>JAHTLZ010000237.1:41499674-41525266 GCA_023846285.1 Phrynocephalus versicolor | reverse complement strand
ATTTATTTATTTATTTATTTATTTATTTATTTATTTATTTATTTATTATTCTATTTGTGTACCGCACCATCTAGCCTGGAGGCTACTCTGGGTGGTACTTACTGAGAAGGCCATGCTTGTCCTTAGAATTAAAATAGAAATGAGTAGTCTCACTTTGGATAGAAGCTATGCTGACCTCCTAGAACAAAGTCATGAGAGAATTACTCTCTCATCTGAAACGCAGCAGTTTCATCAACCTTAGTTTCTCCTGAATGTCAGTGGAAATACTCGATTTGCATTGGGAACATTAATGAGACAGCAACCCATCCCATCAAACACTGAAGCTACAACATTTCACTCGTTCCAAAGCCAGATACCGAAACCACTGAGTAATTTAGGAATATCAGCACTTTCAAAGACAACGTTTATTTTACATACAAACATAAGTTGATAAAGAGTGACTTAATGCAGTGAAAAATATCCTAATAAACTCATTCTGCTTCTCGTTATCTTTAAAAATAATGATGATGTTGACATCCCAGTTATTTTATATATGCTGCAGGGAATTTTTAGAAACTGTTTTTGTACCACTGTTTGTTCATTTCTACATTTCCTTCCATTCCAGTGTTTCTGCACATGGACATTTTCAAGTATTTTTTACTCTGTAAGAGATCTATCAGACAGTGTAAACCACCTCTGGACTAGATATATTTTAACTTCATTGTGATTTTGTAACTTTTAACAAACAATGCCACTGCTGAAACGACGTGTACATTACTGTTAGTCTTCTGAAACTGCAGCCCATGACTTTCCAAGAGTGTAGTAAATGGATTTTCTTGGAAAAAACGGCTCTTGTGCCATCTAGTGACATTTGTATCTGGAAGGAATGAGCTACAGATCAAGGATTTTCAAGATGCATATGTTTGAATGCTTCCAGTCACCTTGTAATAGATAATTAGCGTCTCACTAACCGCAACTAATCTTTGCTCAAGGGTATCCCCAAATCTTCCTGTATCTCCATTCATGTGCTTAACCCTCAAGTGGATGTTGACGACACTGACTTCATAAGTGCGGTGGTGATTTGCCACCTGGTTTTATTCTCAGTTTTGAAAGAAGTGTTCAAGCTGTTTGGACGCAATGTTCAGAAATAAACATTTAAAATCCAGACTAAAAATCATAGGCCTCTATCTCACCTGGGGGAATATCCAGATGTTGTGAAAGTCCGGCTTTTCTTCTTTCTTGGTCACATGACTGAAGATGTGGGATCTGCATTCCCATATACAAGGATTTAAAAAAAAAGACTGACCATCCCCAGGGCCAGCAGGTGGCACTAGGAAAAAATGGGGGGGGGAGTGCTGCAGCCCGAAAGCCAGCGTTGGGGGGTGGGAAAATTTATTTATTTATTTATTTATTTATTTATTTATTTAAAAAGCCGACTAGCTCCAGGACAAGCCAGATCATATGCAAGCTCCCACTGACTTCTGGCTCACATTTTTTTACCGGAGCAAAAAATTCCCAACTTCTCCAGTAGGTCTTCAAAAACTCACTAAAGGGACATAATGGTTTTTTTTTTAAGCCCAATGGCTGTGGGGACAAGATTTTCGGAAATGCTTTTTCATGAAATTTAATCAGCATTTTAAAGGACGTGTGATAGAGCCCATGGTGGATTAACCTCCTCAAGTGAAATCATCAGCCTCCAACAAAAACAACATTCTCCATGGGAGGATTGAGAAGCCCTAGCAACAATTATTCAATAGTCTACATTTTTATTTATGTGAATATGTCCAGACTATGTCTGATAATTATTGGTTTACCTTGTAATCTAAAGCAGTCTCACATTTATACACATATACATGCATACTTCCAGAGGAAGAAAACCAAAAGAGAAAGAAGGCATTTATGACAACATGTAAAACCATGCATGTCACAACACAGGAAAAACCAGCTTGATTCACTCTTTAAATATAGGCCCAAATAGTTTTCATAGAAAATACTCCATGAACTGTGTTATATTTTAACTGTCAATGACTGATGGTCTCACTATCAGTACACTACATCAGTGCTCCCCAACCTTTTTATCCCCACGGACCGGTAAATGTTTGATAATTTTTCCCTGGCCCGCTTGTTTTGATTTAATAAGATAAAAAAGGTAAATGCCCCCCCGGCCGCTGACACGCATGCGTGCTAGTCATTTCCCACTCTAGGGGGCAGTGCTCATCTCTGTACTCAAGCCGAAGAGCCAGTGTTGTGCAAGTCCTTGGAGGGGAGGGAGGGAGAAGACAGTCCATTCCTACGGTGGTGGTGGTGGTGGTGTGTGTGTGTGTGTGTGTGTGTGTGTGTGTGTGTGTGTGTGTGTGGTCAGTGGGCAATTCCTCCTGACGGAAGATAAGCCTCGGGGCGAGTGGGCCGGGGGGAAGGGGAAGGAAGATGTTGTAATAAGATGACCCTCAGTCCATTCCCCCCCTTTCTCAATACTCGAACTTGTCCTAATTGTTCTGGGCTGTATAGCTTATCCCTCATTGACGTAAGCCGCCTTGGGGGTCTTTTCCAAGGAGAAAGGCGAGGTAAAAAAACCACTCTGAAATAAATAAATAAATAAATAAATAAATAAATAAATAAATAAATAAATAAATAAAGGAAAAGGGGAGGCAAGCTGTCACCCCGGGCGCTTCAGCGGACACAGCGAAGCTCCTTCCCGTGACCCCCCCAGCCCTCCCTCTCCGCCCTCCACACACACACACACACCAAGAGGGAGGAGAGCGAGAGCGAGAGAGGGGAGAGGCTGGCTTACCGGCGTCCTGCCTTCATCCGCGCCGTGACCGAGAACCCCCCTCAGTGGCCTCCTCCTCCTCCTCCCTCCCTCCGCCGCCGCCTCTCCCATGGCTGGCAGGCCGGTGGGTGGGTGGGTGGGCTGCCGCCACCACCGCGGTTGCTAAGGGTTGCTCTCGCCTGGTGGGCAGGCGCGCGCCACCTCCGCCTTCTGCGAGCCCTACTCTTCATTGTTCCTCCTCCTCCTGCTGCTGCTGGTGCTGCTGCTGTTGCTGCCGCCGCCGCCACCTCCAGCCCCTGTCAGGAGGAGGAGGAGGAGGAGGAGTGACAGCACCACCAGCAACCACGGCGGCAGCCCCTGCAACGCAACAAGCTGCCCGCCCATTGGGCAGCGGGCTGCCCCCCAACAAGCGCAGCACTCATTGGCTCCCCTGCCTCCGCCTCCTCCCTTATCCTCCTCCCTCCTCCTCCTCCCGGGGCGCGTGCTGAAGAGATCGGGGACGGAAGGGAGGAGGAGTTTCCCTGGTTTCCTCGGGCGGCCTGGTGCCGATTGATCCATGGACCGGCACCGGGCCGCGGACCGGGGGTTGGGGAACACTGCACTACATCTTATGGGCCATTGACAAGGGGTGTATTACTTAAGCAACTGCTGCAGGATAAGTTATTTGAAGCAGCCAATTACAGCCTAGTCATTTTGGGAAGCACTGGCCAAAATCCTGTTTGCACAGTGTACCAGCAATGATGTTATATCAGCAGCAGATTGCCACTAATTATAGACTTCCTTTTTATTTTGAGGTGCATGCAATGTTTTTTATACAGTGGTACCTCGACTTACGAATTTAATCCATTCTGAATGCATGCTCTTAAGCTGAACTACTCTTATGTCGGGGTACCTATCTTAAAAATTGAAAAAATAAGTTACAAATAAAAAAAATGTAAATTGAGAACACCATATCTAAAATTTGTAAGGAGGCAATTAAAATGCCAACAGTTTTCCGCTCTTAAGTCAAATTGCTCTTAAGTCGAGCTGCTCTTAAGTCAGGGTACCACTGTATTTGACCTTTATTTAGAAAATAAAGAAAATAGTTATCACAATATAATTGTATAACAGAAAAACAAAGTAATGAATTTTAAACAGTTTTACTTCCTTATCTTCCATCATTTTCTTCACACCCTTGATAGTACTTTTCTTTATTTTTATTTTGAATTCATATTAACAATCTGCTTTACTTTTATTTTCTATCTCTACCAATATTGGGAGCAATTCTTCCTCTTAGATTATGGATTTTGATTCTTTTTTCCATTTCTCTCTGAGATAATCCTTCACTTTCCTCCATTGATATTCATGTTCCATTTCACTCTTTCCTTTCAATGAGTCTGTAAGTTTATCCATTATTATTAATTCCTGTGATTTTATTAAGCTGTCCTCTACTGAAGGTTCCTTCTTTGCTTTCCATTGTTTTGGCACTTAAATTAAAGCTGCTCCTAATTTATAAAAACAATTTTTCATCTCTTGTCTCGAATTTAACTTTACAATATTTAACAAATGTGTTTCAGGTTTCATCTCAATTTTTATTTTTAAATCTTTGGTGATTATTTTTTCTATTACTTCCAAAATGTTCTAATATATTTACATCCCCACCACATATGATATAGAGTTCCTTTTGTTGTTTCACACGTCTGACACTTATCTTCCTCCTCCCCCCCATCTTTGCCAATTTTTCCATCTATATAGTATTTTCATACAGTTTTCTTTCAGATTTGGGCTTATTAACAATTTTTGATTTTCATTCCATTCTCTAAACCAGTGATGTTTAACCTTTTAGAGACTGAGTGCCCAAACTATGATTCAAAACCCACTAATTTTTCACAAAGTGCCAATACAACAATTTATCCTGAATCCAGGTGGCTGTGAAGGGGTGATGTTTGGTGCCCACAGAAAGGGCTCCGAGTGTCACCTTTGGCACCCATGCCATAGGTTCACCAACACTGCTCTAAACCAATCATCTATCTGAATTGATCTTCCTAATACCTGCATCCATTTTATACTTTCTTTAACTATTTTCCGTTCCATGTTTCTTTCCAATAATAATTTATATAACTTTGAGATTTGATTATTTTCTTTTACCCATATTATTTCATCTAGAATAATTTATTATCTATTTTCATTCTTTCTGATAACTGTCTATGTGGAAACCATTGGCATATTATACCCACTTGTTTCATTTCTTCTCGTGTTCTTTATCTTAATTATCCATTGTTTCATTCTATTAGTAGTTCTTTATATGTTAAGCATTTATCACTCTTTATGTCTGCTTCCTTTTGGAGGGCTTCATAGGGAGACACCCACATTGGTATTCCCCGATAAAATGTCCCTTTATATTTTTCCCATACTCTAAGTAATGACTTCTTTATTATATTGTTATGAAAAGCTTTGTTTACTTTGGAGGTACATGCAATTTTGAGTCATTTTGTGCAAGCCTTGAACACCCCAAAATTGAAAGAGGAAGTCTTTAGTCAGTCACATCCTATGGCGCAAAGGGTGAGCTACTTAGCATAACTCACAGTCCTATCATAAGTAAATGTTCCCCCGTCTAGAGCAGAAAAAGCTAGCTATTTGGGAAATGACATGAGTACAAATGCTGCACTAGACTAAATAAGTGGGGTTCCCAAAAGTTTTTATCTGCCAACAAGAAGAACAAGTTTGCCTTTTTTCCTTGCCTGCACTCCAGAGCATGAAGAGAACAACTTAGACAGTTACTTCACATCCATTCTCGTTCCGGGAGGAAGTTTGTTGCATGTTCACATCGGTCGCGGTCATGTGGTCTTCTCCCACTTCTGTCCCTGTTCCCGTGTACCCACGGGCGGGATTGATGATACTGAGATGACTGTTACCGCACGTCCTTGATCCATGATGAGATGTGAAATTCTATACCTTCATTCTCTCTCTCTCTCTCTCTCTCTCTCTCTCTCTCTCTCTCTCTCTCTGGTCCAACCTTCCATTTTTGATGTTTTGATTCTCCGAAGCCTTGCCTTCAATGCGTTATGGAGCAAATTTCAATGCATTTGTCTTTTAAAATCTCAACACTGCATTGCTAACTCCATAGGGAATTTACTGGCGAATGTCACTTTGGACTCCTGCCACTAGGTGGCAGTGAGCTACAATTGGCACTCGTTCCACGATGAGGCTTACTTCATGGGCTCTCGTCTTGGAACGAGAAGCAAGAAGGACACATTCCCAAGGCCAGGGAGGGGAATCTCTCATCCCGCTTAAATTGCAGTTCAGGGTGCATGGTCGGGATGAACTCCTCGCAATGGACGTGCTGTAAGATTACTTCATACCGGTCCCAAGTGGGACCACGAATAGCGATGAGATGGAGGTGAAGTATCAACCATAGTGAGCACAAGATTAGAACTCTTTATTTCCTTCTGCAGTCAGAGTAATCCCTTTCTGAATATTTGAATGCAGATTGCATGACAGAATGCTGGACTAGATAGATTTTAGTCCAATCCAGAATTTCTCCAATGTGCTAAGCTGGGAGATGGAATATCCTGGGCTTTCCAGCTGAACTAATATAGATGCCTGTCTAAAGCATTCCCCTTTAAGGCCACTAGGTCCAGGGACTAAAATTACTTAGCTGTACCACTGAGAATCTAATTTTCTACATTTAAAATGTGTAATTCTTCACAGCAGTCAACTCAAGATGCCCAGTGGGGAAAAGGACATTTTTAAAAAACCCACCTATTCAGTTAAAGCATTCTTTTAAGACCTTCCAATATGTTTTCTTTGAAAATCAAAAAAGTGAAGCAAAAACCAAGAAACAACAATAGCGGCGCAATAAATCCTTAAGAATAATCTTCCCCAGTGTGTCAGCTGCAAGAACAAGCCAGTTCATTCCATGGCACATGCTTATGTGATTTATGAAACAGCAACTGGATTTTTAACCTAGGTTCAATCATTAAGAAAGTGCACTGAGTTGGTGCTTTTACAGCTGGTCACCATGGAAACATCTCACTTAGAACATATTATAGGGTTAAAAAAATCAAAGGTATTGTATCTACTAGCTTAGGAAGCTGCCAAACAAAGAATGCAATCATCATTCTGACTTTTGTATCTAGCATAAAGGAGATGTTGAACTCCGAGATGAGTACCTTTCTTCTTCTCTTGAGAGCCACATTCTCTCAGAGGCCCCAACCAGCAATGAAAGGGACAGGAACAATAACTAAGGTTATCCCACCAGCCTTTTTTTTTTTAGTGCCCCATTGCTATTTTCTTTTCTTTTTTGGGATGATGATGAAGGCGTACCCTTGCAAGGAACACCCTTGATGAGACTGGAATTGGTCTGAAGAGATATTTGCCTGAAGACTTAGAAATTAGACTACAGTCCCCACACAGTGAGGCTGAAATCTAGACCAGACCAAAAAGAACATCAGTTTCCCCATATCTATTCTACTCATTCAGCTCTTGCATTGTTGTCATAAAATATTAAAACAAGCCCACTTTGCTGGCCTTCAGAAGGATTGGATATCCTAGATGTGAATGATGGGAGTTGTGATCAAGCACATCTGAAAGGGACTGGCCTGAAGGATGGCAGTAGAGGGGAGGATCTAAAACTTCCTAGCACCTCTTCTACTCAAAGACATATACATACAAAACATGTCATGCCAACTGCATTTACACAGGAGCATTTTCCGTCCTGAACAAGAAACATGGGCGGTTACTTCTTCTTTGTTCCATGACTAGTTTTGTATCGTGACAGCATTGGTCACAATCACGTGGTTTTGTCCCTGTTTCAATGTTCCCATGGTCATGATAACTTGTCTCTTGACAAGTGTTACCTCACGATCTTGTACCATGACAAACACTGAATTTGTCTAGCTTTCTTTTTCCTTCGGGGGGAGGGGGGCTTAAAAATTCTTTTTCAATATCTTGCTTCTGAAAAGTCAAAATATTTGCAGGCAGGGAAAGAGTCTGTGGCTCGTCTGGCTAGCTTTCACTTTCTCCACATGGCCACATTGGAATGCTCTGGGTGATAGCCCTTGGGCTTTCTTTGTTCTTTATTCCTTTTGCTTGCTAATTAATTGTCTGTCTGGTGTCCCTCTTGCCTGGCTTTGAAGTTTGTTTTGTTTTATTGGTATTTAATGGAAGAGGGCAAGGGGGTAACACCGAACCCAGTACCTGGGACACAGTTTTCTGAGAGAAACAAATGTTTTGTTGTGTGACAGTTGTTACCTCACGGTGTCTTATCTCAGAAGAGAAAGTGGGAACCAACCGTGACAAGGAAATACCCTACCCCAGAGCCAGGTACAGATTTGTCTTGCTTAGCACCCGTTCCAGGGGCATGGTTGAGATAAATTTCAGCTGTTCTGCAATGGACGTGAAGTAAGATTTTTTGTACCACTCCGAAATGCAACACTTAGAGAGACAAAACGGACGTGAAGTAACCGCCATGGTTAGAGTTAGAACTAGCTGGGCCATAAAGCCTTTCATATTTATTTTGTTTACTTATATTTATATTTATTAACTGCCAGACTTTCCCTCGGGAACTCTGGGCACAGTGTACAACAAATTACAATGTAAACAACCGATCCAAAAAAAATCCCAACAATAAAAATCACAGAAGACACAAAAAATAAAATAAAGACAGACCACAGCATCCATACCACAAACACAAATTCCAGCAAGAAAAGGCTGGGACAAATAATACAGACCCACCAACAACAATCCATTGTGCACTCAGTAATTGCTGAAGCTTTCCCTAAAGAGCCAGGTCTTTAGTGCTCTCCTGAAGGCCGTCAGAGACTCTGCCAGCCTAATCTCTGTCAGAAATTTATTCCAAAATGCTGGGGCGGCCACTGAGAAAGTGAGCCACATTTAGGTGCCTTCCAGCCAAATGGAATTGTAGTCTGTAAATTCTGAATAGTGCACACCCACTATTTAGCTATACTAGATAATTCCTCCTGGGGCCTAGTAAGAGCACCACAATGTCCATGTTTTTCCTTATAAACCTGTACCATAGGACCTCAGAGCAGAGGTTAGTAGATCAAAGTACTGTTACTAGGTCAATAAGTGACAAAATGAGGACTGGAAGGGAGTAGTTGAAGGGCCCAAATCCACAGCTTAGAAAGGCAAATAGCACCTTCAGTACAACAGGACTTTTTGGCAGTCATGAATTTAGAGGGTCATCATAAGTAGGAAATGACCAGACAGGTTTCTTTTTAACTTTTCAATAATTGAGGCAGGTTTCCAGCCACAGCTCCCTCTAAATAGTCTGCCTAGAATGAACCCATATTCTGCCATGGTGTGCCTGGACCTGGCTTCTGACGAGTGCTGAGATACTGAAGTAAACCAGCTTAGATCAGTTATAGGGAACGCACCTCTTTGGTGCTTAAAGAGCTTGGCTGGATCCCATTCAGTTTCTGAACACAATGCAAACTGTTAAGGATTACCCTCAGAGCCTTTCACAGTTTGGGATTGATTATCTGAAAGAACTGCTACTGTGGTATCATTCCGTCTGTGTTCTGAAATCATTGGAAGACTTCCAGAAAACCTCTGCAGTTGTAAGAGAAAGCTTGTCCCATTTGTTGCATCCTGCTTATGAAATGCTTATCATAGGAACCAAACAGTAACATCACTGACTGAAATCCAGTAGTAAGTTATAAGTGCAGTGTAGGTCCATTGAATCAGTGGAACTTATGGTGCCATTAACTCACCAAATCCAAACATATTCCATGAGCTTACCCTGACTTGCAGTTTATTGCTGATTTTCAGGCAATGTCATTTCAGTGACAGATGAAGGCTTTTCATTTCACCAGGTCTACTGCGGTTAACGTGACATGAAAACATTTTGCTGTTGTTATTGTTGCTGCAATAGAACATTATTGATGGTTGTCTTCTCTTGCTCAGAGTCTTATTGTCTAAACACATGGTGGAAGGAGAATAGTGTAAGTGCCTCCCTGGCAGGCTCTCTGTCACATACTTACTTTCGCACTGGTTGTGAGACTGGTCATCCAGTTTTATTGTGCAGCAGGAAGACTGCCACAGTTGGAATTGCAGGGACACACTCTGGTTATTGCCCTTAGGCACTAAAGCTGGGCATTATGATACTGGCCATCCTGTCATTGTATAGAGTATTTGTATTAAAATACTGTATATTAAAACACAAGGATGTGTTCTCAGCCAAATAAGCAGTTCCTTATTTTAACTAAGAAGAGGATTAAACTGCCTAAAACTCAGAGCCACCTATGTTCTGAAGGGAAATGTTATCTATTAAAAATTCAAAAAGGAAGATGGCATATTTGTGAAATGCATATTATTAATAGCCTAATTATAATGACCTTGAAAGTGTTCTGTGATCCAGAATGACAGAGCTGAAGAAGCTTTTATTACACAGGTTTATTTTGTAAAACAGCGGAGATGTCTAGTTTTCTAGAATGCACTGTCTGTTTGTCTCTACTTCCTTCATTTCTGCTTCATCACTCATGGCAACAACCACACCACATTCATAACTGGTGCCAAATGTCAAGACACAATGTTGCCTGGCCTATTTTCTGGGTCATTCCTGATGCTAATACTCCAGGTATAATGTTTCTTCGATGTGTATCCAAAACAGCACTACTCATACTGTACAGCTATATACAAGGAGGCTTGTTGAAGCATCCCTAGAGGAAAGAACCTCAGAATAACTCTGGAACAAACCAGTGAGAACTGAGCAAGGTCAAGGGCCAGGGAATGCTTGTGAGAAGAAACAAACATTCCAGGTGCACAGGAAAACAGGATGGAATGTCTGGGACACTAAACAGAAGCACATTACATTTCAGGTTTTAGTTACAAATCCCATTTTCATCTTTTAAAAATATATTTTCTATAGGATCTAGGAAGGATAAAGGAGTAAATGCTATTTGTTTGTTGCGTCCAACATGCCTGTTGCATGCACCTGGTTCACCGTATAATTCTATTAATTCTTCAACAAGAGGTGTTATACGAAAGCCGCAAACTTCTGCATTGTACCACCTTAGGCAAGAAGTGCAGAGAGAATATATGTTTGCCTGTGTTAAGCAAACAAACTTCCTGCTTCTCACAAAATGCCAGGATTTTTTTTTCTTAAATGTAATCTGCAATCTCATGGGATTGTTGCAAGCATAAAGAAGAAGAAAGCTATGTGTGTTAAAGAATGCTGCCTTGAACTCACTGGAACAAATATGGGATGTAACTATACACGGATTATTACGCTGGGGAAAGTGATCAGAGGCATCAGTGATTTGGGCCAATTTCAGATAAAAGGTTATTAACATTTCTTTGTTGTCCACAGACCTGATCCGAACAACTCCTTATTCTTTACAGATGCCAGAAAATCTTAGCACATTGGGACAAGTTTATGAATGATATTCAGTTTATAGGAGCAACTGGAATTTGGCTCCGGAATGACACGTGAGAAACCAGTCTTCATTTGTCTTTCAATGACTGCCCTAGTCATGAGCTAGAAATGACAGGTGCAGTCAGAGATGTATTATTAATCACCCAATTAAAGTAACTATAAAATGTTTGTTTTTATTTCTTTATACTGTTTTTCTTCATAGTTATGATCTTATTTATTTATTTATTTATACACCACCAGTCTTCCCAACGGAAGTCAGGCATTTTTAGAGAACTAACCCAGTTTTTCCTTATTTCACATCTCTGCTCCTGAACCCCACTAACAACTATGAATTAAAGTATTGTATGCTCCATTTATTCTTCAAACCTGCAATCAGACAGTTGATAGCAAACGTCCTGCTTGACACACTTTTTGCGTTAAGGTGTGACTACATGGGGATTGGTCCCACGGTTTAGACTGCTATGGGAATGGGCTGGTTCACTCCTTTTCCCACAAAACACACTTCATAATTACCAGGACAAACTATCCCATCTCTAGAGCAATCCTATTCACACCTTTTTTTGGCTCTCCATCAGGATCCTACTCTTTTTATGTTGGATGACTTTGGTTCATTTCCAGCACATACAATCACTGGGATCCAACCCAAGCAGATGACACACTGCTTTTAATTTCTCATGTGCTTTCCCCAGTATTATTAAGTGGCTTAAACAGATAGCTTAGTCACAGTAATAGTTCCAGAGAGAAAGAAAGTGAAACCTATTTAGGGAGCTGCTATTGCACCATACCTTTTATTTGGGGGTGGGGGTGGGGGTGTTACAGTTGAATGCATTATCTCAGAAGGAAGACAAAATAGAAAGGGGAAAGGAGGCGGGTATTTCTTTCCCTTTAGTGTGGGGTGGGTAGGTGGGTGGGTAAAATAGGATTGCTTGAGGTGAATATGCCAGAACCAACTCAGAACCAACTTATAGCTATCTTAATAGGACTTTCAAGGTAAGATATAAACATAATAAGTAGTTTTCCAGGTTCCATTCCCCCAGTGAGTTTCCATGGCAGAGTGGAGATTTGAACCCTGTTGTCCAGAGTCTCAGTCTGTCTGTCTCTCCCTCTCCACTACACGACATTGGGGAATATCAAGCTGCCAACGTCTAGCGCCGGAGCCAGATATCTAAACCAATGAACTATCCAGCCATCTACACTGTACCTCTAAGTGACAATATTTAGCCTGATCCAGCCCAATCCAATTTAGTCATCTAGCCAAGTCCTTACTTCTTCCCAACCCTCTCCTCTCTTCACTCTTTCTCTCACAACAAATGGTACCTCCAAATTTAATAAAATCTATATTCCCCACCACCACCACCAAAAAAATTTAAAACTATTTAATGAGAATTTTTCACAGCAGAGCAGAACTTGGGAAGGTTATTCTTTGTTGTGCCAACTTCAAGAATTTAATTCAACGTGAGTTTCCCTGGATTTGAATCCTCTTTTGTCTGGAGAAGTGGAGAATCTCACACTGAAAATAATGTAACTGGAGAATCTCACACTGAAAATAATGTAACTTGTTTTAAAGGACTCATGCTATGTTTCATTTATTTTGTTGTTTTTAACTACACACACACACACACACACACACACACACACACACACTTCCCTTTCTCATAATTAATGCTGTTAATATTATGTTTTTCTTTTCTTGTTCTTGTTTTTGTAAATCACCATATTGTATTTCTGTATTATGTGGGGGGTTGGGGAAAATTTAAGTTTTTACTTGTAAACCATCCAGAGTCATACCTGCACTAATGGATCAATCAATCAATCAATCAATCAATCATATTGATGGAAAGTCTGACAATGGGGTTTTCTCCTAACTGACTGTGGCTATCCTCAGCAAAGAATTCACTCTGTATTCCAGTGCACAGCAGCATAAGCGAGGGAGGGGAATGCCGAATGAATGGCATCTCTTTTACCTCAGGGAATTTGGAAAATCATTCCAATTCGCACCACCACTGAAGCCTTCATTTTGAAACATGCTTTAAGCAGAGAAGCCTGGCCTGCACTTGTGGCCATGAGTTTTGGAGCATTTATGTTTTTGTTTTGTTTTCTGCACCATACCTACTGCCCTTTGATGCCCAGTCTGACAAAGACCAGTGTTGGTCAAAAGCTAGCTTCTGGGTATGAATTTACAGTGGTCTAAAGAAAACAACGGCATCACTGACACCCGTTGTCTTTTGATCGTGTAAAAGGTCCACCGGGTGCCTTTTCCTTTCCTTCTTTCCCTCTTTAATGAAAGATGGTAAGTTGACAGACAAGGGGGGGAGCTCTCTTTTGCACATTATCTATGCACACAGTAAAACACTCAAGTGTGACTTGAAGTTCAACAAGGCATTCGCATTCAATAAGTCTTAGCAACTCCACCCCGCCGCCGTTTCCTTCAGCACCATTCCTTGAAGTTGTTGCCAATTATAAAACACATTGCAGGTCAAATCTTCTCCTAATTTACTGTTCATCTCACGGCTTCCCAGTTTTGCTCTCTAGAGACACCACATGAAATGTGTGCAACCCAAGTGAGAAAAACCTTGGCTAAACAGTTGCTGTATCTCCTTTTATGTGTGGATAATGCAAAATTGCAATCAAAATACTGTAAAATATTGCATTCATTGTGTAAAAGCCTAAACATAACTGCAGCTAGACATCTCTATTTTTTCCCTTTCAAGGCAAACAGCAGCTTCAGGTAGGGGGCAATTTTAATTGGCAAAATATAGCACCAGGAAAGGTTTTTTTAAAAAAAGAAAACTGCATTCAACAGTCACATTTGCTCACCTCTGTTCTTATTTTAATTTTTAAAATAAATGCAGATGTAGGCATTCATCTCTATCATGTGTCTTTTACTCATTTCTGATATTCTGTTCAACTGTAGACTTCTTTGTTCCCTACCACATACCTCTGAACCTGAGAGTAGATCAAAAGCTTTTGCATTTGTGTTTGCTTTTGCTTTTGATTACAAACTTATTTGCCCACTTCATTACCATGGATGGCATAAGAGTGTGGTGATGTTACTGTGCAGCAGAACATAACGGGATTCTATGAGGTAATTCTAGAAACCCAAACACAAAATTATAACTTTGAAAATGGACATTGTATCAACAGCAAATTTGGCACAGATGTGGCAGATAATCTGTTCTTGCTCAGTGCCATATTTGGGAACATTTGAGGAAAGGGGGTTTCCAATTAAGATTTAAAAAAAAAAACACGAAAACTATTCCGTCCCTACAGAAACAAGCAACCTTAAACATTCCCAGATTTAAAAACAGGTAAAATGAATTGAAAATATGAATCCTGTTTATGAGGAAAGAGAAAGGTGGTCCCCACCTACTTTTCTTTATTTCAAAAGAATCCAGGTTGTAGGGACTGAAATGTAGATTTTCAAAAGAGGCCTTTTAAAGCAAAAGTGCTAAGGAAAGTGTTAGATACAAAGTAGATACATGGTTGCTGCTTTGTGGGCCTGGTGATTCCCTACCTCAATTGAGACTTCTAGAAGTTGCACTCCTAGAATTGCCCTTGAAGAGAATTCTGGGACTGGGACTCCCAGAAGTCTTCTCCACTACAGAGTTTCTGGGAGTTAGCCAAGGCTGGGAACCACTGGGTTGGAAGAAAAGGAAAGGTCACAGAATCAAAAGGTTGGTCTTTTTGTATAAACACCCAAATATTCAGAAACTCACTCATTTAAGCTATGAAATTACTGCATTTTGCTTTGTGCTTGGAGATGGCCTTCCTCATTATCAGCAGAGCTTTGGTGCTTATATCCTGTAATAGTGAAGGGAATGATTTGGCTGTATCAATAATCTCTAGGCATAATGACAAGCCTATCAATATATATTTTAAACTATGCTTTACATTTAGATAGGCTTCATGGCTTTTTTATACATATATATTCCAAGTTATGCTTTGCAAGAGTATAAGCTACACACAGTATATATATATTTAGATTAATAAGCACACATATATAAAGCCTTATGTATTCTTTTATTCCGTTAAACAATTCCTGCAAACAGGACATTTTTAGCAAGCCTTAAAGGAAAAAGCTTTCTATTCAAAAGTCTAATCATTTTCTGCATAAGCTTTGGTGTTTTTTTCTCCACAAGATAATTGTGGATGACTTCAGCCGAGAGCATTCCGTGCCTGGCCGAGCCCGGCCTGGAATTCATCACCTGTCAAGATCTTCAAGGCTAAGAGGCCCCTTGCCTGTGTTTTTCTGTACCATTCTGTTCACCGTGTAAAAACCCCCTTTTTGCCAATTAAAATGTTTAAATGTTGCCAACAGGAATACAAGATAGATAACTAAGACTGCCAATTAATGTTTGATGTGTAACCGACGGATGTGACGTGAGCCAATTGGGAGGGGGAGGAATGAGCAGAAATTTTAAACTATAAAACTAAGTGCCTTCCCTTTGTTCGAGGAAGGTCTTTGCTTAACTGCTGTTGGGTACAGATCTTCCTGGTTGCAACCAATAAATCATTTTCCTGAGAACCAGGCTGTTTTCTTTACTCTGTGAGAGACTGTCTCTTTTTGCTGGCACGGACCCGTTACAGAAGGCTGTGAATCAGCCATTCCTTTCATTTTCTGGTTCCCTGACCGGGAACCGAAAGCCACAATTAGTGACAGTTTCTGCAGTGCCTGGGAAAGGTGGTGGTGGATTTGTACTGAGGTGGATTGCTTCCAGTCGACACCTCCCCACTTGTGGAGGGGAAAGAGTTCACCTCAGTGCTAAACCATCCATCGTCACCGCAGGAAAAATCTTTTTTTTTTTTTTGGAGCCGGCAACGGAACGAGGAAAAGACTGCAGCGCACAGAGGAAGTCTGGTAAGTCAAGGCAACTGGTTGTGTTTGGGGGGTGGACAAGATTTACGTCCAGTGGCCCCGGGGAGGGCAGGTAAGCAAGCAGGGACGATTTACGACCCTGGCAGCCTGGGAACTGGGGGGCAACGAGTTAAACGACTCTGAGGCCCCATAGGGGTGGGAGAGGGGCTTCTGCCCGATACCCTGAATGGTTCACCTCCCCAAGTATTTGAAGAAATAGGAGCAGAGCACGGCTCTGGCTTCCTCAGAGAATTTATTGATGTTTAAATATATGTGTGAGAATTAAGTTGAATACTTTTTGGCAACCACAGGGAAGGGGCCATTCCCGGTGTTTTAAGAAGGGGCGGAGACTGGCAATCTTTGCCTCACAATACCAACGGGGTCACATCATCTCCGTTTGATTTTAGTGAAGATTAAAAAGCTTTGTTTCTAGGCAGTGGGGGTAGCCTAAGTTGGGAGGGGGAAAATTGTACGGGTGATTTGAGTGCGCAAACGAGGTCAATGATTGTCTGTGAATGGGCCGAGGTGATTCACTAGGACATACCTCCTGGCGAAGTGTGAGTAGGACGCGCGATTTCCTTGTAAGGGCGACCTGCTGGGGCCGCGTCTATGTCACGTGTGTGCGTGTGATGTGTGATTAATTGCCTAGGTGCGATCTCGTTTGTACTTTGTGGGAGAATCTATAGGTGTACAACTATAACATATAAAATGGGGGCAGAACATAGCAAACCAAGCACTCCCTTGATGTGCCTGGTGGCAAATTGGAAATCCGCCACTAGGGACTATGATTTTGGTATCACTATGCACAAAGGGCGTCTGCTAACTTTGTGTAGAGTGGAATGGCCCATCCTTCATCCTGATTGGCCACCCCATGGGTCTTTTGATGAGCAGCTCATCCGTCAGCTCTGGCTGATCATTCTCAAAGATTTCCCAGAGCATATCCCATATATTGAAATGTGGAGGGGAAATGTAAAACGTAACCCATCCTGGTTAAGAGCATGCAGAAACCTTCCACCACAAGCTAAAATTCTAGCCCTCAATAAGAACAAACCGGTTTTAGCTTGTGAACAAGAAGAGTATGTTTCCCTGCCTCCCCCATATGTCCCTAGAGCTGTACCAGCACCAAACCCTCCTCCCAACCCAGGGGGCAATCCAGCACTCCCGTCAGGGCGTCCAGCAGCTGTTGACCCAAAGCCAGAGTCGCATCCTGACTCACCCAGAGGCAGAGACTTGGCAGCAGCAGGAGGAAGGGTGAGAGACAAAGAGAGAGAAAAAGAAGGGGAGCTAGAGAAATCAAGAGAAAGGAAAAGAGAGAGAGGAAGAGGAGGCGAAGGTAGGCGAAGCCCTAGCAGAGAGAGTGAAGGAGATGAAATAGACTGGGAAGATGTGCCCGCCTTTCACAGGAGATTGAGAGGGGACAGAGAGTGGACAGAAGAGGAACATGAAAGAGTGGAGGATTTGTTGAGTAAATATAAGAATAAATTTGAAGTCTCAGACTACCTTTTGAAGGCAGCAGGGGAGAGGGACTGGAAGAAGAGACAGAGGTACCTTTTAAGGGCACTTGATGCAGTTGACCGCCTAGCCATGGCAGAAGGGGCTCATGCCAATGTGCTGCCCCTCAGGCGAGTTTATGACCCCGTCACCCCAGGTCAGAATACTCCCCGTACGTCCACAATGCAACATATACCCTTCACAAGTTCAGACATAATTAACTGGAAGAACACTCTTCCTAGTTTGGACGATGACCCGGATCGGGTGTTCAGCACAATAGATAGTGTGTTTAGTGTTTACACCCCAACTTTTGAGGATGTTCAACATCTGCTCCGTGGACTTTTCACTGCGGAACAGACGAGGAAAATCATAGAGGCAGCTAGAAAGTATCGCACTGCCCAAGGAGATAACCCAGGTCAGGTGGATGAAGCCATTCCCACCAATGTGCCTGACTGGGACTATAATACTGATGGGGGGATGGCCTCTTTGAGAAGATATCAGGCAGCAATCCTCCAAGGGATCAGAGCAGCGGGGCAGAAAAAGATTAATATGTCAAAAGTTAATGACATCATTCAGAAGGCAGATGAGCCACCAGGAGAATTTCTAGATCGTTTATACCTAGCATTCAGGAAATTCACCCCAATTGATCCTGGAGACACAGGGATGAAGAATATTGTTAAAACTGTTTTTATTGCCCAATCTGCTCCTGATATACGTCGTAAAATTCAAAAGACAGAGAATTTCATGGGGCAGTCCCTATCGTGGTTACTGCAATCCGCGCAAAGTACTTTTAACAATAGGGAAGAAGAGCAGGGCTCCCAGAAAAGTAAACCTGCCGTGAAGAAAATCATGGCTTTAAATCCTGCCCCTGAACCTAGCAGGAGACCCTTCACACGGGACACTTGCAGAATCTGTGGCAAGGTAGGGCATTGGGCCAAAGACTGTTATCGAAACCCTGAGAATCGAAACCAGGGGAATTTCAAAAGGGGAGCATTCCGCCAATCCTGGCAGCCACAAGCACAGGCTAGATATCCCATCGTAAATTCGCCCAGCCACCAGCCCGGCTATAGGCATTCAATGCAGGGACTCCCGAGATATAATCAGCCTGCCCCATACCAGCAAAATCCGATGCAAAACCCAGCTCAGCAGGCAGGGCAAGTTCAGTTCCCACAACAGCCCCCATTCCAGCAAGGAGCCCGGATGTCCCAGACGCTCCCTAGACCTCAGAGAGGACAGGGACCTGCCTGGACACCACCTTATCAGGGCATGATGGCTTTAGAGGAGGAGGAAGATCAATATTGAAGGCGACTAGGTTCGGGCTCCCGCGAACCTACTGTCAGCATGTTGACAGGGAGCACCACCACCCAATTTTTGATAGATACAGGAGCCAGTTATTCAGTGATTCCAGACCTCGTTAACTCCCTGGATCGGACATGTTCAGTTAATATTATGGGAGCCACAGGAAAAGCACAGCGGGCTTACTTTATGAAGCCCATTGAGTGCAAACTGGACGGCCACACTGTCCAGCACAAATTTCTGCACATGCCAAATTGTCCCCTCCCCCTTTTGGGACGCGATCTTCTTTTCAAATTAGGCGCCCAAATTACTTTTACTCCAGAGGGAGAAGTTCATTTGGCAACTAACCCCACTGAGCCCTCTGGCGAACTGTGTGTGGAATATCCCTTGAAAGAGAGATGGCGATTGTTACTAGTGAAAGGGGAGCCAAACCAGATTCCACGTGAAATTCTAGATCACGTGAACCCACAAGTTTGGGCTGAGGGAAATCCTCCAGGGATGGCACGGAACATCCCACCATTTGTAGTTCAATTAAAACCCATGGCCACCCCAGTTTCTGTCCCACAGTATCCCATTGGAAGAGCAGCGGCAGAGGGTATTTGGGTCCATTTAGAGAGACTGATCAAATATGGCATTCTTGTTCCATGCCAGTCCGAATGGAACACTCCTCTTTTGCCAGTGAAAAAGGAGGATGGGTCCTACCGCCCGGTTCAGGACCTCAGACTGGTGAATCAGGCCGTGGAGACCATTTTTCCCTCAGTACCAAACCCCTATACGCTTTTGAGCTTAGTGCCACCAGAAGCAGCATTTTTCACTGTCCTGGACCTCAAAGATGCCTATTTTTGTTGCCGAGTAGCGCCCCAAAGTCAACACCTTTTTGCCTTTCAGTGGGAGGACCCCCACACGGGGACAAAAGGCCAATTCTGTTGGACCCGTTTGGCCCAAGGATTCAAAAATTCGGCGACATTGTTTGGGGTAGCCCTAGCTTCAGATTTGGCCTCCTTCCCAAAGAAAAAGGGACAAGTGATTTTACAATATGTAGATGATATTCTGGCAGGAGCAGAGACAAAAGCTGATTGCCAGCAGCTCACCATAGATCTCCTCAATCATTTGGCAGATGCAGGGTACCGGGTTTCTCAAAAGAAAGCCCAAATCTGTCAAGAGACTGTTCGTTACTTAGGGTTTGATATTTCCCGCCAGAAACGCCAACTCCGCGAAGAGCGGAAGCAGTCTATAGTACAACTTCCGGCACCAACTACAAGAAAGGAGCTCCGTGGCTTTCTAGGAGCTGCGGGTTTCTGTAGAATTTGGATACCAAATTTCAGCCTCATGGCTAAACCGCTGCATTCGTCCACACGAGGACCCGAAACGGATCCTTTTGTTTGGGGACCTGAACAGCAAGAAAGCTTTCTGGCCATCAAAAGGGCTTTGGTAGAGGCCCCAGCGCTGGGTCTCCCGGACCCGTCTAAGCCATTTTACCTGTTTTCAGATGAGGAGGAAGGCGTGGCGAAAGGAGTTTTGTGTCAGAAATTAGGCAGTTGGCAGCAGCCTGTGGCATATCTGTCTGAAAAATTAACCCCAACAGAACAAGGGCTTCCTTTTTGTATGAGAGGAGTTGTGGCTCTGGCAGCGCTTTTAAAGAAAGCGGATAAATTCACTTTTGGTCAGCCGACTCATTGCATCACCCGCCATGCCGTCCTGCCATTGCTAGACGCAAAAGGGGGATATCATCTTTCCCAAGCCGCAATGATTAAATGTCAAAAATTATTCTCCAGAGCAGGACTGACTTTTCAAACTACTGAAGGTCTGAATCCAGCAACTTTGTTGCCAATTAGCAATCAGCCTGCAGCTCACGACTGCATTCAGACCATGGATGAGATTTATTCATCTCGCCCTGATCTCAAAGACATCCCAAATCCCACCTGGAGAAATTGGTTCGTTGATGGTAGCAGTTCCATCATAGAGGGGGCAAGGAGAGCAGGCTATGCCATTGTAGAGTTAGATGACACTGTGATTGAGGCACAACAACTTCCCCCAGGGACATCTGCCCAGCTGGCAGAATTGATTGCTCTAACCAGGGCACTTGAACTATCAGAGGGAAGGGACATCAACATTTTTACTGACTCTAAATATGCCTTTTTGACTCTACATGCACATGGTGCACTGTGGAAGGAGAGGGGACTTCTCACGTCGGAAGGAAGTTCCGTAGCACACCCTGATATTTTGCTAAGGCTTCTTGATGCAGTCTGGAAGCCCAGAAGAGTGTCCGTGATACATTGCAAGGGACACACGGCTGGCCTTAGCCTTGAGGCTAGGGGAAACAGGCTGGCAGATAGGATTGCCAAGCAAGCAGCACAAAGTGATCTGCTTTTTGAACTCAGTTTAATTCCCCTGGACATTTTGCCACCCAGTTCACCAGTCTACTCCCGAGCAGAAGAGCAGTTTGCTAGGGAACAGGACTTATCACAAGATGAGGAAGGCTGGTATGTCATGCCAGATGGACAATTGTGGGTGCCTGAAAGTCTAGCTTGCAAGGTTATACAAAACCATCATGAAGGCACGCACCAAGGACCGGACGTGGCTTTTCATCACCTCAGCCCCTATCTGTACATCGCCCGGTTACGCCAAATTGCTGCCAATGTATCCAGGCGATGTGTCCTTTGCCAGAAAAATAATCCACGCGTGGGACCTCTGCCCCAGCCTGGAGTCCAGCACTATGGAAGAGAACCCTTTCAAGATCTACAGATAGACTTTGCTGAATTGCCTCAGTGTGGACAATTTCGTTATTTGTTGGTGGCAGTTTGCACATTCACAGGATGGGCTGAGGCAACGCCTACAAAGACAGAGCAGGCTAGTGAGGTCATCAGATGGCTCTTAAGAGATCACCTTTGTCGCCATGGGATGCCCTATTCAATAGGTTCAGACAATGGGCCGGCCTTTGTTCACAAGGTCCTACAGGGGTTAGCAGAAGCTCTACAGATTAAGTGGAACCTTCACACTGCATACCGACCCCAAAGTTCAGGTCGGGTCGAGAGAATGAACAGAACTTTGAAGTCTCATTTGTCTAAATTAGTTCAGGAAACAGGGAAAGGCTGGGTGGAAATGCTTCCACTTGCCCTGTTCAGGTCAAGAACTACCCCTTTGAAAAACATTGGCATTTCCCCCTTTGAGCTTGTCTACGGGCGACCTGTTCCTATTTCATATGGGATTCGTCCTGAACGAGTAGCTTCTTTGACACATGCTAGATATCTTCAGTTGCTTGGCCAGTGTCTCTCTTCTCTACACAGATATACTCTGGAGAAACTTCCCATCCTGTTGCAAGAACCTGTCCACAAGTTTCGAGTGGGAGATTCGGTTTGGGTGAAAGATTGGCAGCACCTTTCTCTACGTCCGAAGTGGCGAGGTCCCTTTGTGATTCTTCTGCAGACCCCCACAGCAGTGAAAGTGGCCGAAATCACCCCTTGGATTCACCATACCCGCGTTAAGTTGGCAGTTCCAGAGCCAGCAGACGAGGAGGTCCAACCAGAAGACGACCTTTCACCCGAGGGGGACCAGACCGGTGCCGTCCCGCCAGCAGATGACTCTGATGACGTCAACCCCGATGACATCAATCCAGATGACATCAATCCAGATGACATCAACTCCGATGACATCAACCCAGATGGCATCGACCTAGATGACCTCACTCAGGAAGGTGGACAACCCAGCGACCCTGCCCTGTGGTCGTCACACCCTGATCCTGAGGGCACTCTGCGTCTGACTCTTCGGAGAATCCCAACGCCATCCGCTGATTCTCCTTGCACCTCAGGTTGACAGATTAAAATCCTGTCTTCCTGCCGCTTTTCTCTTTTTCTCTCTGTTGTTTTATGGGGGGAGAGGGGGCTTTGCCAGCACCTGACTTTTACTTTGAGGTGAGGCCGACAGACCAGCAACTTCACCCTTTATACCCTTTTCGCCAGAATAGAGAACTAGCTGTTTTTGAATCTGGTGACATCATCACTGTCCTGAGCCCCTGGCAGATGCCAACGTGTGCGAGACTGTACACTTGTGGGTGTATGCACATATTTTTCTTGAGTGACGAACCAGAAGAGCTCGTTTTGCCTCACACACATACCAGCCCCCGACACCCACCAGGACAGATTGGCGCTTATCTGCGCACAGTGGGCTACAGGGCTGATTCCTATCACCCTGTTACCTGGTCTCGACGATTGGTTCGTCAATTGGCAAGAGAATATTCTGAAGCCTTTGCAGCCTTGCAGAGAGACACTAATTATTGATTTTTGATTTCTGCTTTTATAGACTGTTGTTGTTTATTCTAAAAATGTTTGTGGAAGCACCCATCTGGGTGTGGATCGTGGCACCTTTTGCCTTCATAATTTGTATGTTAATCGTACTTTGCCACTGGAAACGCAGACTGTGGGGATTCCCTAGAGTAGAAGGGACCCTAGTTGTTTTACTTATAATACCCATTTGCCTTACAGCACCAGTCCAGCCTCAGGTGAGAACATGTGCCCCTTGCATAGTGAACACCATGAAAGATGGCAAAGTGATAAGCACTCTGATTTTCAGTACCCAGCAGCCCCCAGAGTGTGAACATGCTGGGACCATTTGTCAAAGTAAAGGCATGGTGTATCATCTTTGCAATGATACTTCAGGCACCTCTCACTGCTATCGGCCTGAAGTCCCAATTCGTTATAATTTTTCTGTTTGGGCAGGCATGGCAAAAACTACAGTTCCCCTAAGGAGAAATCCAGACGGTGGGGGACGTCTTCTTTACTTAAATTCTACGATAGTTTTGAAGCAAAGCACTGAGCCAGTTCAACTTGTATTTAGAGCTTGCACAGTGACTGTCTTTGGTCTAGGACCCTGGTGTCATACTTCAGACGATTACTATGATGCAAAAGCCAAATATATATGCCAACCCCATAGAGGATGGAAATTGGGGAATCCTGAAAAGTGGAGACCCTGCGAAGCAAGTGCAGCTTGCCAAAGCTGGACATGTGTATGTGAATACACGGGACGGAGTCAGCTTCGACCCTTTAAACCCTGTGAACACATAACATTTTTCCGCAGGGGTACCGACAACACTGTGATTCTGGGCCTCAATAGAACACATCCTACCATTGAAGTCTACGGGTTTGGCATAGATGCTGCAGGATTTAACCCAAAGGGGTACATTACGGTTACTCGCACTACTCTGCGAGAAGGGAAAAGGAGGAATCACACCTGGACTGAAGGTGGTAGCGCCTTAGACAGATTGCAGGATGATTCCCTTGAAATCCCAGACATTGCAAAAAATTCTTTTGTTGGATTGGCACAATCTATAGCCACAGAATTGGGAGTCTCAGATTGTTATGTTTGTGGCGGCACCAATATGGGCCAGGCTTGGCCTTGGGAAGCTATGGAAATCAATCCAGAGCTGTTCAATAATTTGTCCCGGATGGGAAATTTCACCACAAGGGATTATCCCCAAAAGTTGGTGTGGACTATTTCCACTGAGTTGGTAGGTCAAGTGTGCTTCTCACAGGAAGGTACCATCTCTGTAGGTTCCTTGGCTTGCCTAGGGACTTGGGAAAAAGGTGCCTGGAAGTCACCCTCAGGTATGCCGCCACCTGCAAAATTAACTGGTGCACTCATGTCCTACATTTATTCAGGCCTTCCAGTGCCTTGGGAAGCACCCATAAATTTATACTGGATATGTGGTAGCTTTGCTTATGAAATGCTGCCAGCCAGCTGGTCTGGCTCCTGTGTCTTAGGGTTCATAAAACCCTCATTTTTCCTTATTCCTACAGCACCACAACAATCCCTTGCCGCTCCCGTGTATGGCCCCTTGTCCAGAGAGAAGCGGGGAACCTCAAAGCGGGAGGGAACACCTTTTGAAGGTTTTGACTGTAAGCATCCGGATCAATACCATGGGGACACATGGGATTCGGAACGCATCATTTGTGTTTACGGCCCTGCCACTTGGGCCGCAGATGGGAGCTGGGGGTACAGAACCCCTATTTACATGCTTAATCGAATTATCCGATTACAAGCAGTTTTGGATTTAGCAGGGCAGCGCATCTCTTCAGCGCTGACCGCGTTAGCCGTTGCCACTGACAAATTGCGGACAGCAGTCTATCAAAATAGGCTTGCTCTCGACTATCTGTTAGCAGCAGAAAACGGCGTGTGTGGTAAGTGGAATATGACGAACTGTTGTCTCGAAATTGACCCGGTTGGTGACGTCATAAACCAACTTACCACAGAAATCAAACAACTCACAGTTAACCCTACACAGGAATGGAAAGGGTTACAATTAGGCTGGTTACAAGACCTCCTCCCAGGAGGTTGGTTTAAAGCCATCATTGGTATGATAGTTGCCCCAATATGTATTCTGCTTTTGATATCTTTACTCGCCCCTTGCTTGATTAAGTTCCTTCAAACTTCTATCCTTCGCATGGTGACAAAACGCGCAGCACCAGAAATGCTTGCGCTGTTGCAAGACTATGATAGAAGTCGAGAACAACAACCTTTGGGTAATTTACTGCCGTAAATTCCCAATAACTCGTTCAGGGGGGAGTGAAGGGAATGATTTGGCTGTATCAATAATCTCTAGGCATAATGACAAGCCTATCAATATATATTTTAAACTATGCTTTACATTTAGATAGGCTTCATGGCTTTTTTATACATATATATTCCAAGTTATGCTTTGCAAGAGTATAAGCTACACACAGTATATATATATTTAGATTAATAAGCACACATATATAAAGCCTTATGTATTCTTTTATTCCGTTAAACAATTCCTGCAAACAGGACATTTTTAGCAAGCCTTAAAGGAA
>JAHTLZ010000237.1:41456989-41471920 GCA_023846285.1 Phrynocephalus versicolor | reverse complement strand
TCTATCTATCTATCTATCTATCTATCTATTTCTATACCACCCACCTTCCATAGGAGAACTCCAGGCAGTTTACAACAATCATATTCATGTCAATACCCCAAAATAATATTTTTTTTTTACCTCAAACCTGAAAATTTGCACTAATATATTGCTTTTTAAAGTACAGCTTTGTTTCTCCCTTGGAGAAGAAAATCTGCTCATTAAAAAAATAATTAAAAATAGAACTTTCTTCTTCTGTGCTGCTTGGTCCCAGAGCTATCTTCCCACCTGGAGATTCAGGGAGAAATAGTACTTTGAAAATAGCTTAACTGGTGCTCTGAAATTTGGAAACTCTACAGGCTAGTGATTAAAGTTGCTGTTCTCTAGATCTTAGCTGACAGTTAATCTTCTTGTAGTTTGCCAAATAAGAGAAATGATAAAAATACATTTTTATTTCGACCACACACACACACACATAAATAGAAATTAGCTCTATTTATATTACAGGTATAGTGCAACGTGCTTACACTTTTGTTATAAAATAAATAATTCCTTTGTAGTTAGTTATGTCCAAGCTCTGCTCAGAAGTAACTGTAAAGCTAGCTCCACACTTCAGGATGGCTGTGGTTCTGAGCAGGGGCATGCCTCTGCCCAAAGTGGACCTGTGTATTGTGCCCCGGTGGATAAACCTGCTGGCAATGCCATTCCAAATTTCCCATAGAGTTCAATGCAGATTCACTTTTTTATGATACATGTTTATTTATTTTCTACATTCAATTACATAAAACAAATATATTACTTGTCTCCTGTCATGTTACCAATTCAGTCACACCTTTCCCAACATTTGAACCCAATGTAATTCATATCTCCTTTCCCAGCTTGAATAAGCATACTTTCAAACTTAGTTTCCTTACAATCTCATCCATATTCTATCATTTATTTACATCTGTTTTTAATACAAAGAATATAACTGTCTAATCTCAAAAATCTATTCAATCTTACTGTTTAGCTCTTCAATACTAAGCAATTTAGGATATATTTGGCTAACTATATATCTTGTATATATCATCCACAGTATAATTGCCTATTCTTCCAATGAGTACATAATTTCAGCAATCATCTCCAGTCATCTCTAATTCAAGTTAATACTTTGTGGGCTATTATAAAAGAGCTACCTTCTGAAGTATGCTTATATATTTCACTTTATGCATAGAAATTCTTGTCTATGCCTAACTGCCACTATTGTTTAAAAAAATCTAATAGATTAACATTTATTAATATATCAGGTTTGTCTTCACATTTCCATTTTTTGTTTCCCATACCATACCAATTATCTAGTAGCCTTAGATAGTCAGAATACAGAAAACATTTTGTGCAATAAATTCACTAAGCCAATTTTTAAAAATTTTCACCTTTCCTGCCAAGCCCCTTATCTTGACATGTTGTTTTTCCCTTGTCAAATCCATTTTCTTCATGGGTTGTTCTATTATCTTGATAATAATCTTGATGGCTGCCCTGCACTCATATTAAGTAAAAGAGATGCCCCTATCATATTCCGTTGACTTGGCACATCTAAGGGCTTAGCCTGCACCATTCTTGTCCTGTTTGTGTTCATGTTGAGATCTGCCCTCTGTTCTGGTATTATTCTCTTGATTTGAGCTAATTTCAGTTTTCCCCAGGAATGTCATGCTATTCAAGAGTTCGTATTGAGGTCTAGCTTGCATAGTTCCTGCTGTTGTCATCTGCAGCTTGCAGTCTGGTGTCTGCTCTATTTCTGTTACTTTATCAGGATTGGAAATCTTTGTATCTTTTGAGGTCGGGTCCAAAATATCTATTATTCTTTGTAATCCGGATAATAGCATATATGTGAATTCTTCTTCTGAGACTTTTTCCAAATCCATTGTGTTTTCCATTATGTGTTGTTTCTTGGCTCACAACAAAAAGTTAAAATTGCTTGTAGTAATAGTTTCTGCTATTTAATTTCCAAAAGGGAGGGGTATAGAAGGAGATGTCTGAATTAAAGTCCAAGAGGCAAGGTATAGCTATCTTTCAGCCTTTGCTTTCAATACATGAGATTATGCCAAGGTCAAAAAAGAGTTTTTTAACAAACAGCTTCTCCAACGCTCATCTTAAAACTGTGTCATTATGTCCAGCAGATACTGAAAGTACAAAAAGCATAATTTCCTTTAGGGTTGCATCTTAGAGTCACCACATACCAAAGAACAGAAAAACATAAACTAATTTCCTCAAAAGAAAAGCAATAAAGCAGAGAGGATATAATGTTGTGTGGAAAAAAACCCAGTTCTGTATGTGTCTTTTCAAAATATTTACCTCTTCACTAAGAGCTGCTTCCAGAATAGGAGGAGGGTTGATACTTATTTGAAGAAAGCTATCAAAATCCAAGAAGGGGCTTCACATAGATAACTAGAGGCGGGAAGGCAGATCTACTCACAACATGCCAAATATATACAGGTTATTTACAGCGTCCAGCACCAACAATTGTGCCTTTGCCAGAATGGTGTCGGTCTTCCCCCAGTGGGTGCTAAGGCATTTTCCTGCTCCTACCAAAGTTTGCCGCTAATCCCTTTGTGTCTGCAGGCACTGTCTTTTCTTCATTTCCCCTCCAGTGATACTTACCCCCTAGGGTAAGACTTGAGGTCTTGCAGGGAAGTTAATTAGCTCAGTGCAATGGACCTAAAGGGAACATAAGCAGCCTTATGGTATCCATTTCCCAAAGATGGCCTACATGTTTCAGACTGCAATGCAAGCATTTTAGGGTAATCAAAGAGTTCATATACCACCTCACAAGCCCCACTGGTGTTTACAGATACTTAATACCACATTGTTCCTGCTTATTATCTATATCCTGGGACTACTTTATTCACCTATCATTCATTGCCATTGTTTACAGGACAGTGTTTCCAGGGAGGAAAACTGAATACCAACAAAGGTATTAAGGTCATTGCCAAGTCAACAACTTGTGCCCAAATATAATCTCTAATTTGGGGCCATGTGTAAATGTATAAATATTTGCCATTAGAGATGGGCATGACTTAGCGGTATTTTCGTTTTTGTTTCCGGCTCAGAACTGGAACGAAAACGGAAATAAAACGACTAATTTCGAGCCAATTTTCGTTTTTCGTTACTGGAAAAACACATAATGGAGCTAAATGGGAAGAAACGAAAAAAATTCGTTTTCGTTTTCGTTTTCGTTACATAACGAAACGAAAACGAAAAATTTTGAAATTAGCTCACGAAAACGGAAACGAGCCGAAACGGACCCCTAGCCGAAAACGAAAACGAAAACGAAAACGAACAATTTTTCTGAGTTGTGCCCATCTCTATTTGCCATATAATCCCAACTCTTATGTCTGTGGAAGTAGGTTTGTCCACAAAAACTCACATTAAAATACAGCAGTTAGTCTTTAATATGCCATATTTTATTTTGTTTTCCTTTTGTTTTTTACCTGCTATTCTAGCATATGCTAACACAGCTATCTCTTCTAAAACTACAAACATGGCTTTACCCCCAAACCTTCTAGAATCAAGAATCACAGAAGTGGCAGATATCCCAGTGAATCCCCCCGAAACCAACCCTAACCATGACTAGAGTGTTTAACATGTAATTCCTTATTCTATCCAATATTTTTTCCCCAAGTGTTATGAATGGGAGTACAACCGACCTTTTCAAAAGTTGGTAACCTTTCACTTGCCAGGATTTATACAGCAGGGAATGAACAAAATAACTTACAGTTGTGCAGGTCATCTATATAATTTATTTATTTAGTGAAAAAAGGCTATGCAAAACAAACCCATTTTCAAATGCTAACATACATAAACACAGAAAATCTAGAAAACAATTGTATTTTGCAAGTAAACATTTACATCCAAAAGACCATGTGACTATGACATTTCCACAAACTAAAAATACAAATATTTTATAACAATAACAACAAACTAGGTAATCAAGTTATCAACAGTACAAAGCTTCAAAAAGCTGATCTAGTTTTCAAAAGTGAAACTCATTTCCTGAACTCTTTTTTTTAAATATTTCCTTCCCTTCTTTTACATACCTCTTACAATGTTACAAGGCTGTTTGTCAGAGAAAATCCCCCCCCCCACACACACACAGTCGTATTATGTGCTGCCAGCTTTTTAGTTGGCAGCTCTAGTTGTGCCTTTCCCTCAGAGCTTTGTAATTTATTATTAAAAATGAATACAAGGACATGTTGAAGCCATCCGTAACTGACCCAAAGTATCATCCTACTGCTGTTTAGTTACGGATGGCTTCAACCTGCCATACACATTCATTCTTCCCTAAAGTAAATGTCTGAGCTCTGCTTGATATGCATACTTTTCCAGGAAAGTGACAGTGGTTATTTTCTTGCTGCGAAAAATGTTGCCTGGTAATTTCTGTAGCTTAAGCTGCAGTGAAATGCACAAGCACAGGTCAGACAGTTTTGGGATTTCTACACAAAGAGAGAGAGAGAGAGAGAGAGAGAGAGAGTCAATGCACAGTTTTAGCTATTGCTCTGAACAAAGATTTGTATCCTCATAACACATTCTCAGCTAGCTGACCTCACTCCTCTGTCAGGTTTCAACCCAGCTGGGGATGTTCAAAACCAAGCTTTGAACGAGGCAGAGGGAATTACTTGTCATAAAGAAGAGCAAAAATCCATAAGAACATAAGAACATAAGAAGAGCCATGCTGGATCAGGCCAAAGGCCCATCTAGTCCAGCTTCCTGTATCTCACAGCGGCCCCACCAGGTGCGTTTGGGAGTGCATGAGACTAGATATCTGTCTCCTGATACCACTCCCCTGCATCTGGCCCTTGAAGTAACCCGGTTTAAAGCCTGGAGACTCCACATCTCCATCATGGTTTGTAACCTGTGATGGACTTTTCCTCCAGGAATCTGTCCAATCCCCTTTTGAAGGCATCCAGGCCAGATGCCATCACCACATCCTGTGGCAGGGAGTTCCATAGACTTACAACGCGCTGGGTGAAAAAATATTTTCTTTTGTCTGTTCTTACTCTCCCAGCCCTCAATTTGAGTGTATGCCCCCTAGTTCTGGTATTTTGGGAGAGAGAGAAGAGCTTCCCTCTATCCACTTTACTCATACCCTGCATTATTTTGTACGTCTCAATCATATCCCCCCTCAAGCGCCTTTTTTCCAGACTAAAGAGGCCCAAATGTTTTAGCCTTTCTTCATAAGGGAGGTGCTCCAGCCCGGTAATCATTTTAGTCGCTCTCTTCTGCACCTTTTCCCAAGCTCCTTTCAGACCTGGATTACTTAGCCAGAGGCCTTAATAACCATCAGCATCGTCATATGCCATGTCAACTCAATTCTGACTTTTCATGGGCTTCTAAATAGAGAATACTCAGGTGTCTTTTACCCTTCCCCTTCTTCTTGGGACAGCTCTGGGACTGTGTAGCCTGCCCAAGATGCTCATATCACTGGAGGCAAAGTGGGGAATTGAACTTCCAACCTCTGGCTCCACTAAAGCAGTGAGCTATCCTACCCCCCCCCCCCAGCAGAGGCTTTATAGAACTATGTTTTTTGTCTCGGCTGTATACAACACAAATTGTGTTCTTAATATTTCCTGAGTGTGAAGAGATACAGCCAGAAGGAAGAAGATGTGACAAGAATCAATTGAGGCATGGTGGGGAGAGAAACAGAACTATGTCTGTGAAGATTCTCAGTCATCCAGGTGAGTGTATCTGGAAGTTGAATCGTGGTTAGTGGACTTCTTTTTCCTGAGAAACAAACGTTTTGCTGCTCATCCAAACAGCTTCATCAGTCTGAATACAGCTAGTGCGAATCCTCCATCTTAGAGTCAGCTTTGACCTCTTGTCACCCTGGTCTGAAATAGGCTCATAAGATGAACAATGTCCTGAATAGGCTCATTAAGTAGACAATAGTATCACTGCAGCTTTTTTTCTACTCCAGGATGGTATGGTGCAAAGATACTTTCTAACAGTGGAGTAAACAATCTGAGGATACAGTGGCTGTCAACCTACCATTTAATGAGACAGCAATGTTTATCAGTTTTCATGGGTGTGTGTGGGGGGGAGTCAAGGCCACAGCTGAATCAGCTGAGTCCTCTTGCTGATTTTAGGTATCAGACAGGCTGGTACTGCGCCCCTTTCACTTGGAAATGAGGTTCAGGACTCACTGAGGAATAAGCTCCATAAATGTTCTAGATCTTGCTTCAAAAGGAACATGCATGAGATTGCACTATTGGATCCAAAGTATCACAATGCTCCAGTAGATCATGGAGGCACAGTATAGCAATGCTCCAGTAGATCATGGGCACATAGACACCAATGGTTGCTACAGAAGGGGGAGATTTTGAAGAAAGCATATGCCCACTGTTTGGTCTTTTAAAAATCACAGTGTGTATCATATGTCCTAAAGCAGACGCATCCACATTTGCTATCTTTTTCATATAAGAAATGCTGCTCAGAAAGCGCTTCTAATTTTCACAAAATACGTCTGGTCATTCAACGCTTCCATGTATACATCCGCTACCACGACATTTCTTGCTTGTTTTGTTCAGAGTGCTTCTGTTTCCAATGCTGTTTTCCCCATTTCTTTGGGCAAAAATAACTCTTCAGAATTGTCAGTGAGGTATAGATTCTAGTTCTCATATTTGGACACTGAGCGATACTTTTGTAGTATAGCAAGGAGCAGTTTCTGTTAAGAGAAAATAGAAAAATAGAAAAATGCTACATTAGTTGTCAAATCAATTCAGTAATCATAACTCTTTTAAGATAGATGGGCAGAATATTAAAACATCTTTCCAAGAAACCATACCCCTTATGTTCAAAACCTGCAAATATGAAGGATATTACTGCAAATTGTAGAAACATAAGCAATTTTAAAGAACTGAATATGTAGAGGGAAGTGAAATTCATTATTGACAAGTACAAAATTAGTGTGCAAGAAACTAGTCCTTATTATGACACAAAATATTCACGAAAGATTTATTAGCCTGTTACGAAGCTGGTGTTTGGAATTATCAAGAAAAGAACATTTTTCAGTGAATGGGGTGTCATTAAACTGTTTCCTCTACAGCTCCCTTATTGGCTTGGCTATTTTATTCCCCACTTCACCAGATGCCTCCTCTAACCTGCTCTCTCACTCACGCATACAGTAATCTCCCGCCTATTGCGGGGAATTAGGGACCTGACCTGACCTGATAATTGAAAATCTGCGATATGCAGATGCAGGTCGAGTCAGGCCTGGGGGGTCCTAGCTGGGGGCTCTTGTACTTACCCCCAGCCTGGCCCTACCCCGAATGAGGCTGTGAGAGCCTTCCTGGGCCTTCTGGAGGCCCCAAAAGGGACTGCAGTGTATGAACCGCGAAAGGGCGGGGGACCACTGTACAAACTTTGCCTTTCCTGATCACAAGAGTCAGCAGTAATGTGCTCAGCCAAAGAGCACAGAGACATCTCTGGCTCCATGGCACTGCGGCTTTTCTTTTGCTCTCTGTCACCTTCTACCTAGCACTGGTTAGACCTTAAAGTAATGGTAAAGTTTCCTCCCGCACATGCGTGCTAGTCATGTCCAACTCGAGGGGTGGTGCTCATCTCCGTATTCAAGCCAAAGAGCCAGTGTTGTGCAAGTTTGTGGCTATGTGGCCGGCAATGGCTGCAGGAAACACTGTTTTACCTTACTGCTTTTTATGGCAGTGCCTATTTATCTACTTGCATTTACATGCTTTCGAACTGCTAGTTTGGCAGGAACTGAGGTTATCAGTGGGAGCTCACTCTGCTGCGTGGCACCCGGGATTCGAACTGCTGAGCTGCTGACCTTGCAGCCGCTAGTTTTCACAGTGCTCTAGCCTGCTGAGCCACCACGGCCTTTACTTTACTAATTACCACATCATTACTTTACTAATTTCAATTCAATACACAAGTCAGAGTACATGAGAGAAATGGAAGCTATTCCAAAGAGAATTATAAAGATTCTAGATGGCGTTCTTCAGGGAGTTATGGTTGGAATTTGAGGGAATACAAAGTGAAAGAGCAGAAGCATAAGCATTCCCCCAGTTCTGGCAGGCCACCATTCATGTGATTAACACCAGTTCTGAGGTTGGTTGCAGACCCAGTTGAGGGGGTGCCAAAGAGGAAATCTGGTGTGCAAGTACCCTTATGTTGGTGGTTCCCCCCCCCCACAAGAGTTTCCTCTCTACATCTAATCATGAGGAAAAGATGTATTATCCATAGTTTAAATATAATTGGAAAGAAAAAAGGGAGGAACTTGTCACAGTTCAGAGAGGACAGAACTTGGAAACAATGAGCTTAGATTTCAGGAAGCAAATGATTAATATGAGAAGGAAAGCTGAAGACATAATGTCTACATTGTTAGAATAATGGCTTCTGGACTTGCCTTCTTTTTGGCTGGAGAGGCGGGCCTTAGTGCTTGAACAAGTCTAGGGTAGTAATAGTTCGGGACTCCTGCCCTTGTGATGAAGTGATTACTTTCTCTCCTTCCCAAAATACTGCCCCATTTCTGCTCCCCTCAGAAATAGGGAATAAATAACCCTAGCCTCATGTGGTTGAAGCTCACACGAGGCTTTCACTTTCTTCTGAACTCAATTGAGTCCCCAAAGACCACCCTTCAAGGCAACTAATCCACCCTCTGTTCAGCACAAGAGAACAAAGCAAAGCACAGTGTTCTGCTTATATACCGCCCCATACCACTTCAAGTAGTCTCTGGGCGCTTTACAATTTTAACTACAGTGTGCAGGCTACACATTGCCCCCCGCCCCAGCAAGCTGGGTACTCATTTTACCGACCTCGGAAGGATGGAAGGCTTCCCATTCAGTCCCCCTAGTGCTCAGCAGAGTGCAGCAAAAGTGAAAATGCAAAAATAACTGTAGAGAAGCTATTGTTGATGCCAAAGCATTCCACTGTGGGTGGTTTCTCAACCAGCACTTTAGGGCAAGTTAAAGCCATAAATAATGGTCTATATCAGTGTTGGTGAACCTATGGCATAGGTGACAAAGGTGGCACTTGGAGCCCTTTCTGTGGGCACCCGACATTGCCCCTTCACAGCCACTTGTATTCAGGTTAAATTGCTGTATTGGCAGTTTGCGGAAAATTAGTAGGTTTTGAATTGCAGCTTGGGCACTCGGTCTCTAAAAGGTTCACCATCACTGGTCTATATGCAGTAAAATAAATAAATAAATCACTTCCTCTGCCTTCTACTGAGGGAAGTGACTGATTTGCCAATATGCTGAAGAGGCTAGTTTATTAATCTATTTCATGATACTGGCAAAAAGAGAAAGGAAGCTTCCTTTGGACTGGTTCTAGCAATCACACAAACCTACCAACACAGAAAAGTAGGAGCTCCTTGACAAGGGCCAGAAATAAAAGGGCAGGACTGCTGTGCTATGTCTGGATAGCTCAGTGAATTAGGTATCTGGCTGCAGAGTCTTGAGGTTGGGAGCTCAATTCCCCACTGTGCCTCCAAGGGAGAAGAGCTGACATGTGTGGCTATGGACAGGCCACACTGTTCCCGGATGGCCCCAGCAGAAGGGAATGGCAAACTCCTTCTGTGTATTCTCTAAATCTAAAACTCTGAAAAGGGTTGTCCTGTGTCAGAACTGAATAGACACCACCACCATCCTGATGAATGTTCTGGAGGCAGCATGGCACACTTTAGTAAAAGCATCGCTGATGGCCATCTTTAAGTGTGTATCAACCTGTCGCGGCACTGCTCCAAGGAGCAGGTTAAACAACCCATGTCATCTGCCTCCAAGACAGCCTGCAAAATCCAAGCGATTCTACTTAATCTAACCTCAGACTCTCATATATTTCTGAACTTTACTGCCCTTCTCCAGACAAAATGGGAAATTTATAAATGAAGTGAATGGTTGTTCTTGGTCTGACATAATTACACTCATAAGGTTCCTGAACATTATCCTGAAAACATCTTCTTCAGATGACCTTCCTATAGTCTAAGAACAACTTCAAATGTTCCCAGCCCACCTAAAGAAATGATCATCTTCTAGCTAGTGTGAATTTGCCCTATAACAGTAATGATTTCTTGGTGCTCCTGGCACTTTTTAGTTTTACAACAATCAAGACCCCAATATTTCTAAAACTGGAATCATTACTTATGAAAGTACAATTCTCAAAATCCCTCAGGACTTGTAGTCCCCTCCAAAAAAAAAAAGGAGTCCCAATCTCTGATAAAAACATTTAAGCAAGCAGAAAGTTTTCCCTCTATAAACCTAATACAGTGGAACCCCGACTTACGAGATTAATCCGTTCTGAGCACATGCTCGTAAGTTGGGGAGCGGTTTCCCATAGGAATGCATTGAAAATCAATTAATCCATTCCAGACGAATGGATTTCACTGCATTCCTATGGGAAGACCTTTTAAAAACCCTGTGCTTCTCCCTGCCATGTGCCTGATTGGAGGGAACGTGCAGGGGTTTTAAAAGGTCTTTAAGACATTGAGGCAAGCCTTGCCTCAGTGGCTCAAAGACCTTTTTTAAAAAAAACTGTACCCCCCCCCGCCAACCCTCCCAAGCCACTTGTGCATGTGGATAGGGTTAAAAGTAGTCGAGCTCTGCCAGATTCCTAGAGTGGAAGGAAATAGGGAAGACATGAAATTGGTCCTCCTGCTGCCCTCCCCACCCCATCACAGGTCGGGGACTTTGTAAGGGGGCATTTTTGAAAAGTTAAGGATCTTTCGGTTGTCAGGCACGTCATAAGTTGCAGTACCACTGTACTTGTTTAATAAAATTGCAGCTACCTGGGCTGTTTGTTGTGGACAGTGGATGCATAACCTCATACCTACCTCTTATTGCCAGTTAATACTCATTTCCTCAACCGTTTCTTCCTCTGTTTTAATATTTTGGAGTATTTAAAAAAATCACAAGAGGGAATATGTAATTATCCAACTTCCCCCAAAAGAATCTCCAGATTTCTTATTACAAGAAAAGAATAAATGCCAAAAATTCTCTGGGCCCTCTTGAGAATTCTAGGTGAAGATCAAAATCCTTTTGGGGAAGAGATGTTTCTGTTCAAAATAATGGTCTAGAAACTGTTGTTTTACCATCATCAATTTTTGAATCAGACTCCCAAAGGAGACCTTTCGACCAGGATGGAACAGCAGAGCGTAGAGAATTCGTGCCCCTCATTGTCACATCAGTGTCCACGTTCTTTATGGAATGTATCACATGCCATCACAGGATATCCTTGACCAGTGTTTTCCTCATGCAGTCAGAAAACCAGGCTGAAGTTATTAATTTCCACATTAGAATAAAAAGGAAATTAGCTTTCTGGCTTATATCACATCTATATGGGTCTGTACCTCTTTCTTTTAAATCTGTAATGTAGGCTTTCATAAATTCCTTTTCAAACAGCTCACGATCACGGTCACTTTCAGTTATTTCTTCAGTCTCTTGAAATGAGGTTTTTTCAAGAGGGTTATCCTTCAGGCTTATAAATCTGTAAGAAGAAAAAATATTAGCATGAGTTATAGAATGCTTCTTATCATGAGCAGACTGCTACTTGCTATATGCCCAATGACTGATAACCCCATAAATTTTCTTTACTTCCTACTTTGTTACATAAATAATTTATTTGTGGCCATAACTGAGCTAGTCTATTTGTGGGCATATTAACAAAGGCCTTTCTTTGATGATAATTGGCTATAATAATTAACAATTCAGTAATGGCCTCATAGAAAAAAGACATGTAAAACGCAATCAACATATGTTTAATTATGTGGTCAACAGGAGTACTTCCCATCTGGTGAGAAGCATGCAAAGATTTTATATTTTACCCTTTGCCCTCCCAAGATGAAATAAAAAGGTGAGATGCAGGTGGTTGGTTTAAACTTGGGTTACACTTTCTTATTAATATAATAAAATGGAGTACTAGGAAATTTGCCCCTCACAAAGTGTATTACTCTGCACTTGCTTCCACTGAATAGCATTCACCATTTTAACACCCATTCACTGAGCCTGAGTGTCTGTTACATACCATCAAGTCAAAACCAACTTACTGTATAGCCACCCTAATAAGGATTTCAAGGTAAGTGGGATATTTAAGGTTTTACTAGTTCCTCACAAACCCATGAATTTCCATGGTCAAGTGGGGATTTGAACCCTGTTCTCCAGAGTCTTAGTGCATCGCTCTGTCTACCACACTACACTGGGAATCACTCAGTCAAAATAAATCCTTGTGGTGCTTCCTAATCCTTTGGTACTGTTGTTTTTACCATCTTTAATTACAAAAAAGCCTGGCTGGGGGCAAAATTATATGACTTATCTAAAGTGAGCGAGGGAAGCAGACTGACAAAGAGTTTACTATAGAATGAACTAAGTGAGGAAAGGTGGGGAACAAAAGTAAAAGCATGAATACTTACTTCAACCCTGTGGTTGAATCACAGATAGCAGAAGGCATCTCAACCAAATTATTACTACTGACAACCAGTAATTTCAGTTTTGACATTTTGACCAAAGCTTGTGGAAGATAGGTCAGGTTGTTTTTCTGCAGGAGAAGTGTCTGCAATTCTTCCAGCCTTAAAACAGTAAGGGAATAATACAGTCATGTTCACCATATAATAAGCTGAACTTGCATTATAGTGCCAAAAACTACTCATAAGGCCAGTTCTGTTTGCTATGTCAACAGAATTGTGTTCTGACTTTACAAGGTCCTTTCTTCACCATTCTCTGTCTCCCTAGGTTGGAGAGGTAAGTCTGACTCCGTTCTTTGTTTGGTTATACAATGACAACAATGGCAACAATGGCATCCATACTGGCTTTGAAGCCATACGGGATTCAATGCATAGTCAACTGGCTGCTGACCAATTTCCAGGCACAATTCAAAGTGCTGTTTCTAACCTACAGAGCCCTAATACTGAGTCCAAGCTACCCCAAAGACCACATCTCCCATTATGGACCTTCTCAGGTGTTACAATCTTCAGTAGGGGCCTATTTTCACTCCCACCCATCTTCACAAGCATATTTGGTGGGGACCAGAGAGGACCTTCTCTCTTGCTGCTCCCAGACTTTGGAACTCTTCCAACATAGGAGAACAAGCTGGCCACATATTTGCTGTCCTCGTAGAAACAGGTGAATCCCTTTCTTTTCAGGCAACCTTTCCCTGATTGATGGCCTGACAGAGTGGGGTTTTTGATTTGATTTGTTTTGTTTAATGGATGGTTGTACTTGACTGCTGTGTTTTGGTGTTACTTTTGTTTTAGCTACAAATATCTTATTTTAATGATGTAAACCACCTTGGGTCCTTTTTAAAGGAGAAAGGTGGGGTAAAAATAGGGCACAGAATCTAACCTGGTGTCACCAAGTGTGAGTACATGGAGGAAGAGGAGTTAAATTTGACCCCACCTGATTTTTGTTTTTATTTTGCTAAATTCCTACCCATTCGTGCACTATAGTGGTAAAGAAAGAAAGACTTGAGCCTGCCCTCTTCTCCAAAGAAAGAGACATAGGATTATCTCCCATATGATTACAGTACTTCAAAGAACACTGTGCTTGACTGCACAGCATGTAGTTTGGCCCAGAAATCTACAGAAAGAGAAGGTAATGCACAGAGTTGATATATTTGATATAATTGAAATAGTTGATATAATTGCAACCCTCTGCAGACAGGGAGATGCACCACACCAAAGACAGACTCAAAGAATTAGCTTTAACATACAGTATTCCTTGTTCAAATAGCTGCTGATTTATTTTCAATGGCTGGAAAAGCTTGTTTTAAAAAAGCCTTAATCACTCTTCTTCCCCCCATCCTACACCCAACATAGAAGCAAAGCTGATGTCAGGGACTTTTACAGTAAAGGATGGGGTGCTATTGTTGAGACAGAAAGCTGAATGTATTATTAGTATTAGCATACTAAATGTGGACCAAATCCTGTTGCTTAGGCCACCATTGTGTGTGTGTTGCGTTGTTACAGGCGTGACTGACTCTTTGTGACCCCATGTCTGTGGAGTTTTCTTGGCAGGAATACTGGAGTGGTTTGCCAGTTACTGCTCCAGGTGCTTACAGCACTTGTTATTCCCTGGTGGTCTCCCATCCAAGTACTATCCTGGGCCGACCCTGCTTAGCTTCTGAAATCAGGCGAGATTGGATGTGCTTACGGCATCTAGGCTTACACGAGGCAAATGAAACTTGAATCAAGTTCCACTGATTCAAATGGACCTATTCTATGCTACAGTAAGTTTTGGTTATATTCAGTGGGCCTACTCTAATGCAATTTTCTATAGTAAGCAACAGAATTGTGGACAATATTTGCAAAATTTAGATTAATGTATCTATTGCAGCTTTGTAAGCTGAACTCTCTCCCTCACCCCCAAATTTCAGAAGTCACTATGATGGTGATAATTACCCATATTCACAAACTGATTTCCTTATATGCTGAAATGCATGCCTCTCTATGGAGACCTTGAGTTTTTAGCACTGTGAGCACACAGTATTATGAGCACTGTGGGACCACAATATATTCTAGGCACCGTGGTAATCAGGATACAACAAATAATCCACATTGTTATTAATTTTTACATGCTAGACAACATATGTAACTTAGCTGCTACCTATCTCAAGCTGGTTGACTTGAGCTGCTTTAAAAATCTAGGGCTTCCTGGCTACCATGTCAGACAACAGGGAAATTTACATTCAAATCAACGTTACTTGCACAAGTCAGTGTTTCATTCGATACAATGAAATTACCTGTCCATGTCTTGTGGTAGATCTTTGAGATTATTGCTGCTCAAATCCAGCCACTGCAAATTTGGCATCCGGAGCACACATATTGGAACTGAGGGGAATTTGTTCGCTGATATATCTACAAACGTAACTTGTTTCAAATTGCTTAACTGGAAATAATAATAATAATAATAATAATAATAATAATAATAATAATAATAATAATAATAATAATAATAATAATAATAATAATAATAATAA
>JAHTLZ010000237.1:41437428-41451288 GCA_023846285.1 Phrynocephalus versicolor | reverse complement strand
TATATTTCAACAATGTATCTCCCATTGACTCTGATTTGTGGCAATCCTTCCTAGAGTTTCCTAAGTGTGAAACTCTCCTTTTTGGTGGTGGTCAGAGACCATGCAGCTTAGCTGTGGCACATCATATTGACTTCTGCCCAGAGTAGGGGATCTCAGACAACAAAAACATCAAACTTTAAAACTATATTCAAAAATTGGGATATGATTGAGTAGTAGGTGGAAGACATTCTGCAATCCTGATTCAAGATGGTGACTCTCCATAAACCCTGTTTCCAAAGTAAAACTCCTGGAAGTCTATTCATCAACGGTGTGCTGCACAGAATGGCGTCATGGCCCTGGATACTGAACTGGACCACGTAATGAGATAAACCTTTAGGCAGTTTAATATATTGTATATGTGTCTGTGTGCATACATACACACGTGCATGTGTGTGAAAAAAATTCTAACCGCAGAACTGCTACAAGGATAGTTCAGAAACCATCCTTCCATTAAACAGATGTCAGTACACTAGTTGTCAACTATTCCACTGTAAAAAGATACCCGTCTTCCTCTCCCCCCCCAAAAAAAAAGACATGGTTAGATATGATACCCATCCGAAGCTGCCAAGTATTTTCACTCCCTACCTAGATCACCTGCTAGATTGCAAAAATTATGTAATGTTAATGTGAAGGTATAATGTCTTGAGTAATATTTTATGCCTAGTAAGATGCTGGCTGCATGATTGGGATGTGTATAGAAACACGGTAGGCAATTCATTTATTAAAGGTTTAAACTTGTCATTCTTCTAAGACAGTGCAGTCACGAGCATACCCTGACTCCTATTAGCCTCAAACCACCCTGTGAAATAGATTTGGGTAAGATGGAGAAGAAAGTTTAATGACTTATATGGGGATTTGAATCTGGGTTCCATGACTTATGTGTAAGTTTCATGACTTATGTGGTGATTTAAATCTGGGTTTCTCTGGTCCTAGTCCAATACTCTAACCATCATGAGATACTGTCTCTGTTGCAGAGTATTCTGCTCAGTGAGCAGAGAATTCTTTCCTAGTAGTTCCAGGAGGTGGGCAAAACATCTCAACCTTTTCTTTTCCAGCACTGCCCATGCTATCCAAGCAACATTTCTTCTGAGTGTCTCGAGTCTCTGTTTACAGGGGAACAAGTGTCCCTTGCCCAAGCACTCTCAGAACAGATGTTCATTCCTGTTTCCTTCCCCTGGCTCTGCCCTCCTTTCTCACCCTAATTAGGAAAAAAACATATCACTGTTTGATCTGGACTTTATTTTAAAACTGCTCTTCTTATATAACCAACCAACCAACCAACTAACCTTATCTAGTCTACCAAATTTGCAGTTCATGCCAATTCATTTAATGTCCAAACAGGTGTTGGATGTTTCCCTGTCCTGCCTCCTCCAGGCGCTGGAGTGGGTGACCTTTGGAGGAGGTGATGGTGAGAAGTGCTGAGCACCTGTTTGGCTGCTGAACAAACCAGCATTAACTGTGGAACCATCTCTTCTTTCCAGCAAACAAGGCACAAAGATGGCTAACAACAGAGCACTATGGCAATGGAACCAATTGTGGCTCCAACATAGTGTTCAAGAGATATTTGGACAACGACCTGGCAGATATCTTTTGATTTGTAGTCCTACATGGAGCAAGGGGTTGAACTTGATGGCCTTATAGGACCCTTCCAACTTCCCTATTCTATGATTCTATGAATAATAAAATATGTATGTTAAAAATAACACCTAAACCATAGAAAGAACTGGAGTCCAACAACAAAAGTTCATGAACTAAAAAATAAATAAATATATAGTCCAACAAGTGAAGCCTTCTTCAATATCAGAGCAGGTTAAATGCCAAATATGAGTCTCAATAAAAGTGTATTTCCTTGCCTAGTTTCTCTTCATAGGGAACACCAGAGCTTGTGAACAGCCACTGAGAAAACCAAGAGCCCTTTCTCACATGCCTGCCAAACATACCTCTGATAGCACAGGGACTAAGAGAAACACTTTCCCAAAATATCTTAATACCAGGGAATTCAATTTTTCTACTACTGGTACTTTAAAGTTTAATAGATGTAGGGCAGGTGGTACTTTTTGTGCTGAAGACAGCATGACCCAGTAACTTTACCTGACCTCTTATAGGCTTGAATGCACTGCATCTGATTGTCACTGTTGGTGGACTTTAATACAAATATGTATGAGAAGAGGGTGAAGATTGCTGGAGTTCTGTAGAATTCAGAAACAATGAGATCTGCATTGTTAATTCCCCACCCACCCACCCCTGTCCTTTTAAAAAGAAAGTGGCCTTTGAGTTGAGTATCTCACAGGAAGGTCACAGATGGACCTTCTTGAGGTCTCAGACAGATCTTAATGCTTCCACCTCCATTAGAGATGGGCACGACTCAGAAAAAAATTTCGTTTTCATTTTCGTCTAGGGGTCCGTTTCGGCTCGTTTCCGTTTTCGTGAGCTAATTTCAAAATTTTTCATTTTCGTTTCGTTATGTAATGAAAACGAAAAACGAAAACGAAAATGAAAAATTTTTCGTTTCTTCCCATTTAGCTCCATTAACTGCTTTTCCAGTAACGAAAAATGAAAATTGGCTCAAAATTAGTCGTTTTGTTTCCGTTTTCGGTCCATTTTTGAACTGTTTTTCGTTTTCATTTCGTTACGTAACGAAAACAAAAAAACGGAAACGGAAACGGAAATTTCGCTAAGTCATGCCCATCTCTAACCTCCATAGATAATTTAGAGAGGAGCTAAACAAACTTCCAGAGCACTGAAAATATTTGGGGGCACCCATATTTGTCCTGGACAACAATCCCAAGAATGTAACTAATAGGGAATTGTGAGTGTAATAATCCTACAAAATAATTGACATTATAAAGATATAGAAAGAAAGAAAACACTTTCAAGCACCACAAAATGAGGTCAGTTTTTGGGGAGGGGGAAAGCTCAGTGCAGATGAAAAGCAAAGTGTGCTGCTTATATACCACCACCCCATAGTGCTTAAAGCACTCTCTTGGCAGTTTACAATTTAATATTTAATATGCAGGCTAGCATTTGCCCTCCCCGCATCACCACCCTGCCCAACCAGCTAGATACTCCATTTACTGATTTCAGAAGGATGGAAGGCTAAGCCAACCTTGAGCCAGCTACCTGGGATTGAACCCCAGGATCATGAGCCGAATTTTGGCTGCATTATAGCGATTTAACCACTGTGCTATGAGGTACATATGTGTTGCAATGCAGATGTACCAGTGACTACAACTCATGCTGGCTTTTTGTCACTCTCTAACCTTTTACTCCTGAGACAGAAAGAGCTTTACAGCCAGCAGCACAGGTCATGCAGTTTATGTCATGGGATTTACATTTCTAGTAAAGATAAACTGTGTGGTATATTGGATAGAGTATCTAAGACTCAAGAGGCCTGGGGTTCTATCTAATGCTTGGCCATGGGCACTCGCTGGAGGGGTGGAACTCGTAAAGACATTCCTTGACATCTCATGTACCTTGAAAGCCCTATTGGGGTCACTATAAAGTGGTTCAAACCTGACAGCAAATAAATATATCAGAGAAAAACTACTCACTTCTTACAGGTACATTGTTCCTTGCATCCTGTTTGGTGCCCTTCCAGCACATTTGAAATATCTTCGCATGCTTCCAAATGAACACACAGGAAGCTGAACATGTGCCATTTAGTTATAAAGATCTTCAGAGTGGTTAGAGGGTCATTACTTTCTTCACACTTTTCCTAATTTTAAATCACAAGTGTCTCTTTTGCATTTTACAATCCCTCAGAAATATGATCTGACAAGGAAATATGAAAGAATATAGTAACACAAGAGAGAACAAACTTCGGCATGTCATCCATTGGAACATACAGGGATCTGATTATGCTGTGTAAAGAACAGTTTCTCTGGTTTCTTTCTTTTTAGGCTATATTTAACAGGTTCTGTCTACTGTCAGTGCTGCACTGCAAGAGGAGGTTTTATTTAATTCTCTCTGAAAGGCTAACAAAAATCCCTGAGGAAATTATGTCTGCTCAGTAGCATATTTAATAAAGTTCTATAGTTTTTATTCCCCTTTAAATACTGAGGGGTTTTATTCCTATAGTAACATGTTACTTTTCAACATGTGCATCAACCTTATGATTTTTACCTCAGGAGTTTATTTTGCTACCTCTCTGTTTTCTCTCCTTTTGAGGACTTTGTTATCCACCTCAGTTATAATCAACTGTAGTGCAACCTTCATTTTATATACACTCTACAGTGGGCTACGCAGCCACCACTACCGCTGCCTTGATTTTTAATCAAAATTGTCATCTTTGTTTGAAGAATGACCTATTATTTCTGCTTATCCTAATAATTTTACTTTAAAATATTTCCTCTGCAACATTCCAAAGATCCCATTACTCTCCAGTTCTCTTGCAGTTTAAAAAGTTTCAGTTGGGAGAAAAGGACACTGTGTCCCTGAGTAGAAAGAATTATTTTGATGAATAGGTGTGTTTTCAGAAATGCTTTTCTTTTTTTTGCCATTGAAAATGAATTTGCTGATAAAGATGTTTGCTTGTGGTTTTAGTACAAACCACCATTTCCTGGCATGTCAAAATCCTGAGGCCTCTGACAACATGAACTATTTTGCTCCATCCCCACTTCAGCTCTCTAAAATAAAGTTACCATCAACCACATTACAATGGTTTATAGCCCCAGTTACTTATGCTTAGGGTAGACTTTCAAATACAGTGAAGAATATCTGGGGGAAGGGTACATGTAGCCTGCCACATTGGGCCCCCTGACAGTCTGCATATAATCTGTGAGACAAATAATGCTAATTCCTGGTAAATTAAGTAATGTGACTCACAGATTCTGAGTGAGGAGGAGGTATTCTGAGCTTTCTAAGCCTGGATCTAAGCTAATCAGTATGTCACAATCTTGCACCATTACTTATGTTCACTCATTCCTTTGTTGCAAAATACTTCTAATTCATGATCTCAAGGAGAGTAAAAAAAACCCATCTACACACAACAGAGCTATCCAACTAAGAGGCAATGTATCACTTATGTTTCACCAAAAATAAAGAAGTTATCAGTAGCAGCAGAGACAAATAGGAAGCTTGTACTTAAGTGTACAGTAACCCCTGAAATGTCTCTGTACATCTAGAATGGACAGACAATGCTGGACTTGCATTACAAAGTGCCTGAACAGCTGATTAATAATAAAATATTTAATGATGCACTACAAGGAGATAACATAGGAAATATTGGAATATAATGGGATTACAGTTGACATTGGCATCTTGATAGAAAAATCAAACTAAGTGAAAGAACAAAAAAGCTCAATTGTAGGTTCATTGTCTTACACTGAAACATTCCCCAAAAGGCAAGATATTTCAAAGGGGCCTAAAAAGCATCATAGTTATCTCTCAATATTCTGTGCAAGTGCATTTGAGATGGGGACTGTAGTATAATATTTCTGCGCTACGTTCCTTCTTTGACTTTATTACATGGAGAAGCTAGGACCTATTGCTGCTGGGAGTGTGCAGTGCAAGCATGGAATTAATCGTTAAAGAAGGTGGGAAACGGCTTGGAAATGTTGTAACCATTGTGCAGAGCATACTCTCATGAGAATAATTCTTGGCAACTTCTGTCTGCATCTGTACTATTTGAAATGGCCCCATGTGCTGTTTGCTGCACAAACTGGTACTTACATGGGCAAATTTGGGTGCAACACGATGGGAAAATCATGCATCTCTGACAGCTTGTGGCATGGCCCAGTGCAAGCTATCTCCCAGCAATCACACAACATACAGAATCTCACAAACCAGTGTGACTCTGATCTAGGCCCAAAATACCATATATACTTGAGTATAAGTCGACCCGAGTATAAGTTGGGGCCCCCAATTTAAACCCCCCAAACTGGGAAATTTATTGACTCAAGTATAAGCCTAGGGTGGGAAATGCAGCAGGGCCTGGCAACTCCTCCTTTGTGAGCTGGGTGTGTGTGTGATGTTTAAAATGACTTTTAGCCACCGAGGCAAGTGCTTGAGTTGGTGGCTAAAAGTCATTTTAAACATGGGGGGGGGGGTTTCAGGAGAAGTGGTACACAATGTTTAAAATGACTTTTAGCCACCAACCCAAACTTGCCTCAGTGGCTAAAAGTATTGACCCGAATATAAGCTGAGGACCCCTTTTTTCAGCCCAAAATTAGGGCTGAAAAACTAGGCTTATATTTGAGTATATACAGTAAGCCTTTCTGGTTCCGGCAGCAGGGCTGCTCTCTTTTTTGGGGGGGGGGGGGCAGACTGACCAATTTCTGTGTGGACGAAAATGGTTGTTTTAATGAAGCTCACTCCTAGCAAAGTGGCCCTTTCCAGTGCTGTCAGATGCAATCCTTTCTCACCAGAATCTCTTTTACCGTAGTGTCAGATGTGGCATAGAAGCAAAGCCACTGCTAAACAGCTGACCCAAGATTTGAAAGCAGAGATTAGAAGGAGGACAATTGCAGTGGATCATAGAGCAATTGCAATCGTTGGGATTCCTGCAGAAAATGCCGGGATCAGGTGCAATACGGTTGATCCAGTGAAGGATGCCTTCAGTTCTTAAGCAGGAGTTCGCACTACGAAGTACTTAACAAAGATTAAGTGCTACTTCTTAACTGTTCAAAGTTATATGGATTCTTGCTTTGTAAATTTAGAGTGGATTTGGGGGACTGTAGGAGGGAAAATGAATCAAAGGAACAGAGCCCATGCAAGCAAGACTGATTTAAGCCCACCCCAGATACCTTCAGGCCCAAATTTATTTCTGTTTTACTTAATCTACTTTAAGTACAACTTTTTCTCAATGTGCTTTCTGCAAGCGACAGATCCAGCAAACACAGAAATGTCACCCTAGTGGAACAGACTGCTCAAGGCACTAATCAACAATATTTTGATGAAACCAGGAATCCCTGCTGTTCCATTTGCCATAAGCTGCCTTTTGAGGAGAGGAGGAAAAAAAAAACCTGAAGCATAAGGTAAATCAATCACGGCTTCCTAGAGGAAAAGCAAAATGTTTTTACAGAGGAAATTTTATTTGCAAACACCCAAATTGGGTAATATAATTCCCATCCGTAGCCTGCAACCCAAAAGGCCACAGCACCACGTGAGGACTATAAAACTCTAGTTGGCAGGTGTCTCCAGCCCTGTGAACAAACGCAGTTCACATCAGGGCAGGAAATATTGGGAACATTTGAAAAGATAATATCAGTGAAATAGAACTCAAGAATGGGATCGCAACGGCAGATGCTAAATAAATGTCAGGGGAAAAGATGGGAGGTAAATTTTATGGCACAGAGAAAAGACACTGATCTTTGGAAACATATTATTAGAGCAGCCACATTTCAATGACTGATACTTTGAAGATGTTATCAGCTGGTTTGATGAATGCTGGAGCAGTAGAATGGCAATTGCTTACATATAGTATTACTGCATCACATAGTCACCATAAATGGAAATACTACTTTTTTTATCCTTCCACTAATAACAGACAAGAGGGTTTTTTTTTTAATGGACAGCACTTATGCCCTTGGATGATCGTACTGGATGATGAACTCTTAATACAGCTTTCAGATTTGTATGAACATTGGACAACAACACTCAAAAAGAAAGTAACCAACGGCTGACTTGTGTTGGCAGGAAGTGATAATTTTTATTTCATTTTATTTTTGATGGGTGAAGGAGGCAGATTTGGGGTGCATTCAGTATAAAACAGATTTCTTCTTTGAAAGTAGGAATGTCATTCAATACATAGTGGTTCAGTTTCCTCCATAAACACATGATAGAAGTGACAGTTGCAAAATGTATCAGTCAAGGATTCGACAAGCCTGATAAATCTCCAGTAGAAATGGGCCAGCACAATCTTTTCAGATCCTTTTCACTTCGTTATTATTGAAAAATTTTCCTTGAAACTTGATCACATTCTGTCTGCCAGAAGGACATACACCTCTGTGCATAGTTGTTAAGCCTTTGGAGGGCAATGCAGTCTTTGAGCTAGCGCAGAGGATGTCCGCAGCTCTGTGAAGCTCTCAGACACTGCAACCAATCGTTCTGCAGTCTAAAATGTATCTAAATGAAGTTGCCAATAGACCAAACTAAAACTTAGACTGCATCCTTCAGTATATGTTGGAGTGACTGGATGGGCTAATGAATATTGTTGATTCACAGAAACAGACTATAGGATTAAAAGTTCCCTTTTTCGAATTATGCTTAATTTTTTTTTTAATAAGGACTTGTTGATTGGATGTAGACTTTCACTTACACACTGGATCCTCAACACATAAGTCTGAATAGCCTCCTCAAGGCTCTTCAGAATACTTATAAGAGCTCTGATGGTGCTAATGTTTCTGGAAATCTCCCTGGATACTTGATACCTTACCACCTGCCCTTTTCCTTTTCACACCCTGCTGCTAATATTGGGAATTATATGGTGTGTTGATATAAATGCCTCAAAGCCTACCCTTCCCCTGGCCTAGAAAGAGAGTCCAGCTGCTTTGTGACCATAGATAAACAGGTGTCTGGCAAACACTTCAGAGGTGACAAATGTAATATTTGGCAGAAAGTTTAAATTGTTCTGCTTTCTACCTATACAAGAAAGACGGTGAATGTTGGTCAAAGATGGGATGGCTGTCCTTAAGGATATCTGTTTCCTTTAAGGTTCAGGTTGGCCATCAGGAAAGTGATGATGGGGAAAGGCTAGTGCACTCCACTCTTCACACGCTGAACTGAGAGTACAGTTGACTAATGTTATGGAGCTTCCTTGAAGATGATACTGAAGCTTCAGCAGATCCAGTATCCAGCAGCCAAGTTTATTTTCAGGGTGAGGAGGTGACCATATCTCCCCTGGCCCCTAACTTGGTCTACCTGCCAGCTTCTGTGCCAGATTTAAGGTGTTAGCTGTGGCTTATATAGCCCTGAATGGTTTGGGGCCTTGCTATTTGTTGTAACACCTCTCTCTAAAAATATCGATCTGTCAATCCATTCATCCCAGGCCTCATTATTGAGGTTGCCTACGCTAAGTGAAGTAAAAAGCATCCCTATAACTAGGGATTGAGCATTTTCATCAATGGCACCCTCCTTTTGGGCAAACTCCATAGAGACCACAAACTCCAAATAGTTAGAAATTAGATTCTATCAGTTTTCAGATAGAATAATTTAGGGATACCTATGGCAAGATTCAATATTAATATTTTGTGAGCCATAATTTTGGTTTGGATTTGATGGCAATTTATTAGTTGTTACTAGAGATGGGCACCAAATAGAAAAAATAGCTTTTTGTTTTGTTTCATTTCATTCTGTTTTTTTTGTTGCTGTTTCATTTTGTTATTAATGAAATTTTCAAAAAAAATCATAATGAAATCAAACAATGAGAAATATTTTGTTATGCTATATGGGTCTGCTCCCCTGAGTCCTAGAGGTACCCAGTTTTGTGAGTAGCTCAACAGGCTGAAAATTGCAATCTATGTGCAGAGAGATGGGACCTAGGAATGGATGATGTGCCAGTAAGATATTGTGGTCTGTACGGGAAGAGATGGGTCACCAGGTAGATCAGTGCAGAGGATGATTTGATGGTGATTGGGAAAGATTTCCTGCAAAAATCATATGAAATCAAGAGGATACTGTAAGATCCGGCTTCTTTTACCCACAAACCTCACCAATCCACTTTTTAAATTTAAATAAAAGATTTTTTAAATAAATTCTGATAATATTGATTGATTGGGTTATTAATAATATTTTCTTTTATTATCTTTAATTTGATTGTATAGGTTTAATGTGTTATGTAAATGTAGCAGTTTTGCCATATTGGGTGGTCTATAAGCTTTAAACAAACAGACATGTTAGATCAATACTGTAAGTAGTGCCTGAATAGGCCTATAGAAATAAAGCATGATGGCAGAATATGCTGTTGTTGACCCTTAGTGTCCAATATTCAAGGGTACTAAAATTTGGTAAGGCTAAGAACTGACATTTATATCTGACTAGCCAAAGCTTTCCCGCAAGGGAAAGGACATGTCCATTTCAAAATGTATCCTGTGGAAATTGTTTCTATCTTGCTTAGTGTTTCTTGGATTTTTGCCCTTTTCTTTTTAAAGGTCTTCAGTAATATTTCTAAAACCTAACATTGCTGAAACAAAGCTAAGGAAACATTTGTGGTTCAGGAGCTGACTTCTACCTCAGGAAGGGTCTCTGAGGCCACATTTCAGTGATGGCTTGAAACTGAATGCACAGCAGTAGCCCTGGGAATAAAGTCAATAAAGAAATCTCTCTCTCTCTCTCTGTGTGTGTGTGTGTGCGCGCACGCGCGCGTATGTGTGTATGTGTGTGTGCGCACATAATTTTGCTTAACATAATTTCATTTGAAATGAATTAATTCCTTTATACAAGGTACCACTGTAATGGTTTTTATGCTTCACATATAAGTGCTGGTACAACAATAAATCAAAACTCGGTTCTGTACATGAAATGCAAAGTTTAAAATATAATTTCCCTCCAGCAGAAGTGCTTCTTCAAGAGGAAGTACACATACAAAAGAGGTGATAACTTTATAGACCACTGAAAAATCAGTATACAATAAAAGCTCATGCTTTTTGCATTTGCATACCTGTCAAGTGTCCCTTATTGGCTGGGAAACTCCTGGGTTTTTTACCCCCTCTTTCCAGCCCTTTTCATGGATTTCTCAGAAATGTCCCATATTTTAAAAAAATCCTAAATCCAGGGGCAATTGCAGAAACCTACCCCCCTTTGAGATGTGGCTGCACAAGAGCCTCCCTCCCAGGCTGTAGAGCTTATCAGGGAGCCGATCTCTTCCCATCAGCTGTTCCCCCCTTGGGGCTTAATACCTTTCTGCCCCTCTTACCTTCCTCATTCAACCTCCTCCCTTGGGGAAAGCCTGAAGCAGCCTGTCTCTCCCTCCTTTCTCTATGGTCTCCAGGGGAGCTCTGTTGCCACCTGGCCTCCTCCAGAGTTTCTCCTCTGAAGGACTGGGAGCGAGGGAGGGGGCAGGTGAGGGTGAGGGTGGAGTTTGTTGGGGGGGGGGTCCAACATCTCTTTGGGCACTGCACAGAGACCTTGCAAGGAGGGAAATCTTATGAGTTTCATCCTGGATGAGATTTGGGAGGGCGATGGGGTGTTGTGTGTGGGGGGTGATCCTACCCTTGGAGGGAGAGAGGGAGAGACAATGAGGGCAGCCTTGAGCCAGGCATCCCTTTGGGAGAGGGCGGTGAGGGGTGTCTCCTCCTGGGTTTTCCTCTGAGTTTCCCCACCTTCCACCTTCACCCTGAATCCTGCAGGCACAGGTGACTGGAACAAATGAGACACAAGAGGAAACCACGTGGTTCTTCCCCCCCCCCAATTGTTTCCCCATTGCTTCCTTTAGAGAGAGGTTACCTGAACAGAACTCTCCTGTCCCCTGCTGCAGTTGGAATTCCACAGTTCAAATCACCTTGTTTGCAAAGAGGCTTCCTCCAGGGAGCCTCTCCCCACTCTCCCCTTCTGCAGTCAAGATTCCCCAGTCAAAAATCACCTTGTTTGCAAACAGGTCTCCTCCACGGAGCTTCTGCCCTTCCCTTCTGAAGCCTGGATTCCACAGACACAATCACCTGGTTTGCAACCCTCCCCTTTTGCAGCTTGGATTCCACAGTCCCAATTACCTCATTTGCAACCCTGGATTCCCCTTTTGCAGCTTGGATTCCACAATTCCAATCACCTCATTTGAAAGCCTCCCCTTTTGCAGCTTGGATTTCACAGCCCCAATTACCTCATTTGCAACCCTGGATTCCCCTTTTGCAGCTTGGATTCCACAATTCCAATCACCTCATTTGCAAGCCTCCCCTTTTGCAGCTTGGATTCCACAGCCCCATTTACCTGGTTTGCAAGCCGCCCCTTTTGCAGCTTGGATTCCAGAGTTCCAATCACCTCATTTGCAAGCCTCCCCTTTTGCAGCCAGGATTCCCTGGCCATGAAACCTTTAGGCTAAACACTTTTTTCTTGTTTTCCTCCTCAAAATAGGTGTGTCCTAAGGGTAGATACATCTTATAGAGTGAAAAATACTTTCTCTCTCTCTCTCTCTCTCTCTCTCTCTCTGTGTGTGTGTGTGTGTGTGTGTGTGTGTGTGTGTGTGTTTCTTGTACACCTATCTTAACATTTGAGAGATACTGGAGCTTGGTGGTGGTGGTGGGATGGATCACGGCAGGTGTTGGAAAATTTCCCTTATTTTCAAATCCAAAACTTGACAGATATGCATTTGTATTTTATTTTGTTTGGACCATATGGCTGTCCTTTTCTTCACAAGTGCCTAACAACATATCATTTATCATGTCCCCTCTGTGGTGCTCTGGAAGAACTCAAAGGACATCTTCATAAATAACCCCCAAATCAAATAGTTGAAAGTATCGTATCAGAATGGAAGATCCTCTTTGTTAGAGTACTTTCTCTTTTTAAAATGGCTCTCATCCATTGTTTGTATTTCAGAAAGGACATATCCCAAACTAAAAGGTCCCAAGGCATACAGATTACACAGCAAAATGTGTTTGCTGTGAAATGTGTACTGCTGATTGAAGTGTACTTAGAACTGTACGCTGGGATAAATTTCCAAGCAGAGCTTGTATGACATGATGCAGTTATTCTGAAAATTGAAGTGTTTGATACATTGACTCCAAAAGCTTCAGCTATAAAGCTGCCTGCCATTTTGTTCTCCCACCCCACCCCCACCGACCATTGCTTCACATTCCTTGTCAAAATTTCTCTTGCCCTCCCTGAGGAAATAAGAAGCAGAATGGCATTTCTAATTTTTTTTTGTTCTGTACATTTGTTAGGGCAATCTGGCACCATTCCAGCAGTAACTGCAGAAACTGCAAACATATTCTTTAAAATTTTATTTCATGGACACCTCAAACTTGGCAGCTGTAACTAAAAGCATTAAATCAAGAGGGAAAGAAAGACAGGATGCTGACACATGCCAACATTAACCTATTATGCCAAATATCCTACAGCAAATGCTAGAAATAGACTCTACAAGGGTGATGTGGTCTTGAAATCAATCACAAGGTTCAGTCCCTGGCATCTCCAATTAGTATATGTAGCAATCTTGTGACATCCCAAATTGGCATAATGAAAAGCAAAGCAAATTATTAACTGTTCATGGTCGTAATATCTAAGCTTGGCCAGAAAAAAAAAATACTGGTTTCTTTGGGAAGGGGCTAGGCATAGGCATGTCACAATTAGGGCACAGCAAATTTTTGCCTTCTCTTCATTATCTCATCTCTGTGCAAACATTGTTTATGTTACTTCCCTGTGAACTACAAGGTTCTCGATAGCTTGCTAGGTAACTGGAATTACTTCCCCTTGGTTGAGGGTTTCTCATATGCACCCCACAGTTCGTGGCAGTTTTTGCCAAGAAAGAGTGTGATTAGGTGGGCATTCAGCCTGCTCCTTGGTCTGCTTTGGAGATGGGTTAATTTACTTTTTCAGCCAGTAATCAGTTTATGTCTTTGCTAGAGTGAGTCAGCCAAACCCCCAGAGGGTTTCTAGCCTCTCTGGGTTCTAGTTTACTTGGTGTGGGTAGGTTCCCTCAGTTTTGTTGAGATCGGACCAAATCAAGCTTCCTGTTCTAATAGCCGAGCTGGTTGCAGTATCTTTATATCATAATGCCAGAAGCAGGAGAAGACAGAAGGAGGTAAGGATGGAGATGCCTTTGTTTTGTTTTGCCTTCTTAAAGGAGCTGGATATAGGTAAAACTACTTTTCAGCAACATTTTGCAATAAACTCACTTGGTCTCTTGCACTTCCTTTACAATCTATTGTGTCCATGCTCAAAACCACGAGTTTG
>JAHTLZ010000237.1:41420781-41437418 GCA_023846285.1 Phrynocephalus versicolor | reverse complement strand
GTACATGTGCTTATGCCACAGGTGGGTGTCTATGCACCAGAATGAACTTTTCAGCACTTAGATGCACTGAAAAGGCACATCAAGAAGGCTCTTGAGTTGTGACACTAATGCAGTGCTTCTCAACCTTCCCAATGCTGTGATCCTCCAACAAAGCCCCCCCCCCGCAGTGGTGACCCCCCAACCACAAAATCACCCTAGTTGCTACTTCATAACTGCAACTCCGCCACTGTCATTAATCGCAACACAAATATCCGATATCCAGAATGTATCCTCATTGTTACAAACTGAATATAACCAAAGCATATTGATCAACCACAAAAACACCTCATCCACAGGGGTGGGGGGGGGAGGGCAAGCAGAGATCCACGGGGGCTCCAGAAAGGTTCCCCGGGCACTCCCTGTCCTCCACCTTCTCCTTCCTGCTCCATCACTCCCCCTAAAATGACCCTCCTGGGGAGGGGAGGAAGGGGAAAAACACAGGAAGGAAGGAGGCGCAGGGAGAAACCACCCCAGATGGGTGCAGGAACAGCCCAGCAGCCCCAAACCCCAATTTCCTGCATCGGCCAGACGAGCCCCTCCTGAGGCCCCACTCAGCATCTCCTCCAGGAGGAGCATTCCTAGAGGAATGTGACATAACGAAACAATGAAACAGTGTTTTATTTTTCGTTTCATGCCCATCTCTAGTTATTCCCATTCCTGCAACATCTATTGTTTGTTCTTTATTCTCCATCTTTTCCAACCAATCTTCTAGCCTTTTTTCCTTCTAAACAGATACTCCATATTTCATTTCAAATGTCCTGGAAATCTCTCCAGTTCTATCGCTGGGCATCATGGAGCAGTTAACAGGATTAATATTTATCTGTATTTGTTCCAAGGTAACAACATATTTTTGAAAGCAACATTTTCAAGTTTGTTTTTTTATAATACTATTATTATTTTGTATAAAGAAAATATTCTTGGGGAGCTGCCAGTCTTTCCCAATTCCAAATTTAACCATATTAAATTATTAAACCAATATATAATTTCCATTTTATGTCTCATTTGATTACCTGTATAACCTAATATTAGGAAGACTTATTTAACGCTCCCTGTTTTTGAGATTTATACCATCACCGACTACGCAACAATGAACAGCTGCTAATATACCGTCCCATAGCATTAATGCACTTTCTGGGTAGTTAACAAGTAATTATGCAGGCTACACATTGCCGCGCCCCCCCCCCAGCAAGCTGGGTATTCATTTTACCGACCTCAGGAGGATGGAAGGCTCTGTGGACCTGGAGCCAGCTACCTGGAATTGAACCCCAGTTTGTGAGGACATTAATACCTGCAGTACAGCAATTTAACCACTGCACTAAGAGGCTGCACCAGGATGTATACTTAAGAAAAGAGAGGAAATGCAGCATAACAATGCAGATAGGGGTTTCTCTTCTACTTACACTGAATAGGATCTAGGTTATATTTGCCATTCAAATATATTTGTATCTGGGCTATGTTTGTAATAACTATTTATCATTATTATTGCTATTATCATCACCATGATCAGGATGTCAGTTAATTAGGAATGTGTTCTTTAAAAGAAAAACCAACAACCAAATTTGCCAGCATGTCCAAAGAGTAGTAGAGGCCTTACCTCAAACGGGAGCTCTGTTAATTCTAGATTTCCAGACAAATCAAGTTTTTCCAGATTCTCACAGTTTCCCAGTTCTGGAGGGACAGCCTTCAAACGATTGAAACTCACATTCAGTTCTTTCAGTTTTTTTAAACACCCTGTCAAAATGAAGCCAACTACAATCAGCAGAGCATTCCTTCAGTTGCCTTCCATGGCAGTAAGAGACACAGTCGCTCTAAGGGGCATGGGGAAACAAACATGATGTTAGCTTGTACACTCAAAAACAAATATAAATAATGATAGCTTTTATCCACTTGAAGATATTAGAGGCTTTGAACCTATGATCCATGGGAGGTTTTCCCAGAAATAAAAAAACTACTGTGATACCCAAGGATCCTCCTTAGTGAGTAGAGAAGGAAGTCTATTCACAAAGAGGGAGCTTTACTGCTGAGGGCTTCCCTTGAAGTCTTACTCTACTGATGGTGTATCATGGGTAGCAAAAAAGGGGGTCTTGCAAAACAAACTGGTTGACTTTGGATGCATTAGAGTCTAGGTCTGTCTGTCGGTCTGTCTGTCGGTCTGTCTTTCTTTCTTTTTGTTAAACATTGTATTTATTATACAGTGGTACCTCAGTTTACAAGTACCTTGGAGTGTGAGTATTTTGCAAACTGAGCAAAATTTCTAGCAAAGTTTTGCCTTGGTTTGCAAGCCTTGCTTTGTTTTGCAAGCAAGGCTCACCTCAGCATGGACCCTAAGCTGGCTGGAACAGGCCCCCAGAGCTCATTCCAGGCTGTGCAGTGGGCCTGGGTGGATCCTCTGAAGCTTGTCCCAGGCCTGGCACTTTCTAGAACATGCCTCCAGGTTGCATGGTGGGCCTGTGCCAGACTTCCCGGCCTCAGCACAGATCGAAGGTGATTTCCAGCAGATTGGAAGTGCTGTCTGGAGCTCTCCACAGGTCCAGCGATGCCTGGAATGGGCCTCTGGGGCCTCTGGTGGTTCGCGCTGGGCCCTGCACTGACCAGAAGTGACTTCTCTCCAATCAGAACTAAAAGCTTCCTGTGTTAAGTGCTTCCACAGCATCATACTTTCCAGGGTGAACTTTAACCCAAAAAGTATATTACAGTGACAGTAGTACTAGTAAAGTTACCAAGCACAGGAGGAAGCAATTAATTATCCACCGGTTCAACCAGGGTGAATAATTGCTTCCTCCAAGCCACCTTCACCTGCCATTCTGGTCAGATTAAAACCTCTTAAAACACACACACATACTTTTAAAATTACTGTGGAGGATTCCCCTTTGGAGCTTAGTAACACCAAACTGCTCCAAATTTGGGGAGCTTCCAGGGAAGAGCCAAAGGAAGCTTCCCAGTTCTGAATTGTTTCATTTCATTTTGTTTCAAAAAAAAATAGTAACAAAATGAAACTACTAAAAAAACAGAATGGAACAGAAAACACTATTATTTTCATTTTGTGACTCTCTCTAGTTACCATTCTTTAAAAGGAAGAAGAATTGGGTACATTCATTGGGTGCAGACCCAGTTATGAATTCAGAGGCCTATCCAGCTGAAATTAAGCAGGCAGACATCTAGGTTGCATAAAGATGCTGGTATATGTTCTACTGAAAATATACTAATTTTAAAGGGAAAAATTGGTTTATGAAATTAATATGGTTGTTTTGTGTTTAGAGAACAGAAGTATGCATCATGGCATTACAAGCTCTCATTTTGCATATGGAGCTCAAAATCTATAAGGAAAGATGTGGAGTAACAAACCGAGGGTCTCTCCCATGTAATTTATTATGTATACATAATCTAAGACCTCTTGGGCAAATTACTTTCCAAGTTACTCATAACATTAATATTTATATCATATATATTCCCAGGCCAGCTGGCTGAACAAGTTAGGTACCTTGCTGAAGAACTGGAGTTGGGAGTTTGATTCCTTGATATGCATGCCAAAATAGCCAGCCAGTGGGCGAGCTGCAAAGACCCTGATCCACATTCAGAAGAAGAAAATGGCAAACCACTTTTAAAAACTTTCTATGTAGAAAAGCCTAACTTGATGGCTCACAATTATTGTTTATTAATCCAAGACATATGTCACCATAATCACCCAGAAGGATTAACTACGGCATATACATAGCCCTAAATATAGTACATAGAGCATTGTGAATGGATCAGAATGACTATACCACAATTTTTGCCATTAGGTGTTTTAACCTTCAAAAATAAAAATGCAATATAAGGCACAAACATGGCATGAAAATAGAGATCGGCATTTTAAATGTATCAAACAAGGCTTCAGCTTTAACAATGAACAGAGTTCCATTCCAGAAAACTTCTTTCCTGCTTTCACCCATTCCAGTCATTCTATCAACACCAGTCATGGTAGTTTAATACCACTTAAATTGTAGTGTAGACACACTAGAGTTTGGAGAAAGGAGATTCACTACCAGCATGCCCTTTTGGTGGTGGGGGGAGGGGGTATATGGGTATTTAAAGTAAAGCAAATGATTCCTACTTTGGTGGAGCTTGTGAGAAAGCTTGAAAAAATGTCCAGAATATATATCTTTGCTTTCAATGGCTTCTAGGGTTATAGCTCCAAAAAGGGTAGCATTTCAAAACTCTGCCTTCTGAGCCACTGCTGTTTATAAAGACAGTGCTCACTTCTAGTGCAAGCCACAAAAGCCTTGAGGCATAGCTCTTGATTTAAGAGAATTTACTCTCATTAAAGTCATAGGGAGAAAATTACTTTCAACTGAAGCATTCTGACCTAAACAATTTGCGGCTGTTGAATATCCTTGTGTATACAAAAGGATATAAATTAAAGAATTAAACAACTAACATTGTTTTGTGCCTTCAGAGACAACAGTTACAGCTGCTAAAGGAGTCATGAAATCCAGTTTCCTTGGTAATTTCATGCCTGAGAATATTTTACTTTTAATTAGTAGCTACAATGCCATCCAAGTCAATCCTAAGTCATGATTTAGTCTTACTTTTATTTCCTTTTTTTAAAAAAATGATTATTAAACACATTAAAACCAGTAATTAAAGTACAGCTTTTAATTTTTAATAGGCAGTGGCTGTTATCATTGCAGAAGTGCAATTTCATTATATACAAAAGCTGTCTTCGAGCTCCTAAGTGACTGTTAAGCAAACTGTAATTAGAGATGATTACAAAGCCAGTTTTATATCCTAGAGTCTTTTCAAAAGGTAAAAAATTCTTATCATTATTGCTGCACTAAAGTGGAGCAATGATCTCATACTGGCACAGCAAAACAACTTTCTGTAAAGCAATCCTTAAAAAGGTGTCAGCCAAACAAACAAAAATTACTTTTAAACCATTGATATTTTAAAATAGATTATATAAATTTACAAGATCAATATTGCTTATCTGGAAAAAGAATGGTTGGCCCTATGTGCTTTTTTAAAATTTAGAAATAATTCAGGCTGCAGGGCCTTAAATATTGATTTTCAAAAGAAACCTTTCCAAACAGGAAAAACAGTCACTTTGTCATTTAGCATATGTAATGCAAGCTAGCCAGCAGCAGCTTTTTGAAATGAAACACTGCATAACTTTGTAGGTGGGAAAAGGAGATACTCACAGAGAAAGGTCACAGAAACAAACTGAAAAGGTAAGTTTTATTTAAAGAATAACTTAAAAACAAGTTTGCTTTCAAGAACATAACTGAGTGATAGTTTTCCAGAAAGGGGTATATATCCACCTTATATCTTCAGTAAACATTCTCTCAGAATTTCTGAGACCAAACAGTCTCATCACATAAGTTTTTAAAGGGAGTGTCAGTTCCACATCAGGAACAATCAAATTTTTGACCCTGTTGAACAGGGTGCAATTAGCTGACTCTTAACTAAGTTTTTAAACCCATCCTGGCCAAACAGTCTTACCAGAATCATGCTTGCAACTATAGCCAGTTGTAAAACTGCAGACAAAAAAAGAATATTCCTAATGTTGTCTTTTCCAGTAAGTTGTGCTCAGAGTATTAGCTCTTGATCTTTTGCAACTGCCCCTCCACCACAGTTCTCAGCATTTGCATCTTTTCCTGTCAGTTCTGTTTTCTTACTATATGGGCAAAATAAGATAATCCCAATTTACTCATTTTCCTCAAGTGCAGTGGGGGAGAACCTTCTGCACTCCAGATGTTTTGGGCCACAACTCCCAGAATTCTGAGACTGTATTGCCAATGACAAGGGACTTTGGGGATTTTAGTCTAAAACATTTGGAGTGCCAAAGATCTGCCACCACTGCAGTCTAGTGAAAGCTGATCTGACTTGACTGTGCACCACCACCTTTTTTTTTACTTTCTGGTGGTCTGTGGTAGCTCTATTATTTCTTTAAATGCTGTCATTTTTCTGCATTTACAATTTCCTCTTTTTTCCCTGCCAAACCTTTTGTCCATTGATCCAACTGATCTAAGTCATTATATCTTTTCATCTCCTAACCCCAGGCCTTATTTGTTCTGTATTTGCTTTCTTATTTATCCAAACTTTTATTCTACTAGTATATTTTTCCTTTAATAGTTTCACTAATTGTTTCACTCTTTTACATTTTCTAGATATTTTGCTAAATATACTACAGGTGCAGAGAGGTTACCGGGCTAAATATTTTTCTATATTTATTCCAAATTTGTATCATATTCTTAAAAAGGTTACAGAGGAGGTCCTGTCCTTTTTACCATGCTCTTATTAGTTAGTTTGTTTTTAAGATATTCTCTAAATGATCTTCAGGTTCCCATACTACTAATATTTTGTAATGTGTTTGCTTGAGATATACTATCAGGATAAATCTCTTCTGATTCACTGTATAATGTGATTTTATATTGGGAAGACCTAACTCTCCCATTTTTTGCTATTTATGCCACCATTTTTTTATTTGTCCTCACATTTTTATCACCATTACAAAACTATCCACTAAATCCTGTCAATCATTCAACTCTTCATTTAATAACTTTATTGGTAGCATCCAATTTTTTTTTAAATAGATGCAATCTTCATTTTTCACAACACAATTCTATCAAACATTGAGAGTTGCAACTTCCCACAACTACATAATTCATCTTTAATTTATGGTTCCAGTTCATTGAAATAGACCTCCTTAAAGCTTTATGGGTTTTTTTGTTACATTTATACCTATATATTTTATAACTACTTATTTTGAGATTTTTTTCTTAATGGTCTCCTCTTGTTTGATATACAGTGGACCCTTGTATAACAAATAGCTTGTATAACATAAAATTGTACAACATAAAAAATTCCGGAGATAGGGGAAATTTGCTTAACATAATTGCCTATGGGGTGAATCTGTACAACATAAAAATGGGATCACGTTGTTTTCAATGCATTCCTATGGGGATTTGTATAAAGGAAAATTTGCTTAACATAATTTCATTTGGAACGAATTAATTCCTTTTAAGGTACCACTGTAATCAGATCATCATTTCAGATTTATTCTAATTTATATGTAATTCAGTTACCTTTTCAAATTCTCCAGACTTTGTCAGAACAAAGGGGCTTTTCCTAGAACTGCCCCATCGGTCTCCCACTAACATCTTGAACACATCAAAGACTCATTTAGATTCCACACCGGCGTGGATGCACACAAGGAAAGCTCCAATGCAGATCTTTGACATGGGAGTCAAAAATGTCAGAAAGGGACACCAAATTACCATTGATGATGTTTCTAGGTTTCCAAAGGCCAACATGTCCAATAATGATACAAAATGCAGGTTGGAGCCCTGAACTTGATTTTTCCTGGGATGTTTTGGAAGTTTGCTTTTCATATATAATAGCCACATTGTTCTCATTTACTTTTTGCCAGGCACTTTCTGATGCCATAAGCAAATCATCTACTTTCTGCGTTCTTCAATCCAACTGATTTGGTTTTTTGAGAAGAAAAATCCCCCTACATGAAGCCCTCTGCAATTTCTGAAGGGATAGACTTCCCGTTGCCAAGCTCTTCACTGACTTTTTGGATAGATATGGCTCATACAGATTGTGTTGTCATTTACAGGACTTAGTGTGTCTCTCCTCTTTAAACCTTCAGTCTCCAGATAGTGTATCTTTTTGGTTTACATTTATTTTTGCTATATATGCTATTTATTTATAGTTGTGTGTCGAGCCCAAGTCAGATAGAGACTGTAGCAAGTGGGAAGGGACTGTTTATCATTTCACCATCATCAACAACAAAGTCATACTCCCAGTATCTAAACCAGCTTCATCACAGTAGTCCAAGATTTCAGTTACTGGTCTCCCATGTGGTACATTGCTGAAATTAAGAATACCATATGAAGTATTTCTCAGACAATCTCTAGCAAGAAAAGATGAGAATTTTGAAAAAGGCCAGATGTGATTAGAATTCTTTTGCATTTCTGGCTTTCAAAAGAACACAACCCAACCACCACTGAAATATAAACAAGGTTAGAATTAAGTAGTTCACCCTTGTCTTTATGAGGAGAATGAAGAAAATAACAGGGAAGTACATTTTATACAGCTAACAGTTTTCTTAATTTTTCATAACAGACCATATCTCAGCAAATCATATTGTTCAAGAAGTCTATATACTGTATAAATATTGGTCACTTAAGAAGCAAGACTAATAGAAGTAAGTACAGTAGAAGAAAACTGGAGATAGAATTTAATTTGGGACAGGATTCAATTTTTATTCAGTTCTCCACTGCCACCTTGTGGAACACTTAAACCAACTAATAACCCTACTCTGCTTCATAACAACAGTTCAAAATACTAACAAAACAGCCAGAATTTTACTCTTTGTTTTATATCTATAAATTCTTATTTGTGCTTTGTTTATAGTTATCAAATGCACTGGGTTTTAAGACTACCCATAAAACATCAGTTGATGTCAGCCGACAATTATTTAACAAAATATATAATGCACATAAATAAATAAACCAATCACATTCATTACTGTTATTTTAACTGCTTTATAAAATTAATCTCTCAGTGGGTTCTATAAAGCACTTAGTGAAGAAAATGAGGGGAAAATATCCTCAATAATTTGAGCCATTAAAAAGCCACACAGAGAATTGTAATTTTATCTCAGTTCATTTAAGTCGTAAGTGAATATAGTTTTCTAATTTCTTAAAGAAGCTAATAATGTAATAAACTAGTCTTCTTGCATTTGAAAAAGAATCCCCGATAAAAAAAATATAATTTGGTTGGTGCAAACTCAAAAAGATGCACCAGAACAGCTATCAATAGTTGTCAATCAGTTATTCAAAAGCCCAGCGCAAGTGTAACAATTTCTCATGTCTCTCAATTATTAAACAATTCAACTTATAGATCCATTTAAAGCTACTTTCAATTGTAGAACCAGCTATGACACATCCCTTGGGCCAAAACATAAATTAAAGGGAATGTAAGTCCACTACAATTAGACCATTTTTGCTTCACAATGGGATTTCCTCCAGATATTGAATAGCTGTGTAAAGTAATGCGCACACACATTTTACTGTGCAGAGTAATAACCAGACATGACTCTTATCTTTTGGGAAAATATTTTGGCCACAACTTTATTGATTACACACCAGCAGTATTCTGGCTGAGTCATTGGGTTGGATCCAATACATCAAAGAGACCAACCGCCCCGTGAAGTTCCTGCGTTTTCCCCCATCCTTTTTGGGAACGCCCAGCAAGCTTTTGTCCATTATTCTGTTGACTGGTCCCTCAAGGGGAGTAGACCCCATCATTGGCCTGTGTCATTAAATCCTTCCTGAGTCCTTTGTCTGTCCCCTCATTATTCATTCCATGACCTTTTACCACCTGACATTACCTTGGATCCATCCCAATGGCTGTAGACCCCCCATACAAATGAGCACATATGTACATAGGGTGGGTGGCCTGGGATTGCTCCATCTTCTGACCGTGTTTCCCACCTCCCCTTTAAATTCAGCAATGATCCACCCCTGGGAGCATGTCACGGTTTCCCAGTGGCCTGGGCTGATCCCTGCCACATGCTCAATCCGGGCCTGCCCATTGGCTCGGATCCAGGCCCGCTGCTGCCGGTGGTTCTCCTGTGCACATGGCCGTCGCCAATGACCCTTTGTTCTGCCTTGCCGCTCAGGCAACAATCATCAGACCTGTTAAATCAGGTCCTTACTTTTAGAGATGGGCACACACTGCTGGTTTGGTGGTTTGTGCTTGATTGTCCATTGGTACAACAGGTATAGCACAGTTCTGGGCTTCACCACCTCTTGTGGGTGCTCACTCAGAGACAGCCCTGTAGCTTCCATACCCTGCCTCCTCTGGCACTGCCTCTGAGTGGGAGCTTTCCAGAGGAATCAGGGCTTGGCAATACAGAACACCTGCCAGACCAACAGACAAACTGGAACACACCACCAAACCAGCTGCTTGTGCCCATCTCTAATACAGATACACGCCCCATCAATCAGATCTACAAATGAAGCCTGTGTTTACCTAGATACCTGAAGGACCACCTCCTTCCATATGACTCTACCTGGCAATTAAGATCTAGCCAGGGAGCACTCCTGAAAGAGCCATCCCTCAAGAAAGTGAAAGGGGTGGCTTGCAGCTATGGGGCCTTTTCGGCAACTGCTCCCAGACTATGGAATACTGTCCTGAGTGAGACCCTTCTGGCGCTGACGTTGATGACATTTTGGCGCCAGGGAAAGATCTTCCTGCTCCAGAAGTTTTTAAACTGATATTGTGGGTCCTGATGACAATTTTAGCGTTGTGTTTTAATGTATTGCATTTATTTGTTTTTATTGTTTTAATGTTATTTTAATTTTGATGTTTTAATTGTTTATTTTGATTGTGAACCACCCAGAGACCTCTGGGTAGTGGGCAGCATACAAGCTAAATAAATAAATAAATAAATAAATAAATAAATAAATAAATAAATAAATAAATAAAAATGCAGTATACATAGGTGAGGACAATCATGTGTTATGACAGACATACTTCTCCAGAGAACAGCCCTGAAAAAGAATGCCATCAGTGTATCTAGCTTGACTCATAGCTATTAGGCCTGAATTGTAGGGAAATATGATCACCCAGGGAAAGGATTACCTTCTTTGCCCTTCTGCCCAAAAAGCCTAACTGATGTGAACAACTTTGACCCCTCTCACAAATGGGTATCAAAAAAAGAGAATAGTTCAAGAGCGAAGGTTGTTTTTAAGGTTGCTGAAATGCACATTCCTTTCCAGTTCAGCAGTACAAGAGATACAAATCAACAGAAGCTATATAAGGGAAACCTACCAATTTCAACTGGAAGTTCTGTGATCTGATTACTGGATAATTCTAGCACTTTCAGCTCCTGAAATAAGGCAATATAGGCTGGAATGGTTGAGATTTTGGTATTGTTTATATGCCATTCTTGTAGGTGTGTCTGTTCTTTCAAGGAATCAGGCAATTCCTAAGAAGAGAAACAGAAAAGATATAAGTTTTTTTTATTTCATAGATGTTTGAATATCTTTGAATGCAAACTGCTCAAATATACCAGCATATTTTATTATCCCAATGTTTATCTGTTTACAGTATGTAGAATGATAAGTAAATATATTTCCTTTTTCCCAGCCTTTGTAGTCGATTCCTACACCTCTTTCACGTACACTTACAAGTAACCACATTACTTATACATGGTATCCAACATTTACCTCTTTAAATTGTAATTTTTTTTGTTTTACTATGGCTCCCATAATCTTACAACCATATAACTTTTCCAGATTTATATATGGCAGGGGGAGGTGAAAAAGGGGGAAAATCAGCAAGCACACGAACTGTTGCCAGCCGTAATGTCACAGGTGATCTTGGCATGGGAGGGGTTATATTATTACCCTCAACATAGGTTGGGAATACCCCATCACCACTATAAAAAGACAGTGAACTTTTCACCCTTGCATGCCAGCAGCATTTCCAAAGATTAGAGACTAAATCATAATGCTAATCTAGAATAGATTCACTGGTTCAATTGAGTTAACAGTTATTAAGCTCACAGATCCCATGAGTTTGATCTGGATGGGACACTGATAGGATTCCAGGCAAGACCCTTTCCAGACTCTGAACTGATATGTCAATTGAGCTGTTACCATATTGGTTCTGTTGTTGATGGTTTTACTTCCAGCTGAAGAATCTGCTGCTTGCTTTGTTTATCTATTTTAACAGCTTCCAGAAGAAATAGTATCAAGAAGCAAAGCCTACAGATGTCACAGTCCTGTAGGTTTCCCCTGGCTTTCACTTTAGAATTTAAGTGTGCACGCCTGCACGGGGTTGAGGAGAGCTTTGCCCAGAATACCATTGCCATAGCAAGGGATGTGTTGAGCCTCTTTTTCCTTGCTTTAACTTCTGCATCCAGAAACCATCACTATAATTAATAAAAGGTATTATTTGACAAAAGTAACCCGAACTCTTCCTGGTCGCTCCTGCATCTAGTTTGGTGGGGCTTGGCTGGATTAAGTTTTTGGTTTAAAAAAATGGAGTCCCACAGATATGCATTATTCAAATATGCAGCCTCTGCCACCTTGTGTGCATTGTAAAAGTGAAAGATGAAAAGTTGAAACGTCTTTGCAAAATGGCATAAACCCAAAGTGCCTCCCTTTAACTGGCTTAAGCATTTTGCCTCATATCATCTTCCCAGTGTATGTTCCGTCCGAGCTACGGGTTTCATTATAAGCTTTTACTGCTCTAAATGCAATAATATGTGAATACACAGATGTTTTCCTGAATGGAGCAAACAGAAGCTTGCTACAAATAGCTCAAGCCCCCTCTCAGTATTGTATTCCCAGTCCGGCTGGGAAATGCTGGCACTCATTTTCAAAGAAATTTAGAAAAACAAGGGAGCAATGTGATGTCTAATTTGGCCCTTAAGGCCCAAGCATTTTTAGCAGGGGAAAAAAAACTCTCTTGTTGCAAGTAATCACAGTAATTATTCCATGGCTACATTCTTTTCAAGAGCATACCCAACATGATTAATGGAGATGAGATGACAGGAGAGCTTTCACTGAACAGGAGCAGTGACAGTACTATATTATTTAGTTGGTTCATTGTTCTGAACGTTTAGATACTATCTAACTGGCAATGCCCTCAGAGCAGTTTACAAACACAAAAAGAAAAAGCATTCCATCAAATTATCGCAATTACAGTGAGAAAGTATGCAGCCGTATGAAATTAGAATCATACATCTTTAGGCAATGGATTCCTGTCTCATATTGCCAGAAAAAGTTGATTGAAATTACTATATTGGTTTCTGTCCCCGTTATTAATTTTAGATTAAATTTGTAAGATCATTTAAGGCAGCAACATGTTTTTTTTAAAGACAACAAGGAAGAATAAGGAGCTAAGAGGCAAACAAAGAACTGCTGGATAGCTCAGTGGCTTAGGTCTCTGGCCAGAGGTTGGGAGTCCAATTTTCCACTGGGCGTCCTTGAGAGGGGCTGGACCCATAGGGTCAAATCCAGCACTGCAGTTCAAAGGTTAGTATTGCTGTTATTATGACCAACTAAAACCTGTGTTTGGTGTACTCCAGAACAACTGATGCCACTTTGTTGTTAAGCTTTAAAAATGAATTCAACTGACTGAATGAAACGAAGGTGAAAGTAGTATACTTGGATGATGTTACAACAAAGTATCTAATACAGAAATAAACAAGGATAAATGGAAAAGCAGGAAAAATTGGAAAATCTGTGTAACGGACACTAGAAAACACATTATAAATGGATTTTCATAACTGTGCAGCTTACTATACACCATACCTATGGCTATCTTTTGCCTGCACGCCACTTTATTGGCATTTTAGTGCTCAGTTTACAAGCCAGCTTATGACAGGATTTGAAATGTACACAAGACTTCCTTTCGGTTCTGCTCTTCAATTCCCTCATATTCTTGGGTAAGTGTTAATCACCACACAGATGCCAGAAAGAAGCTGATATTTTGTTCCACAAAGACAGTGTCAGGAAAAGCCCAACCTTTATCCTTTTAAGAGCAAAATAGAAGCCCACTGTACATCTAGTCACTGGAAAGATGTTTGGGCAATAAAACCACCACGGGCTGACTCTGATTTCCGAGGGGCAAGAATTCTCTAACATGAGCATTCTTCAGATAATAACATTTCACAGGTCTTTATTGAGTCTCATTCCGGGGAGCAAGGCTGACATTCAGCATTTAATTTCTCAGCCAAATTAGAAATTCCAGCAGAGTATAGACATGCTTTAGCCCACTGAACTCAATATAAATGCACCTCACACTGATGGATTATGGCTATAATTCATAGAAAAGTTTCATCTTCCCCATATATTCTACCCATTCAAACACTACACTTACTGTCCACTCTTCTCCTGTCAGTTGAAAAACAAACTTGTTTCTTTCTTTTTTCGTTTCATCCAACAAGACAATCTTCTGAATCAATGGTGAGTTCTTTTCAAGCTTATCCAAAATTCTGTTGGTATCTATAAAACCATTATTCAGATATGCAGCTTGTGGGATGCCTTTTTTCCTGCACTCTAGTACAATGTCCCACTCTTGTCTTATCCTGAAAGAGGAGAAATGAAGATAAACACAACAACTTGCAATCACCTAGCATCCAAATGAGTTTGCATTAATTCTGCCTCTCTAGTGGTCATGACAGGGGCATGGTGGCTTAGCGGGCTAGAGCACTTAAAACTGTTAGCTGCAAAGTCGGCAGCTTGGCAGTTTGAATCCCGGGTGCCACGCAGCAGACTGAGCTCCCTGCTGTTAACCCCAGCTCTTGCCAACCTAGCAGTTCGAAAGCATGTAAATGCAAGCAGATAAGTAGGTACCGTCATAAAAAACAGGAAGGTAAAACAGTCTTTCCTTGCAGCCATGCCGGCCACATGGCCACAGACTTGCACAACACTGTCTCTTTAGCTTGAATACGGAGATGAGCACCACCCCTTGAGTTGGACATGACTAGCATGCATATGCGGGGAGGGATCTTTACTTTTTACCTTTAGTGGTGATAATACAATAGCATAGAAAGATGTGTGGGTGCACATATGACTGTCAGAAACATGAACATCATTGTGCATGGAAATTTTCTTTGTTGACTTTGAAAGAAAATTGTCCATTGAGACTTCCTAACAATGACTGCAAGAAAGCACAGTCAGTTGATCAAGTACATACTGTATTTTACTGTCCATAAGAATAATGACCCCATGTATACAATGATCCCCACCTTTCCAACCCACAATTACAGTTTCACAACCACACAGTTCTCTCCTTGGCTTACTTCCAAGTATAAGATGACCCTCTTATCTAACAGTTATAGCCAAAAATATAGTGTTATACATGGAAAAATGCTGTACATATACTTCAGAGATGTCTGTGGAGATTCTGGGTCATCCAGGTGAGATTCTCTTGGAGTTGAGTCATGGTAACTGGACTTCTTTTCTGCTAGGATCAAAATGTTTCGTAACTCATTCAAGTAGACCAGGCCTGCCCAAAGTCCGGCCCGGGAGCCAAATCCGGCCCATCAGGCCATTCTGAGTGGCCCGCGGCTGGCTGGCCCACCCCTCCCTGCCCCTCCTTCGCCCCATGTTTTTTTTTAAAAAAAAAATCTTCCTCCAACACTGACACGGCTGGGAACCTTGAGGGGTGGGGCGGGCCGGCGGGCCGGTGAGCAGAAGCTTGTGGGGCTGGGTGGGCAGCCGAGGGGGCGGGCTGCCACCACCAGCACTTCCAGGAAGCTTGGGCGGCTGGGCGGCTGGGCGGCTGGGCGGTCTGCCACCACCGGCACCGCAGGGGAATGTGTGGGAGTGGGCAGGCCAGCGGGCCTCTGCCACTGCCATGGAGCTTTGGGGTGGGCTGGCGGGCAAGCCGCCACCACCACTGGGGAGCTTGGGGGCATGCAAGGTCACACAGATCGCCTCTTCCAAGGGGTGACCTGTGGCCACGGCTCCCTGTGCTTCCTTTGGTCCCCACCTTCCTTCTTTCCTCCCTCCCTCCCTTGTTCCCCACCTCCCCTCCTCCCTCCCTCCCTTGTTCCCCACCTTCCTTCCTTCCTCTCTTGGTTTCCACCTCCCTCCCTTGGTCCCCGCCTTCCTTCCTGCAGGTGAGGTTGCAAGGGGTCAGTGGGTGGGGCTTATGGGTCAGTGGGTGGAGCTTGCAGTGGGGTGGCAGGGTCGGGGAGCAACCGGCCCCTGACACATTCTCAGCCACCGAATCTGGCCCTCCTTACAAAAAGTTTGGGCACCCCTGAAGTAGACTGAAGAAACTACTTGGATGAATAGTGAAACATTTTGATCTGACAAGAAGAGAAGTCCAGTTGCCATGACTCAATTCCTGGATATTTCAGAGAAGCGTATCAGACTGCAATCCTATCCCATCTTATCAAGTGATCATGTTTTTTTGTCCCAGTAATGTCAGTGGATGGGATTCTCTGGAGTCATGAGCCAGTGCAATATCCCCAGCTTGCTGTCCATCCTCACTGCTACCACACTAACAATTCCACATACATTTCAGGAGCCTTCTTCCTAAACCCAGCAGTTTCCTTTTTTTAGTGCTGCTAGGTTAGGTGATAGCTCAAGGACAATCACCCCTAATCCTTTTCAAAGTACTGTATTTGGGGTTGGCCCTCTAAGTGTACCACCAAGCCAGTACCACAGTGCCTTAGTTGGTATTTATATTTCACATTTGGTTGTTGAGTGAAAAGCTTTCCGTTTGTGAAAATCCTGGCTTCTTTTTCTTCTGGTTTGATGTAGCCTGTGCAGATGTGGGTGTTATAGTCTATATATCTTTACTGCCAGTCATCTAAGGAGGAGGAGGAGGAGGAAGAGGAAGAGGAAGAGATGATGATGATGATGATGATGATGATGATGATGATGATGATGATGATGATGATGATGATGATGATGATGATGATGATGATTATCTGCTCGCATAATTCGCCAACACATCACATAGTCCTAAATGCTTGGGAAGCATTCGACTAGTGATTAGTATTACAAAATCCAGAATAGTTAGTTGTGTGGTTAATAATAATAATAATAATAATAATAATAATAATAATAATAATAATA
>JAHTLZ010000237.1:41391680-41413891 GCA_023846285.1 Phrynocephalus versicolor | reverse complement strand
CGTGCGGGAATGGGTGGGGGGAGAGTTTAAAAGTTTTTTCCTGTGCCACCCGTGCCGTGCGGCTTGTTGCTGCTGCTGAGAGCCTGCGGCGAGTCCCACCAGAGCAGCCCAGGAGGGAGGAGGGGAGGGAGGCCGGGGACCTCCAGAAACCACCCCTCTGGTAGGTGCCCTGAGGCACGGCAGGCATTTTTCCGCCTGCTTTTTGGCCGGGAACCGGGTTTTTTGACTTTTTAAAAAAAAAATTCTGTGCCGCTTGGCATCGCGCGCGATCGCGCGATGCAAGTAACGAGCACGACAAATCAGACCAAATTGTTCGTTCATCGGTTCGAGCTCGTAGTCTGGCGGAGTAATTCCCGTTACCGTTTCCGTAGAGTAACGGAACCGAGTAACGGAAACAGAAACGGAAATACCGCTAAGTCGTGCCCATCTCTACTGCAGACCATGAAGGGAGCGGCGGCGAACTTTGTGGAAGCAGGAAAATGCTTCATCTACCACCAGAGGAACACCTTCGCTGTGGCGAAGGTAGAGCTGTCCGTGCTAGACATTAAAGCTTGTAAATACTTGGTGTGATGTTCTATCTCTCTCTATGCAAAGTTTCTCCTTGGTAGTTGGAAATCTTTCCTTCAAACAAGCACTAAACTCCCTTTCTTTGAGGAAGCGGTTTTTAACAAAGAAGGGCAAATGTTTTTGAAAGACAAGCACATTATTTCATGAACTTGCTTTCCTGCCTATTGCCTTCCTGTAGAAAAATATTTTATGCCTTTGCTGCTCTTCGTATATGGTGGATTGAAAAACAAACTTAAAGGAAACTTCCTTATGCCTCATTATGCCTCTGTGCTTTCTATATGTTGAATTTAAAGACACAACTGTAAGAGCAGCATTGCGAAAGCTGTTTCTTCAAAAAACATCATATGACCTTGGAATAACCGCATATTTTGAAAACAAAGTTTGAAAGCTGTTCTTTGCTGCTTTGGCTTCAATCTAGTGTAGTTACTCTCCTCCATATCTTTCTTATTTTGAAACTAAGTGGCAGAAACTAATACAAAAAATATTAACCCTTTCTTGTGAGCTATAAAACACAATGGATAAGGAAAACATCTCAGAAGATTTTGCCAACATAATTCTATGCGGTTTGCAAAAAGTTATAGATATCTACACTGCCTCAGAGATGCAGATATCTTCAATTCTGATAAAGACACAGAGGCAAAACAGAGACCAGAATGCAGTCTGCAGATTACTACAACACCAACTCTGCAAGATAGACCTCAAGATGGATTGGTGGGTCTCTAGAAAAAACTGAAATTAGCTCTGATCGGGAGATTGAGCTAAAACAAACATCTGATCTTAATCCGCAGACAAACACAACAAGATTGATCCAGGATGGATCTTTGGATATGCCAATTTTACAGGATACGATAAACGTATCTACTGAGGTTGGCCGAGTCAGGAGATTGACCAGAATGGAGGGGGAATCTTAACACGAACACAGATGTGATGGGAATGGTACAGGCTGGGCCCTTGGATGTATCAGGTCCATGGAGTATAATGGGCGTATCTGCCTTACTCAATGTGAGTGCCAAAAAGAAGAAAAATTGAAACTTTTTCAGTGGCAGGGCGGCCATCTAGATTGAAATTGGGATAATACAACAACCCATGAGGATGATGGATTTGGCAAGGGGGGAGCAATCTGTGAGGATGGGGGGGCTTGGCAGGAAAAGGGAAAATTAAAAAAGAACTTCTGGCTCAATGAATTTATTACATAAAATGCTTTCTGTATTCTGATTGTTTAAGGCTACTGGTTAAGTGGTATGATATAGGAAATGGAAAATGGAAATGTGAAGACAAACCTGATATATAAATAAATGTTAATCTGTTAGATTTTGAAAAGAATAGAGGCAATCAGGTATAGACAAGAATTCCTATATATAAACCAGGAGGTAGCTCTTGAATTAGAGATGATTGCTGAAATTAGGCACTTTTGGGAAGAATGGGTAAATATACTGTGGTTGAAATGGGTAAATATACTGAGGATGATACAGTGGACCCTTGTATAACAAACAGTTTGTATAACATAAAATTTGTACTACATAAAAAATTCCGGAGATAGGGGAAATTTGCTTAACATAATCACCTATGGGGAGAATCCATACATCATAAAATGGGATCACCTGTTTTCAATGCATTCCTATGGGAATTTGTATAAAGGAAAATTTGCTTAACATATTTTCATTTGGAACGAATTAATTCCTTTATACAACGTACCACTGTATATAGAATATATATAGTTAGACAAATCTATCCTTAATTGCTTAGTATTGAAGACCCACATAGCAAGATTGAATAGATTGTTGAGATTAGATAGGCTATATGGTTTGTATTAAAAAACAGATGTAAGTAAAGTTAGATAGAATAGGGATGAGATAGTAAGGAAACTAAGTATGAAGGTATGCTCATTTAAGCCAGGAAAGGAGAGATATATGCACACATACACAAAAAAGAAGGAAGGAACCCAGTTGCACATGGACTTAAGAGTACACCTAAATGTAAATGCTTACACACTTGGATACCTCATGCATAGATCCTGATTTTCTCCTGTGCCTCTTTCCTCCAACCAGATGGTAAACCACTGCCAAATGAGCTCTCTAAGTATTACTGTTTCCTAACCAGTAGAGCCAGATCTTCTGCGTAATGACATATTCCGTTACACACTGTTCAGTTAAGATAGGGAGAAATATTATTTATCAATCCACACAATATATTTGTCTAAATTTCTCTGTACTACCTTTCAAGTGCATGTGGGGGAAGGGGGATGATCCCCACATCCTCTGAAACAGGAATAACTCAACGCCATGAAAACAGGAGATTTTTAAAAACTAGACAAAAAAACCCACAGAAGCAAAATGAAGATACACTAAAAGCCAGACAGTGTAAAAGAATATTACTTGTCCGCATAAGGAAGATAAAAGAAACAACCTGTCTGACCTCCCTTGAGAGGAAGCACTACAATCACGGTAGTAACGGTTATGTGCTATCATTATTTCTGACCTATTGCGATCCAATGAATTAGTGACCGCCAAAAAGTCCTGCTGTCAACAGCCCAGCTCAACTCTTGCAAATTCAAGTCTGTATCTTCCATATATATCTCTTATTTCATGTTTCTCTTTTTCCATTGCCTTCAGCTTTTCTCAGCATTGCTGTCTTTACCAATGATTATTTCCATGATTTGCTCAAAGTACAACAGCCTTAGTTCAATCATTTTTCGCTTCTAGGAACAGTTCTATTTGACTTGATGTACTATTCATTTTTTTTATCTTTCTGGTGTTCCATGATATCTGCAAACTTTCCTCCAATACCACATTTCAAATGAACCATTTTAATGTAATTCTTCTGCAGATATGATTTTGTTTTCTTAAATTTTCCACTGCAACCAAGCTTTAACATTTTCTTCTTTCACATTCATCAGCAGTCACTTAACGTAATCTTTGTTTTCTGCCATCAGTGTGATATCTACATATTTTAGATTATTTCTTCCACCAATTTTCATTCTTCTTCCACCTGAAGCTAGGACAGCTTCCCATATGATATGTTATTATATATTTTGATAGGAAAACATATTTTGCTATAAGTATTTTATAGCAAAGTATGAAACCTTTGCTTATGGGAAACAATCCTCTTTCTCCATATTTTCTCCTAACTGTAGCTTCTTGTCCAGATTTGAGATTATGAATCAAGACAATCAAATTAAGGCACTCTAGTTATTTTAGAATTATCTATACTTTTTGATCATATGCATAAAGTAAAGCAAACTATTCTGCTTATATACCGCCCCATAGCGCTTAAAGCACTTTTTGGGTGGTTTACAAATTATTTATACATGCTACACATTGCCCCCCTCCCATGAGCTGCGTACTTATTTTACCAACTTTGGAAGGCTGAATCAACCACAATCATATCTATGTGCATGTCAGCCTTGAACCCCTTCATGTGCCTGCAGGCACAGAAGAGTACATATGTGCATGTATTCATGCACCTACACATGCAAGCAATGAATAAGAACATTCTAGTAAATCCATTTTTGCTCGGAGGAAAAGACCCAGCCCAATCAGGAAATCTTTTATAGGTGCTTCTAGGCAAATACAGCGGTAAGTTCAGATAGGTTGAGTTGCCCAGAGTCTGATAACTCTTTAATTCCCAACACAGCCCTCTAAATTGCCATTGAAGTGTTTTCCAGAAGGTATTCCACTATATTAACCAACCCTGTGTAGGAAAAGAAATAGCCTTTGGGTTTGTCTTTTACATTGTTATAAATATTCCCAAGATGAGACATAGGCATTGGCCTCTAGGGAGACTTTCCTGCATTTTTCTGTCACCCTGGTAGCAGCAACACAACATGTTAGCAGCACTCCATGCAACACATCATGTTTTGTGCAGATTGACCAATGTAATCATAACTTCAGTCTGGCTAAGAAGTAGCAAATTCCACTAAAGTTCCTTTAAAAATGTAACAGTCTTATCTCTGCTTAATTATGGCAACAAGGTTATTAAAATGTCTTAATTGTTTGAGCAGTATGACAATGGAACCAATTATCTCAGGAGATGGTAAGTGCTCAGGTGCTGTAGGCATTCAACGGAGAACTAGACAGTGACCAGTCTGATCTACATTGATTTGGATGCCTGCACTTCCTAGATGCCCTAAGCACATCCGATCTCTCCTGATTTCGGAAGCTAAGCAGGGTCAGCCCGGGTTAGTACTTGGATGGGAGACAACCAGGGAATACCAAGTGCTGTGGGCGCCTGGATTAGGAACTGGCAAACCACTCCAGTGGACATGGAGTCACAAAGAGTCGGTCACAACTGTAATGACACAAAACACACACACACACACACACACACACACACACACACACACACTCAGCAAGCCCCACTCAATAACTGTATAGCCCTCTTCCAACTCTATTATTCTATGACTCTGTGATTCTATAATATACATATTAAAATAAGTAAGAAATGACAGGTTTTTTTTACCAAGTTCTTAACATAAACTCTTAAAGGGGCAGTTTCACTGCAGGGATCTAGCAGTGACCACAAACTGAAAAATCATGTTTGCAAATGGGAGAAAACACACTTCTTTATCTATATAGTGCAACAGTAAACATTGTTGATCATACGAATTATATGAAATGTAGCTGTACTAGTGACACTAGCCTCTATTACACAATGGTTATGATGCAAAGCTAACCCAAGATATTTTGCTGTTATATATAATGAGCAAGATGGTAACCATCCTACCTTGGACATACAAATGTTGAGTGGTCCATTAGCAGAAGGGCAATGTCACTGGCAAAAGAATGGTGCCCTTTGCCAGACCTGGGAGCAACAGGCATATTTAGGGGGTAGGGACCACCTATAAACTACAGATAGCTCAGTCCTCCACTGCAGAAAAATTGTAGGGATCAGGAGATACTTCCAGGACGCAAGCATTGCTGCCTGTCATCCTCTGCCACTTGAGGCAGTTGGCTGTCTTTGGACAGCAGCAGGTCTGGCCCTTCCAGCAACAATTGACTCATAGCTGTTACACACACGTGTGTGTGTTGTGTCATTACAGTCGTGACCAACCCTTCATGACCCCATGTCCATGGAGCTTTACTTGGCAGGAATACTGGAGTGGTTTGCCAGTTCCTACTCCAGGCGCCTACAGCACCTGGTATTCCCTGGTGGTCACCCATCCAAGTAGTAACCAGGGCCAACCCTGCTTAGCTTCCGAAATCAGGTGAGATCGGTTGTGCTTAGGGCATCTAGGCAGCACCTAGTAACAGATAGACACAGGTACTTGTTCAATATACTGTACCTCAGTCAGGGTACCTCATTCACCTACTCATACTCAATTTTGAGACTGAAAAAAAAAATAGTTTTTGAAGCTGGTCTATCCACCGTGCTACACTCTCACAAAATCATAGGTGCCTTTCAGTCCTAGTTTTCCGATCCAACAGGCTTCCAGGTATGGAGGGTCTTTTAAAACCATATCCTTAAAATAAGGGAACCACAGAATAATAGTGTCCCTGCCATGAAGCTGTGATGGCATACATTGCCTGAGGAAGGGACATGGCCTATTGGATTTTTATAACCCTAGAAACAGCAAGTAGAGAATGCTGATTTCTCCAGAAGCGCACATAGCCAATTTGTTCGGAATAACGCTGTTATATATTTCAAGAGTAAATCATCATCTAATCATTTGCAGCCACTGGGGCTTCATTACTGAGCACATGCATCTATGCAGTTTTCCTGTCCTGGGGGAGTAGCATCCATATTAATTGCTGGCTCTTTCACTCCACAACTTAAAGATTCTGATAGGAATATTGATTAATATGATTAATTTAAGAACTAGGACAGAAATAGATGTTCCAATGAACACAGACAAGTCACTGAATCATTTTATTCTATGTTTAAGAATGGAAGCAGCGCTTTCTGATTGAGGGTTTAACTCTCTTCCATTAGGAGTGGTATGAGATGGTGATATGTATTTTATTTTACAGTTTTTAATAATTTTATTGTTTTATAGTTTTTAATACTTGTTGTACGCCGCCCAGAGAACTCTTGGTAGTGGGGTGACTAAAAATCTTGTAGATAAATAAAAATAAATAAATATGTACTGAGTGGCCTGTGAGGTAATTTCTGATCCCACAGTTAACTATCAAGGTATTGAAAGTTAACTGTGGTTAGGGTTAGCAGAAAGGTTTAAGGAACACACCTGGTATATCCTAACCTTACTGAGTTAAGGAGGTGTTTGTGTTGTAGTTAAAGTTGGAACCAGGATGAGCAAACATCTACCATACATATCTTGTATTCCCTGATCTTGCTGAGAACATCAATCCTTTCCACCCTCAGATGGACTAAGAATGTGGCTACACAGTAAGTGAAATGAGAATTTACTTATTGTGAAATTGCACCAGGGAATGTCCCCAGAGATGTTTACATTAAGTGCCCTCACAAGAAGAGAGGAGAAAACTGACTGGCAGATTTTTCTGCTGCTTGCTAACATATGTTTCTTGCAGCCCTGCAAGAGGCACAGTTACAGGGAACTACCTAATAAGCTGTAAACAAGGATCACATGGCCATTCTCTTGTTGACTATATATTTTGTGGAGTAAGTGTTTAGATGAATTTGCACAAGAAACACCAAATATCTGGAAGCTGAATCATGGCAACTGGACTTCCTACTTATCTAAGCAAACTGCTATTTACCAAGTGGCCATTTCAGCAATTCCCAGACAAATCAAAAATACTTCACACCTCCACCAACAAGGCCATGACCAAGAAGGGCTCATACTTAATGGGTAGAGATGGGCACGAATTAAAAAAATGGTGTTTTGTTTGTCGTTGAGAGGTTCGTTTCGTTTCGTTTGTCGTTTGTTGCGAAATTTTGAAAAAAAATCGTTTTCATTTTTCGTTGATTCGTTTGTCATTTCTACCCGCTTTTGCGCGATTTTTAAAGCATTTCCCTAACTCCCACTGGAGACTGCAAGGAGGACGGGGGCTGCCAGAGCTTTTTATGCCTTCTGTGGCTGCCAAACCTGCCCAGTCTATCACCTGGGCATGCTATTGGTTGAAGTTGTCCAAGAATTTACATGATCCCATCACATGGCTTGCCTCCGTGTTGTGGCTGTAGTGTGGCAACATCCATTTTGTCATCCTTAAAGGGAAAAGAAAAATACATCGTGATGGGAGAGGACAAAACAAACATTTTAAGGACCCAAAACCCCTGTAGGTAATAATTTCAAGTAATTATCTTATTATTGCTGCATTTTTATGGATGTCCAGGGCGTTTTAATACCCAAAAAATCAATATCAGGCATCTGGGAGCCATTTTGGGTCAATGTCCCCTAACCCCCCTTAAAGAAAAAAAATACAGCGATCTGAGAAAAGACATAAATGCACCTTTTAAGGACCCCAACCCCCCGGTAGGTATTTTCAGACAGTATAAATAAATAATTATCGCTGCATTTTTATGGATGTCCAGGGCGTTTTTTAACATTTAAAACAGCTCATTTCATTGTGTGTCACCAGTAACGGAAACAAAATGTAACAAACACAATTTTCGTGGTTCTGTTCGTTTTGTTTCATTTTCATCACATTTTTCGTTTGTCGTTTCATTACGTAACGGAAACGACAAATGGTAACGGAAACAAAAAGTTGTTCGTTCCGTGCCCATCTCTATTAATGGATGTTGAGAAGGTTGTAAAGATACTATTGAGACTATAGGTCAAAGTGAACTATAAAATGGAGGACTCACAACTAGTGAACTATAAAATGGAGGACTCGCAACGAGCTTTTCTCAGACTAACGAAGCTCTTTGGATGATCAGTGAAACGTTTCAATCTCTCAAGAAAAGAAGCCCAGTTGCCATGGCTCAACCTCTGAATAAACTCACCTGGATGACTGAGAATCTTCACAGACAACAAACACCCAACTGTTATTTTTAAAAATGAACAAAAATATCATAATTTTCAAAGAGCTCACCACATCATCACATCAACCAGTAACACAAACTTTTCTACATCAGTTCAAGTATTACACCATCTAAACCAATGCAAATTGATATCCAGTTTTGGGAGAAAGTTGAAGCCCCAGTGGTGGAAAGAATAACTATGGAAGGATTGGAGACAGGGTGTTGTGGGATGGTTTACATTTCCCTTTGAATCATGCAGTCCTAATGCAAATCATCTCAACCCTGTACCAATTATGTTTTTGCTGTGTTCCGTCAGGTTACTTTCCACCTATGCTGACTTTAATAGGGTTGATGAGGTATGCGAGATGTTCAAAGAGCAAATTACCATTGTCGTCCCCCATTGAATTTTGATGGCTGAGTGGAGATTTGAACCCAAATCATCCGAGTTCATTAAACCACACTGGCTCCTGGGCCAAAATTACTTGCCTAATCTGAATTTTGTTTATCTCACATGGGAGCTAGCACCATCTACTACTGCGCCCCAATCAGCAAATGATCCTTTTCCATCTTTAACACTCAAGGAAGGGTGTAGAAAATGGAAAATGGCTCCTGATTGGATTTGATCAGACATCATTAGGGATACATACTTGTAGCCAGAACTAGTCTAAGTGCACACATGTAAATCCCTCTAGATAAAATAAGGTGGTCATACTGATGTTGACTATGGTTAACTCGTTGCTTGATTTTATACATCAGTTATTATCATTAATCCTATCACACATTATTGTTGAAATAAGACAACACATTTCCTTACTTTTCCAGTGCACTTTTAGCCAATCTTTCCTTCTCCTTTTTCTGACGTTCTTTGTGCTTCTTAACTCGAATCTCCCACAAGCCTCTTATAGCCGAAAAATCAAATACAATCACCTGATGCCCCATATTGATGGCATTAAGATTCTCCTGCAGGAACAATGTATTAAGACATGATAAGAAAAATGAATACCTCACGCAGTTCTAAGCAGCTAGCTTTCATTTTTAGGAAAAGGAGATAATATATCTTGTACCATATGATTGTGTCGATGGCAACAGTTCGTCACATACTATTCAAACATGGCTCTAAAATTATTTTAGTCCTCAAAGTTTTAGGATGGTTTCCTACTTCTATGCATACACCCAAGGATAGGTAGCTGAATTTATGAGCAGCTGGCTTCTTATTATTGTATCTGGGACATTTCTTGGCAGTGTTTGGTCTAAGATAGCCCTTTCCAGTCTATTTTTAAGCCACAGCAATCATTAAAGAAATATAGGCCGAATCAGTATTGTACAAGTTATATAAGGAACCTTATAAGGTAGTGTGTGAATAATATTTTTCAGCCTGTCGCTGCTAACCGCCGCTGCCTCTCTCTCCCTCCCCTACTTCAAAAGTGCAAGGTCTCCCCAGGCAGCCATACGGTCCTAACTGATCTAGATCTAGAATAACATATACAGCACCTTACAAGGGGAAAAGAGGTCAATGTGCATCAGGCAGATGGCTCTTAATGCATGGAAATTAGGATAGGAAGTGATATGTAGGTCCCGGCCAGTAATTCTACATGAAGTGACAACATATTGGTCATTTGCCCACTGAAGTCATTACCTGATACAAAAGATATGCATGTGTGAACAATCACTCCCTGTGATGTACAGAACTAAAACATTATGAAAGTTTGATAACATTTTTAACTGTTGTTGTCATTTCATGGACCAAATGCTGGGATGTGCAATTTGGTGTGATATTTGGAATTGTTTGTTCAAATTTGCAGTGCTTCCCCTCTTTTTTCCAGCAAGGAAATGCCCTCTGCCAATATTCAAATCAGGACTGAAGGCAAACTCCCTTCAATAAGAAGTTGTGACCAATAAAAACCACACACAGTGGCATCCATCCATCTTATCTATGGCACGTTTCTCTAACTATCCAGTTATTGTGCTCACCTAAAAGTTCACTATAGTTCTAATTCTTACCAGAGATTGACTGAGGGAGCAAGACTGCTGTCATAAATGTTCTGGAGAGGGCCCAGGAAAACTATTACCAGCTCTCTTTCTGAAAATGGCACACTGGGCTCTTTAATGACCAACAGATCCCAACTTTATGTCTCATTAGAAGACAGCACCTCTGACAGTGCCCCCATGCCCGTGTGCTGGGACACTGCTGGCGTTGCAACAAGCCTATCAGTTATTCAGTCGTGTCCCAAATATAGCTAGAAAAGGAGCAAAATTGGCTTCCCTCGCTCAGAGTCATTGCTGAAGATGTAATCCTTTTGACTTGGCTTTGATCATGAAATGCAGCTAATCCATCCATATAGGCTTTTGTCATGCTTACTTGTTCATAAAGTTGTTCACTGAGCCAGTATGAGGGGCTTCTATGAAACAGAAGTCAGAAAGCCTTTTAAAAATAATTGCTACAACCCAGATAAAAATGTATGTTTCTTTCCTCCTTCTCCCCCCCCCTCAAAAAAGTTTCAGTTGAGATTTCATTAGATGCCATTTTTATTACATTTACTAAAAGAGAGCTAGGGGCTCTCAAACCAATATGAGGGGGGAATCAGCCTATTCTTTTCATTTCTTTTCAAAGGGTAGGCAGATTCAGGGTGGGGTGGCTATTAGTCGTGTGGACTAATTGAACCATCCATGAAAATTGCCGAATTCCAGTTGCCACAGGGTGGTGGGGGCAGTTTATACAACAGGAAATGAGCTGTTCTTTTCAGAACAATGACTTTCAGGTTCCAGAAAACATCTAGCTAGCCATAGACTGCACTTGGGACAAAAAGGATGACTGTTAAAATGTTGAGTAGAGAATCCACTGTGGGAAATATGACTATAGAATGAGAGGAATCAAGCAGCAGAGGTGTGGCTAGGGTTTGGAGCGCCCAGGGACAAAGTCAGTTTTTGTCCCCCCCCCCATGTCTCAGCCACCCAGCAAGGGGGGCGAATATTGGGGGAACAGTGGGTAGGGGGAAGGGTCTCTCCTTCTCATGCCTTCTTTGAGGGTCACTTTTCCAGACAAGGGTCTCCTGTGAAAACCACACGGCGCACGGATAGTGGAGGCAAGGAACAAGTCCCACCTCAAGGAAGCCCTTAAAAAGGGGGAAGGGAGTCGAGGATGGTACTCCACCCAGCTTATCACTACACCATTGTTCAGCAATTAAGTAAAAGCTCCAAAGATGCTATGTACAATGAAATAACTTCTGGCATGTGGTGACTATAAGAGTTACTGACTTCCAGAATGTCCTAGCATTAACAGCTCTGCTGGGATCTTGCAAACCAGCAACACCTTGTGTCATATTTGCTCTTCCTACTGCCCTGCCTTCCTAGCAATAAGTACAGTATTAGCTTTTTCAGAAAGTTCTTCTCAGTTTTTGCAGACTAACAGCAGTGGTTTCTCTCTTTAGTCAACCCATATCATGTTCAGTCTTCCTCTTTTCCTACTGTTCAACCCCACATTTCCTAGCAATATAATCTCTTCTGGTCACTGTTATATTTCCGCTGTATGTGCATGGTAGAATAGGCTCAGGTTACTCATTTTAACTCTAGTGGGAGTTCAGGCTTGACTGAGTACTCAATGTTTTGCTTTTCTGGCTGTCTTTCTTACACATTTCAGTTGAGTTTACTTTTGGTCCTCTCTTTCTTCACTGTCTCTTTATCACATAGCATGGATGATTTTGACTTGGCTTGAAGTGACACTCTTTGGTAACTCCAACCTCTCCCTCTTTATTATTCCAAAAGGCAAAGGGGCATCTTTGGGAAAACATGCACACAATATGTTCCTAGACCTTTTCCTAGGATTTGGAAACTGGATCATAGGTTTCAAGTCTGCATTCTGCCCTCTGGACATGGCAACATTAGTTTACCCAAGAGGTTCAATGCTGTGCATGTTTCTCCATTATACTGTACATGTTGCACCTAGTCACGCTTTTGCTTCACCATTGTATTCAAGCCAAAAGAGCCATTTAAAATATTTTGGCACAGAGGAACTCACATGCAAGCTGTTCTAGCTTCTACCTTCTTCCAGTAACCACAGTACAGATTCTACATGACAGAAGTTTATATTGGAATTTGTATGTTGTATATGCATATTGAAACTCCTGTTTTAAGAAGCCAGAACATTCAGTTCCCCAAAAAACCTCCAGATTATGAATGTGGAATGATGTATTGTGCTTCTTTACCCACAATTCAAAAAGCCATGAAGTAGCCCAATATTGCTGCAAAATACTATATTGTGCTGGTGTTCCCAGCAGGAAAAAGGATGCTAAGCTTTACATAGCAAAGAGTGGTCTGAACGGTGACAACACTGGGGGCAGCAGACAAGATGATCTACAGCAGGCCTGCACGACACATTGACCGCGGGCGACTTGTAGCCTGCAGGGTGCTAAGAAGTCGCCTGCCAGATCCCTGCCTGCCTCCCAGCCTGGGGGTGCTCCTCCTCTGCCGCCGCCACCACAGAGCTTGGTGGGTCATGGGGGGCAAGCGGGCATGGTGCCGCCAGCGCTGTGGAGCTTGGTGGGGTCAAATAGGCACTCCTCCTTTGGCACCACCACCGCCAGTGCAGTGGAACTTGATGGGTGGGTGAGTGCACTGGCACCACGGAGCTTGGTGGGAGGTGGGGGCACTCCTCCTTCTCTGCTATGCCGGTGCCACCAGTGACACAGAGCTTGTTGAGTGGGGGGCAAGTGAGCTCTCCTTCCTCCGCTGCCGCCACCAGTGCCGCAGAGCTTGGTGGGTGGGGGTGGCCGGAGCAGTTGCGAGTACTGTGTGTGTGTGTGTGTGTGTGTGTGTGTGTGTGTGTGTGTGTGTGCACCTGCAAACATGTGCTGGAGAAAGGCGCCCACAGGGACATGCCATGGGCAAAAGGAGCCCGCGAGCCGTTCAAAATTGGACAGCCATGATCTATAGGATACCATCTTCTGCTCACAACCGTTCACACTTGTTGACAAACAGCCTGACAGTTGTGTGTTTGTGTAGAGAAGTGGTGAACTGATGGATAAAAAGGAGGACCAGATGCAGGGGAGTGGCATCAGGAGACAGATATCTAGTCTTGCGCGCTTAAAGACACATTTGGTGGGGCCACTGTGAGATACAGGAAGCTGAACTAGATGGGCCTTTTGCCTGATCCAGCATGGCTCTTCTTATGTTCTTATGTTTACAGGGTGTCACTTTGTGAATAGCTCCCCAAGGAATAAGGTGAATGTGCTGTTGCCATAAGTACAATATGAAAGAAATACAGACAGAATTATATATGGAACCTTTTAAGTTGGAATGCCCTCCTCTTTCTGGGAAGGAAAGAGGGGGACTTTTATTTTTCCTGAGATCTCAACTTGGAGGGAGGAGGACTAAGAGATACTAAAAAGAGTGGCAGTTGGAGGATGGGGAGAAGGCATCGGAAGTAGCCCATTTTAGGGGGGGTGAGATTAGGGGCTCCCTGTCCCTCCTTCCCTTGAGATCCTTCCCAGGGAGCTCTTTTTTGGCAATCGTGGTGCAGAAATGGAGCTCTGGACTTCTTGTATTATTACTTCCATGCCTTTTGGGGGGGGGAAGAATTTATTTTCCTCAGTCAGCCCACTCACTGGGATGTTGAGATGGGGAAAGGGAAAACATGCCAGGGGAGATGGTCTTTCTGCCTTTGGGGAGTCAGAGAACAGCCTGGGAAAACCACCCACAAACCCCCAGATAGCTGCGTGCCCCAGGGCAAATGCCCTCTTCCGCCCCCCCCCTCTAGTTACGCCACTGTAAAGCAGATTGAGCATGCCAGAATAGTATTTGTAGTTTGTACTATTCTGTGCCCACTCTACTGGAAGGGGAGGGATCAATGTTTGCCCCAGGTAACACAAGTCCCAGTTGTCAGCTTGATCACGACCATCTCCTGCACTTCACTTGTACATCACTGCATCTGAAGGCAGGTGGAAAAGGTCTGGAGGTTTCCCCAAAGATCCTGCGGCATGCATCTTTTTCCTGGCCCAGAACATTAAGACTGAATTCGAAGGGTGGCATGTTGTGAGATATAACACTTAAGTAGTAATGCCTCCTAAGACAAATGCCCCGTAAAATGAAAAATTCATAAGATGAAAAAAAAATCCAGGAATAAGGTTACTTCGCATAACCAAAATTCCTTATGGGATGCCTCACAAGATGAAAAGCTGTTAAAATCCCCCCCCCAAAAAAAACCCTATAGGAAACCGCATTTTGCAAGATGGTTTTTTTATAAAATGAAACAATTCATAGAACGAATTAAATTCATTAAATACCATATTACTGTATTTACACTCTTTTGTAGAATATTGGGTATTGGCACAGCCCGTAACCAAGTAGTTTAGCTTTGGACATTGGTGGGGAGTCACATCTGGGGACTCAGCGCTTTGCATCCTGAGACAGTGAGCATATATTTGTTCTTTACTTTGAGAAATGTCACTTAGAGCATGGCCACTAATATAGGGAATATATGTATAGAGCCTACATATCAAAGCTATCACAGCGAACCTTATACACTTGTGAGAGTGGGCATTAGGCCAGTGTGAAGACCCTGGTGGCAACATAAACCCAAACAGGAGAGGGCAATAAAGATGTTCGCCCAGTAGACCTTCCTGAAGGGCAGAAAAGTCGATGAAAACAGCTCCTGGGAGTGCCATAATAATTGTGAGAGGGATGTGAGGACACATACATAACAAAGAAGAATCCCAAATTACCTTTTTATTTTATGTTCCTGCTCCATGGAAATGGAAAAGAATATAAATCAAGCTGGGTATATATGCCAGCTTCTCCACAAGCCTTTTATTTTTCTATTCGGCTGTCCTTGCTTTCAGACTGTGACTCATAGACTATTTATCACCTGAATCATCTCTCATAAATATCCAGCTCTGTGCCAGGAAAAGGAGGTGCCTCTAGTACCCATAGCTGGGTCTGGCCCATTTGGATAAATCCTCTTTGCCTAGCTTCTTGCATTATGGAGGGAGCTGTCAGTAAGTGACTGCTGATTTATGACCCCTCATCTCACAGATGGGCTTTTACCCAATCCTGCTTGCAGGTCTGGGATGGAAGAGCATTTTGCAATAATTTCTACAAAGCATTACAGTACCACCCTGAGAAACATGTCTCTGAATTCCATCTGTCCTAGAGGCCATCTACTGTTGAATTATTTTTTTAGGTCATAGCATACCTTTCCTGGATGATGCATTGTTATAGCATCACTCAGCTTTATGATCCATTAGTTGAAAGGATCATGGAGTCTGGTCTCTGGCAATATACAATAAAGAGAACAGGATTCCAGACTGAGAAGGAAGGGTTCGAGCCCATAAAAGAGAGAGATGACAAGTGATTTATGACACTGCTACTGGTGACAAAGTAGTTCTGTTTATGTTGGAGCTTCTAGGAGTCAGTCTTAGCTTTGGCAGTTCCTGCTTACAGATATGGAATCAATCCATGCAAGTTTAACACACTGAGTTAGATTCATCTCCACTGTCTCATCCATGACTTCATCAGATTTATACAAGGAATGAGTCAATGCATCTGCTGGATAATTTATAGCTCCTGCAAAATCCTTCTCTGCTTTTTCAGAGAACACGAAAGCCAGAACATATAAACATTTTCCAAATCGCTATGATCATTTTCAGTCATAACATCTGAAAATGTGTTTTCTTCAACTCACTTGTCAATGAGAAATAATTACATTCTTAATGGTTTATATATGACACTATTCATGGCTTCACAAGTGGAATTATTATTGTTCTTATTGTCATTGGTATGGTTCATTTTTTTTCTGTCCTTTTTGCCGAAATAAATGCACTCACAAGAATGCAGTGATATTAGATGTTAGCAGGGTAAATCAGCATTCTGTGGGGTAATTCTAAAAATAAGGGTAGCTCAGACCAAAACCAAATATATAACTTTGTTTTATATATCTGGGCTACCCTTATTTTTAGAATTTATAATATAATATATATATTATATATACAGTATAAACACTTTGGATTTCAGATCAACACCCAATTTGGCATGGATATGACAGACAGTTGGTTCCTACACTGTGCCAGATTTGGGGAAGAAAGATGTTTGAAGTGCTATGAAAGGTCACAGAAACAGTCTCCTCCAAACATGATCACTATCCATTGATATCTGCTGAAAAATAGTCATGGCAATTGCTTTCTGACTGGGTGGAAAGTGGTAAACTGATGAGAAAAAAGGAGCTGACTTCTGGGATTTTTTTTCCTTGCATAATGTCGTTTTGTGAATGGTAGTGGGCTGAAGAGAGTATCCATCTTGACTGCTACCATTGATCATGATGTTGTGCAGCAATACTGGGCCATTTCCTGGATTTTTGAATCATAAGCACAGAAGCAGAATATCCAACATAAACTGGAGATTGTTTTGGAAAATGCAGGGTATTTAAAATATATATAAGCAAGCAACCTTTGTACCTAACTCCAGAGCAGTAAGGAAATGAGGGTGCTTAAATCACAGTATGCTGAACCCAAATTATTAAACTGGTTTAGTATATGAACCAAAGCAATGATCATTTTGTTCAATTCTAAAAGACACTGTGACCACAATTAGATTCTGAAATAGATACATTTTGTAGGCTTCTAAAGCCCATGCTTCACCCTCATGGCACAGTGGTTAAATGCCTGTACTGCAGGTAAAACTGTGCTCACGACCTGGGTTCAATCCCAGGTAGAGATGGGCACGACCAGGGAAAATGACGTTTTCGAGTTGTCATGTGTCGGAGCCGGCCCGTTTCGGCTCGTTTCCATTTTTCGTGAAATTTTTCAAAAATTTGTCGTTTCGTTTGTCGTTTTTTCGTCTGTCGTTAGTACTGGTTTGGGAGGGAGCGGGCTCCTGGAGGCACCTCTCTGGTGTGGGTGCCTCCTCTGGCCCGCTTTGAAGGGAAAGCGGGCTCCTGGAGGCACCTCTGTGGGTGGGTGCCTAATCTGGCCCGCTACAAAATGGCATGCATAGCCAATTGGATATGCATACCAAGTTGAGTAGCAGAGGCACCTCTCTTTTGGGTGCCTCTCTGTTGACCGCAGGCCCACTGCTATTGCATCTGGGCGTTCTGTGGTCCACTAAGAAGGGAACTGTACTTGCGTGTGTATAGTGCAATGCGAGTACAGATTTGGCTTAGAGTTAGGGTTAGCACAAGGGCTAGGCTTAGGGTTACAGGTAAGGTTAGGGTGAGTTCGTGGGGTGCACATCTGGGTGCCTCTCTGACCCACTAAGAAGGACAGTGTACTGGCGTATGTTTTAGGGTTAGGGTTCGGGTTCGGGTTCGGGTTCGAGTTACGGTTAGTGGGCTTTTTATGCCTGAATGGCACATCCCAGAAGTCTCGGTCAAAACCTGGTCAAGTGGCCATGCAATTGGTGGAATGGCTCCAAAAATTTGCATGGTCCACTCCCATGGCCAGCCCATCATTGCGCACTGCGCAGGTGTAAAAAAATAAAAATAAAAATCAAATCAAATCAAATCAATGGAGACGTTTTGTTGCAAGAAAAACCCACGACTGCTACTGTAAAAATTCAGGCAGTTTTAAAATAGCTATTTTCACATGTTTCTGTGGTGCTTTGGTGTGTTTTTGGACCACCACGATTTCAAAATAAACATTGCTTGCGGTCGCCCCATTTTGGATCCCCCGCCCGCACCACATGACATGGCTAGTTGGCGAGACGACGAGGATGCGCAGCCCAGGAGAGGAGGGGGGCCGGGGGACCCCCCCCCCAGAAACCACCCCTCTGGTAGGTGCCCTCACTCAGGCAGGCATATTTTTGCCTGCTTTTTTGGCTGGGAATCAATTGGGTTTTTTTTTTAATTTTTAAAACTTTTTTTCTGTGCCGCGCCGCTTGACAAGTTGGCGAGACGATAAGGATGTGCAGCCCAGGAGAGGAGGGGGAGGCCGGGGACCCCCCCCCCCAGAAACCACCCCTCTGGTAGGTGCCCTCACTCAGGCAGACATATTTTCGCCTGCTTTTTTTTGGCCGGGAATCGGGTTATTTTTTACTTTTTAAAACTTTTTTTCTGTGCCGCTTGGCATCGCGCGATCGCTGCGATGCCAGGAACAACCACAACAAATCAGACCCAATTTTTCTTTAGTCGGTTCGAGTTCGAGTTCTGGCGGAGTAATTGTCGTTCTTCGTTCCGTTACGTAACAGAAACGAGGAACGGAAATGGAAACGAGGATTTCGCCGAGTCATGCCCATGTCTAATCCCAGGTAGCAGTCTCATGAGTGACTCAGCCTTCCATCCTTCTGAGGTCGGTAAAATGAGTACCCAGCTTGCTGGTGGGGGGGAGCAATGTGTAGCCTGCCTACTGTAATTAAAAAACCGTAAACCACCCAGAGACTCCTTGAAGTGGTATGGGGCGGTATATAAGCAGAACACTTTTTTTTTTTGCTTTATTGCAATATTGATATAGTGAAAGATCTTCCCATTGTACCACAAATTTTTTAAAATGAAGGCTAGAAAACTGTGGCCCACCAAATGTTGGATGAGAACTCCCACCAGCTCTAGCCAGACATATATACAAAGGGTAACCAAACACAACAAAAATTATCTTCTAGTCTTATAGACCATTACAATCACTTTAAAATTCTTCGTAGGTGTGCAGGAATTTATCAGAGATCACTATTGCTCACACACAGTTAATCCAATCTAAAAATGAATCAATCTATTTATTCATTGTATATGCTGCCCATCTAGCTGCAAGGATACTCTGGGCAGTTTTCAACTATAAAACACAACAATATCTACAATGCAGATCTTTCATTTACTGTACAGCTTACTCAAATCAAGGTGCCACATCACACAGTCCTCCACTAGAACAGCTAACATTCAAAGCGGATATTTTTTTAGCTGCGAAGCGGGCAGAGAGGATTAAACAAGTAGGAGAAGCACCACTTCTTTGCTATGTGCAAGATTATGTCCAAAAGCTTTTGTTGCTGTTTAGGATTCACATTTGTGTTGTGTGAAATGTCCTATGTTGTAATGTATTAGGTTTTGCTGTCTAAGAAGTATGTCTTTCAAAATCATTTTAATATATCAAAGGCAAATAGAGACATTGAGTAGAAGACTCTAATTGATTTAGCTACCCAAGTGTTTTGTTTGAGTTAATGCAGGAACTAATCACTTATAAACTGGAGTTACAAGCAGCCTCCACAACATTTCTACATGCCAAACTCATTCCCACCAAATTAGAGGCTGACAGCATTTGAAGTCCAATCCCCTTTGGTATGACAACCATGTGTGGATCTATGTTTCCTCATATGAAGAATTGCTTCATCTAGAATTCATATTTTGGAATTCTTTAAAGTAAATAATCTCCTCAACAAGATTTTGTTTCACTGCTGTGTTTTGTTTTATTTTATTTTGCATTTATACCACCAACTCTAAGTTCTTCATAGGGAAGTTCATTAATGAGTACTTTAATTATAGATTAATTAGTGGTTGGTTAGATAGGATATCTTGTTCTTCATCTGTTCTTGCAGCACTAGTGTTTGCCATCTTTTATGGATGCTAAAAAACACAGAAAGATGCTTTACAGATGTGATCCCTGCCTTTTTGATGAGCTGGCAAACAGATTCCCCTTCCTCCTTACATGTAGTGGAAGAAGCTATTTAACTTCCTCGCTCATTTCATGTCACACTTTTCATCTTTATTTTATGGACAAAATCTGAGTGATCCGACTTTCCTAAATATCTAGTGCAATTAAAAATGGATAGGTTGGGCAAAGCTGGGCCTTTATCCAAGGAACAAGGCAGGACCCTGGGCAGATCCCACAATCTGGGAGGGCCAGCCAGCTTCTATAAGGTTGTCAGGGAAGTCATCTGACACCCTCTAGACTAAAAGCTGTGGGCAAAGTGCAAATATTCTATGACAGGGGTGTCAAAACTTTTTGCAAGGAGGGCCAAATCTGGCAAGGTGAAGATGTGTGGGGGCCAACCATTCAGCCACATTTGGGCCCCAGCCGGACTTTGGACATGTCTCTATAAGATGCAAGGAGGCAGGAAGGACGCTGAAGCAACTGAGCCGGGGGCGGGTAAGCTGGGAAGGTGGCTGGGGAGTGAACAGAGGCAGGGAGGGCAGGCAAACTGTAAAACTGCAAGCTGACGTCTCCATCCGGGTATGGGGAGGGACCAGCTGGCGGGGATGTGTGACAGGCTGAGCCAATGGGGAGAAGAGGCCATTGGCTGCTTGAAATTTGAAAACCAGCCACATTTGGCCCACAGGCCTGACTTTGGATATGCCTGCTCTATACTTGCTCTATGGCAAGAAGTATAGCAGAGAGTCAGGGGGAACATTGCAGCTCTTTCTTCTGCCGAGGAATCACTAACTTGAAAAGGTCTTGGAACGCCTTTTCCTAAAAATGGACTGTTTAAATTACAAGCTGTGACTTTGACAGCTTGAAAAGTTTGCTGTTTGGGGAGAGGTGGGGCTGCTACTCCCACAATCTGCTCCTTTGATGCACATGTTAACATGGTTAACCGGGGTTAAGTGTTTTGGGGAAGCTGAAAGCAATGCTATCATGAAGTGTGAACCCCCATTAGGCTCTACGACGGAATGCTTCAAACTGAGACATCAAGCTAAAATGGTGTCTCAGGTTTAAAGGCTTTTCAGGTGCTCATGGACACATCAGCAAAAGAACATTGGCACTGATAGGGTTGAGCAGGCTGCTAACTGTGGAGCTGTGGTTGTAGAAGGTAAGGCACTCGAGATAATTCTTGTTACCACTGCAATGGATTTGGCAAAGGTACACCACTGATGAATATTTATACCTTTTTTAAAAAACAACAACATTATTTTCTAAAATATAGCATCAATATTACATTCTAATCGCACAAATTGCATACAAAAAGGTAACGCAAAACAGCTGCTCCTACACTTTGGAACTTCCTCCTGCTGGAGGCCAGGACTGCACCATCTCTGCTTTCTTTCCAGAAGTAAGCAAAGACCTTCCTCTTCAGGTAAGCATTCCCTGAACGAGGGACTACGTACTATGTGACTTTTATATGGATTACCATGCATGACTTCATTGACTGATCTCATAAGAATATCAGTGTGTTCCATGTAAATTTCTATCCCTCATAATGGATTTTTCTTCTTTTTGTGTGCTCTTTGTAGCTTTAATGTTACCATTGACTGTTGTAAGATGCCTCTTCTAATTCCCTGTTCCTAACTTGAGTATGTCTTAAATGTTCTGGGCTATATATTGTCCCTAATTATTGTAACCACTAGAGATGGGCACAACCAGGAAATTTTTTTTTCGAGTTGTCATTTTTCGGGACGGGTCCGTTTCGGCTCGTTTCCATTTTTCGCAAAATTTTTCAAAAATTTCTCGTTTCGTGGTGTCGTTTTTTTGTCTGTCGTTAGTACTGGTTTAGGGGGGTAGCGGGCTCCTGGAGGCACCTCTGTGGGGTGGGTGCCTCCTCTGGCCCGCTATGAAGGGAAAGCGGGCTCCTGGAGGCACCCGTGGGTGCCTCCTCTCCTCACCCGTTACAAAATAGCATGCATAGCCAATTGGATATGCATACCAGTTGCAGACTTGCTTAGTGGACTCTGGCAGAGGCACCCCTCTTGGGGATGCCTTCCCTGCACCAGTCGGTCAGAGATGCAGGCTCTGACTGTGTCTCACTAAGAAGGGAAACGTACTTGCGTGTAGTGCAATGCGAGTACACAGATCTGGCTTTAGGGTTAGGGTTAGCGCAAGGGCTAGGCTTTGGGTTACAGGTAAGGTTAGGGTGAGTATTGGGGT
>JAHTLZ010000237.1:41362359-41391670 GCA_023846285.1 Phrynocephalus versicolor | reverse complement strand
CATCTGTCCCCCATGTTGTTTTAAACCTTCTAACTGTTCCTCTTCTTCCATCAGACTTCTGTATAATATGCCTATTTTCCTTTTCTCCTTCCTTTCCTCTTTCACATTCTCCATATTCTTTAAAATATTTTCAAATTTTGTCAATTTCCTGTCTTTAGATCTGAATCTTTTGCTCTATTTATCCACTGTTCCAATTTAATGGTTCTCCCTCAAATGTAGTGCTCATTTTAAATTTTTCCTTCCAATTTTCCCATTTATATATCTGTTTTCTGATTGACATATTTTTCAATTCCTTTATCTCAAATGTTGGGATACCTTCAAACACTAATACTGGGATTAAAGGTGACATTCCAGGGCAGAATACTTGTCTCCATTTATTCCAGATCTCTAATACATTCTTAATAAAAGGCTTCTGAATTTATTTTATTTTTCTTTTAATATTTTTCTTTTTTTATATATACCAGTAGGATTCTTGTGACTCTCCCATTTCATATAATTCTTGCAACTTTATGTCACTCCATAGTATTTCCTTGTATTAAGTAATGATATCTAGAATAACTCTTAATTGGTTCACTATATAATATTTACTAATATTTGGTAATCCTAATCCTCCTTTTTTCTCACAGGTACCATAGCATTTTATTTAAATTTATTCTAGTTTTCTTCCCTCCTTATTTATTATTCTCTGTATATCTTTCAATTCCTGTTCTGAATATTTAAAAGGGATTATCCAAAACAAGAAGTTAAATTTTGGTAATATTTTCATTTTACAAAATCCTGTTTTGTTAAACAAAGAGCCTTTTCACACGACCCCTAAACTCCATGGCAAATGGCTCTCAGCCCCAAAGCTTAAAATTGTTTCCCCACTAGCTCCGGAGTTTACAGAAAATTAAGTGTGACCACGCCCACCTAGGTGCGTCCCAGCGCACTTTTCAGGTACCTGCTCTCCGGGGGTGAAAAATCCCTGATGCGGATCTAACGTAGTGGGTGCCAGGCTCTCCTCGCTTCTGTTTGTTGTCCCCCCCCCGCCCCTTTAAGAGATCTGAATGCTGCCGGGAACAGAGCGAGACCAGCAGAATGGAGGTAAGCCGGCATTCTTTTCTTTCTTTTTTTCTCCCTCCCCTCACGCAGCCAGCAGCCCAGAGTGCGGAGGGGGTGGGAACACAAGAACAGTGACAAAGCCCCAAGATCTCTGGTCCGAATTTAAGTGGCCAGCGGATCTTAGGGGTCGTGTGAAAAGGCTCAAAGATAATTCAACTTTTTTATAATTTTCTGATAGTTTTATCTTTTTCTTTTTCTTATTCTTTCCATGAAGATTCTTGTATAATTATACAAGATTTATTTGTAAAATCTATACTCAGATATCTAATACTTTCTTTTACTCTAAAGTTAATTCCATTTTTCAGTGCATCCATTTCTTCTCTAGAGTAATTATGCAGCATTTAGTGAGTTAACTCCTCCATATGTTCCATTCATTCAAAAAGGAGCTGCAACTAGAGTAGACCCGTTTGAATCAACAACACTCATGGAGGAGTTGACTCACCCACTACCCATGAATTCAATTGAGCCTACTCTACTTTGACTTTCTATGCTAAGAATTTTTGGATAACAGCCTACAGACTTGATGAATCCAATATACCTTCTGAACCCACAAAAAATGAGATGCCAAAAATTTCAGTAACCATAGTACTGTTGCATTACTTTATCATGCAAGCAATGTGATGCATAAAACACTCTGAAAATGGGGACACTGTCACTGGCTTCCCATGTGATTTCAGGAAACCCCCAATGTTCATGGGCATTTATACACGACCCCTAAACTCCAGGGCAAATGGCTCCCAGCTCCGGAGCTTAAAAATGTTTCCCCACCAGCTCCGGAGTTTACAGGAAATTAAGTGCGACCACGCCCACTTTAGCGAGTCCCAGCGCACCTTTCAAGTACCTGCTCTCTGGAGGTGAAAATTCCTTGATGCGGTGTAACGATAGTGAGTGCAGGGCTCTCCTCGCTTCTGTTTGTTGTTGTTTTTGGCTCCTGCCCCTTTAAGAGCTACTTAAGAGACTGGAATGTTGCCGCGGCAAGAGCGAGAGGCAGAACGGAGGTGAGCCACGTTCTTTTCTTCCTTTTTTTCCTCCCTCCCCACACGCAGCCAGCAGCCAGGAAGTGCGGAGGGGTGGGGACACAGGAAGAGCGACAAGCCCCTAAGATCTCTGGTCCGAATTTAAGTGGCCAGCGGATCTTAGGGGTCGTGTGAAAAGGCTCCATGCTCTGACTCAAACAGAGAGCCTACATGGATCTAAAATCCTTACCTCTTCAAACTGTCACTGTTGCTTAATCAAAGCATCAAATTCAGATGGGGCAAGCATGCTTCTTTCACTGCCAAACAGGATACATCTTTCCAAACAATTGAAGAGAGATTCTATGAATCTCATTTTTTTCCAGATGTGACTGCAGGATATGTGTACATAGGGTGGGCAAGGAGGTTCTGGATTTCCCAACACAAACATATGCCAGACCGTGGACTGCACCCGTCCCTCCACCCCCACAAAACAAACAAACAAAATCCCTAAAATGGGAAGTGGGCAATTCACGCCTATCTTTCAAAGCCACCTTTTCTTTTCTTTGGGATAATCAAGGAACAGGGTGCCTTGTTTTAAGCTAGAACCATGTCTTTTTAAATTTGGGGGTAAGGGTTCTTTCATGGATGCAACAGGCCATGTGTTCTGCCCTATTCCCCCAATGTACACCATGAATAGTAATGCCTCTATCTAATGATGATGATAACAAGGAGGAGGATGACAGACATAAGAATAGCTGTGCTAGACCTGACAAAATGGGTATAGAATTTAGAACCATCCTCACACTACTACTACTACTACTACTAGTAGTAGTAGTAGTAGTAGTAGTAGTAGTAGTAGTAGTAGTAGTATCATCATCATCATCATCATCATCATCATCATCATCATCATCATCATCATCATCACAGCAGCCAAGATAACAACTCTCGCATAATTCGCCAATACATCAGGTAGTCCTAAATACTTGGAAAGTGTTCGACTAGTGATTTGTAATACAAAATCCAACGTTGTTGCTGTTGCTGCTGTTGCTATTGTTGTCATCATCATCATAATATCTGGCTTTAATACTTAATGTTTTGAAAATTAAGGAGAAGTATGTTTAACTTTTCAAGTCGAGGACAATCTTCCTCTTACAATGATGGGATCAGGTGCTAAATTGTTCTTTTGAAATCTAAGGTTTGGAGCTATAAGAATACTTTTTCCCATGGCTTACTTTATCAGGGCTAGATCTGTGGCATAAGTGTCCTTTAGAAGCCGATATTCTGTCACCCTTTTAAACCTCATTCAGGAGCCTGGCATTCAAGAAAGATAAATAAACAGCCACTCTCTCACCCCTTTTCCCCCTCTATAATAAAGCATTTTCACTCCAGCTTATGCCCTTCAGATATAATAGGACATTTTCTTTGTGTTTTTTTTAATGTGTTAGTACAATAGAAATTGAGAGAGCAAGTCAGTTGCTGATATGGTTTAAACTAATTAAAATAAAATAATTCACCACCTCAGTTTAGGTCAGTGAGATGAGTATGTTCAGTGAGTCATTGTTATAATATATTTGAAATAGCAGGTGTTTCGAAAAGCATAATAACCTGGGTTTAAACTATTAGTCCTGCCAATTTGCCGCTCTTAGGCACTCATACCAATCCCGTACATTTTGGCAGGCAACTACAAGCAGTATCGGTCAGCAGCCCATAGAACAGTGGCTGTGGCAGTCAGCAAAATGGCCACTTACCTATGTCTCAAAAGAGCACATTTGCTCAGAGATCCTCAGTGTACCTGGGCAGCAAGTACACACGGAAAACTCTGGGGTTGTTTACAGCAGCAGCATAGCTTTGAATCTCCCATATCTCATTTGTTCAATCTTGCCAGCGTGACTGGCTGCCCAGCTTTGCTCATGTTCTATATTTGTAATGTGCTAACATGATCTCTGGTTTGAACACAACCATGGACGTGATACAATGCCAACACTGCAAGGCTCCACTTGGAGAAAAGGAACAGCTCTTTTAATAGGGTAAGCATCCTGCTAGGGCCCTTGCAAGAGTGATAAAGAAAACATTGTTTTGACCTATAACCTGAACTCTGATTCAAAGCATACAGAAGTTACCAGAGTGCTTTTCTCGAAGGAAAGAGAAGATACTGTTTTAGTTTGCACACTGGCATTATAGGCATCTCTGCTAAAAGGCCCATTCATAAAAGAATGAGCTATAAAGAGAGGAGAGACCTTCTGCTAGCAGCTGCCTTGGTGACTGCAGAGCCAAAAACTCCCCATCTCAAACCTTTCCGGGCGGACAGGGGTGTGATATTTCAAGAGAAAAGTGTTGCTGCCCTTCTGACCTTGGCAAGTTCGGCTCTTCCTGATATAGTGTCTGAGATGCCTCTCAGAGGAACGGAGTCAACTTTTCTTTCCTGGCAGACCTTCCTCCGTCAAGCGGGTTTTGGAGTGGTTGTGCAAGGAAATGGCCACGCTCATGGTCTGCGCAAGTAAACAGTTTGCAAATGCTGCGGACACCTGGCCAGTGTGGAGGGCTTCAACATGAAAAATACAAAAGCATTTGCTTTCCCCATCTCTCTGTGCAGGGAAAGGCTCCATCTACATATTTCTGCTAATATTCAGGGTGCAATCAGATGGCAAATTATCTCACTTTTGGGATCTCGTCTGGCAGTTTCAAGTGCAATCTATTTAGTGCCAATGGCATGGCATACAGTCAATCACAAACCAGCCCAGTCTTTTCCATGGTTTATCTATTTTTCCCCCATCAGTGGCAGGAGCTACTGTTTTCTTTGTTTGATTTTGTAATTTAGGATTGCTTTGGTGGAAAGACTGTCTTTTTAAAGAAAGAAAGAAAGAAAGAAAGAAAGAAAGATTTCTGGTATGTGTGACCACCAGTATAGAACCAAAGAGGCACTAGTCATTTGGATGACAATACAACTCAGTGTTATGTCACTTCCCAAGTGCTGTGCCACATCCCAATTTTTGTTTTAAAAAAGCCCATTTCATTCCAATCCCTTACAAGGGGGAGTCCAGAGAAGATACATAACATAGTATTTTCCTACCCCCTGCTACCTCTTTCTTCTTAAAAGCTAGTACTTTGTCACTTGGGGAGAAAGCTGTGCTACATCCTGACAAATTAAAGTGTTATGGCATTTCCCATAAACGTTTTAAAAATCCAGTTTTCCTCCAGTCTACTGCAGCAAGGTAGACAAGAGAAGATGCAGAAGGCGGCCTCTCTTCCTCCTCCCCCCCTTGGAATCTATCACTATATTATTTGGGTGGTAAGCCAATTCAGTGCAGAACCACCAGGTATGCCCACTCTAATTCCAGTTGAGGTCCTGGAATGAAGCGAGAGGGAGACTCCCTCCTGCAAGCCCTGATTGAATGCCATATATCTGTCATTTGCATTGTACCCATTGCAAATTGGCAGGTTGAAGAATCAGTTTATATTGGAATGGCAGTGAGTAGCACAGGACAACCTAAACATACCATCCATGTATGTTTTATTAAAAGAAGAGCTGTAGGGGCCCACTCAAACCCTATGAAACAGCCTTCCCCCAAAGTTGCTCCACTAACAGTTTTCCCTGAATGTTAGACATGTTGGCTGGGTAGATGGGATTTGTAATCCAAAATATGTGAAGGGTGGCGATTTGGAGAAACCTACAGGAATGCATCTGATCATTATGGCTGAGTCCATCATTGAAGGAATAGACCAAAGCATATAAGCTTCATTCTTCAGTAAGATATAGCCCATGTTCTTTTCTGTGTTTTCTAGATTTGGAATCTCTACCTTTTAAAAAAATGTATAGGCCAATGGACACTGATATACCACACCGAGTATTTATTTTCCACAACATTCTCCCCATATCTATATTTCTATACCTTGAAGAAAGTGTGTCCTTCTTAGTTTGACGTAAATGCAAATAGAAGTATTGTAATGCAGTACACTCATGTTCTCAATGTTTTGGCAGTACACTCATCCTCTGGGTGCTTTTTCCTTGCCAAAATAGCCTGCAGAAGTAGATGAAGTACTAACAAAGAAAGAAATAGTGCCATCTACTGACTGAAGAATAAGAAGTCTTAGACAGCTCCCATTCAGCATCTTTCCAGTACCAAGTTGTGGTGGTTGTGTGTGTGTGTGTGTGTGTGTGTGTGTGTGTGCGTGAGTGAGTGAGTGAGTGAGTGAGTGAGTGAGTGAGTGAGTGAATGCACACACACACGTGCGCTTTCTAGACATAAAAATTTTCTTCCATATATAGCAATTAGAGATGGGCACTAACAAAAAAAAATGGCATTTCATTTGTCGTTTGTCCTTTGGAGGGTCCATTTTGGTTCGTTTCCATTTTTTGTGAATTTTTTGCAAAAATATCATTTTTGTTCATTTCGTTACCATTTTGTTACCATTTATTTCAATTTTTGTGATTTTTTTTAGGATTTTAAGCAATTCACTCATATTGCAGTAAACGGAAACGAAACGCATGACAAAATTTCTGATGTTTCTGTTCATTTCGTTTCATTTTAGAGACAAAATTCGTTTGTTGTTTCATTGTGTAACGAAACAAAAAAACAGAAATGAAAAATTGTTCGTTTCATGCCCATCTCTAATAGCAATTACTTATATCTAGAGATGGGCCGAATCAAAACAATGGCATTTCGTTTGTCGTTTGGAGGGTCCGTTTCGGCTCATTTCCATTTTTCGTGAATTTTTGCAAAAAAAAAATCGTTTTCGTATTCATTCATTTCATTAAAGCAAAGTGTTCTGCTTATATACCGCCCCATACCACTTTTAAGTAGTCTCTGGGCGGTTTACAATTTTAATTACAGTGTGCAGGCTACACATTGCCCCCCCAGCAAGCTGGGTACTCATTTTACCGACCTCGGAAGGATGGAAGGCTGAGTGAACCTTGAGCCTGCTACCGGGATTTGAACCCCAGGTCGTGAGCACAGTTTTACCTGCAGTACAGGCATTTAACCACTGCGCCACGAGGCTCAGTACCATTTTGTTACCATTTATTTCAAATTTTTGTGATCTTTTTAGGATTTTAAGCAATTCACTCATATTGCAGTAACGGAAACGAAACGCACAACAAAATTTCCGGTGTTTCTGTTCGTTTTGTTTCATTTTAGAGACAAAATTCGTTTGTCATTTTGTTATGTAACAAAATGAAAAAATGGAAACAGAAACGAAAAATTGTTTGTTTCATGCCCATCTCTACTTGTATCCTATTATATTCCAAACTACAGATGGGCATGAAACAAAAAAATGGCGTTTCGGTTTTTCATTTGTCGTTGAGAGGTCTGTTTCGGTTTGTTTCTGTTTGTCATGAAATTTTTTAAAACATTTTGTTACTGTTTTTTGTTTTTTCGTTTGTTGTTTCCACCCACTTTTGCGTGATTTTTAAAGCATTTCCATGTGCAGGCATCCCCCAACGCCCAAGACCAGAAGGAAAACACTAAAAAAATGGATGCTGGCAGAGACACAGTAAAGACTAGGTACGCAGGGAGGCTGCAAAGGCAGTGGCGGGCGTTGCCCAGGGTGCAAGGCAGCCACAGAGTGACTGCACTGCAGGGCAAGGGAGGGTACTCACTGAGAGGGTAGCACGCATGCACACAGGGAGGCTGCAGAACTGAAGCTAGAGTCGCAGAGACAGTAATCCCACCCTAACTCCCACCAGAGACTGCAAGGAGGACGGGGGCTGCCAGAGCTTTTTATGCCCTCTGTGGCTGCCAGACCTGCCTGCCCAGTCTGCAACCTGGGCATGCTATTGGTTGAACATGATCCCATCACATGGCTTGCCACCATTTTGTGGCTGGTGGTGACATCCATTTTAAAGGGAAAAGAAAAATACATCGCGATGGGAGAAGACAAAAACAAACATTTTAAGGACCCCAACCCCCTTGGTAGGTATTATCAGACAATATAAATAATTATCGCTGCATTTTTACAGATGTCCAGGGCATTTTTTAACATTTAAAACAGCTCATTTCATTGCGCGTCACCATTAACGGAAACGAAACATGATGACCACAATTTTTGTTGTTCTGTTCGTTTCGTTGCATTTTCATCACAATTTTTGTTTGTCGTTTCATTACATGACAGAATGACAAACGAATAACGGAAACAAAAAAATGTTCAATCCGTGCCCATCTCTATTCCAAACTATTTATTCTGTTTCCTATATAGCTTTTTAAACTTTGTAGGATTGTGGCCTTAACGTTCAGGGTCATTAAACATTTTGAATTAATTTGACACATGTTTTTTCCAGACATCAGGTGAGAACATTCTGGAAGTTCATGTGGCACAGCCCAACTCTTTGGAGGAAGGAGAATGTCAGTTCTAACCCTCAAAAATGAGTTGTGAGATCCTGGACAGAAAATTAGGGAAGGAAATGGAAGGAAATGTTTTTCCTTATTCCTGGGAGAGAAATGTGGGGAAAATAACATCATTGGATTATGATACGCCCATTTTAGAATAATGCAGAATGTCTAAGACTTAGTGCAGTTGTCCCCCCCTTTTCGCGGTTCATATACTGCGGTCCCGGTATATTGTGGGTTTGCAGTATATGAAAAAAGGCCTCCTGGGGTAAGGAGGAAAGGCCTTCCCAGACCCGTCGGAGGCCCCAAAAGTGCTTCCCCACAAACCGGAAGTGACTTCCAGTAAACCAAAAGTGACCTCCATATCACTAGAAAGCACTTTTCGGGCCTCCAAGGGCCCGGGAAGCCCCTTGCAGGCCCGTTTTGGGCATCACCAGGCCTGGGGTAAGTACAAGAGCCCCCAGAGACCCCGCCCAGTCCTGACCTGACCCAGCATCCGCATATTGCGGATTTTCAGTTATTGCAGGTCGGTTTGTGTCCCTAACCCCTGCGATAGGCGGGGGGTTACTGTGATGGATTTTAGATAGTGGTATCTGAATTTTACTCCTTCCTAGGCTTGCCCTGTTGGACAGTTTAGCCCAGTTCTTAGACATGCCATCTAAAGGCAGTTTTTTCCATTAGTCTGACATAGTTTTCAGTGTAAGAATATCTCTATTCATTAGAGAATCAGAGTAACAAGGTAAAATAAACAGTCACTATTTGGTTCAACTGTTCAGCCAGAAGCAACTATTTCCATGTGATCAGCTAATGAATGGTGATATCTGGTCTAACAAACTTTCTTTCTTTCTTTCTTTCTTTCTTTCTTTCTTTCTTTCTTTCTTTCTTTCTTTCTTTCTTTCTTTCTTTCTTTCTTTCTTTCTTTCTTTCTTCCTTTAAAAGTGGTTCACAATGTAAAATTATGAAATTCAGGTAAAATTAAAAAACACATTAAAAAGTTGAGACAATCACACAGACTGAATAAACTACACATATCAGGCAAAAGCAAAAAGAGGAGTGGCAGCTTAAAAATTGTTATATTTCACTGTGAGCTTGTAAATCACAATGAAAAATGACCATCTTTAAAGTGTGGCACTTTTTTTATTTTTATTTTTATTTTTATGCTTGCAGAGATTAATAGGGCCGCTTCTTTGAAAACTGCATAAACTAACTGGTTAAGTGGTGCTATTGTGGGAATATTTGGTCTGTAGCTGGTTTGAAAACTGCTGAAAAGCTGCCTCCAAAGTGGGCAGAACTAGCAAACCATTCCAATATTCCTGCCAAGAAAACGAGTTGGTCACGGCTGTAATGACACAACACACACACACACACACACACACACACACACACACACACACACACACACACACACACACACACACACACACACAGCTGGCAAAAAATCTCCAAGATGCTTGATTTCGTAACATTCAGCAGACTATAACTGTAAAATTAAGAGCATTTAAAAACATATCTGTAATTATTTTCCGAATAAATGATCCTCTTAAATTTTACTGTACCCAGAAGGGTAATATTATGAAGAGGAAAGTAATACAGCATATATTTTACGTCTGTAAAGCAATCAATGACTTTAGATCCGTAAGAGGCACTGATCTAAAGTAAAAAGAGACATATTCTTAAATTTGCCACAATTTTACCTCCCCATGGGAAACCCTATCCCCCCACCCCCAGGCTTCTAGAAATTTTAAGGCTCTAATAGATCCGTCTGCATATCAGTGTCCCTACAAACATTCAGAATGACACAGCAATGAAGCTCAGGATTAAAGTAAAAAATAAAAGAGAAACACTTAACTTCTTATTTCCAAGTAATAATTGTTCACAGTCTGCATTATCTTTCATCTTAATTTCAAAAGCAAGACTTCTTGTTAAGTAGTCAGTGACATGAAGCAATGACATAATATTATGGAAAACCTCTGTGAAGAAACTCCACTGCTTAGCATGACTCCCACTGGTTGAAGTGTGTACTTGCGTAATTCTGATGCAGCTAAGTGATTCATGAAATCCAAATCCTTAAAAAAAAAAAACTCTCCCCTAGCTCTTTTGCACATCCTGACCTGGGGAAAATGTTAACTTATTGTGCAGCAGAGATTACAAAAACTCATCAGTACTGCGTGAGAGATATATGGTAGGAAGAGGGGGGAGCAAGAACTCTAAGGAGGAATGTGTTATTTGTGGCTACCTTGCACTGAGCAAGAGATATTATCTACAAGTTACAGAGCGGTGGGGGGAAGGTGGCACAAACCATTTCCTAGCATTTTACAGTTAGCGTGAGCAAGGAAAGCCAGAGGCGTAGCTACGGTTTTCAGCGCCTGGGGACAAAATCAGTTTCTGCGCCCCCTCCTGCCCCCCTTATGACAAAGTGTGGGCCATAAGGGGGTCAGTCAATCAGTAGCTGGGAGGGGTGGAGTCAAGGTGAGTGCCCGCCATCCCCCTAGCCAGGGCCTTGCCCTCCACAGCATGCCCCCAAACCCTGGGTATTGGGCCGACTTGCATCCAGGGCTCCTCTGGCTACTGGAGCTGGGCTTCCTCCACTCCTCCACCTCCTTTTCCAAAGATGGCGGGGTGGAGGCACCTAGTTTTCCCCACTCCCCGCTGCCTACTCCCCATCACTAACCATGTGCCTCTGCTTGGTCTCCTAAGTTGCAAGATCCATGGAGGACTCCTTGGCTGTCAGGTGGTAGATGAGGGAAGGAGGGTGAGACGGGAAGAAAGTAAAAGGTGGATATTAGGAATCAAGAAGCATCCACTTGATTTCATATGAGTTTTACATTGGCTCATACTAAAACCACTGTCCTGTGTTAGATACCAGCTTGGTTCACATATTGCACCCAAAAAAATCAAGGGTCCATCAGCACATGGCTCCACAGTGGTGCAAAAACATGGATCCAATGCACAGATCCTTATGGATCTATCTGATTTTTATTCAGGATTGCCCACAAACCACTGTCCCATCCTGGGCCCCATCTCTGGCCACAGAGTGCACACCAAAAATCATGGGTCCGTCAACACATGGCCCCAGAGTGACATAAAAACCTGAATCTAGGGCACGGGTCTTCATGGATCTACTTGATTTCTATCCAGGATTGCCGACAAACCACTGTCAACATCCTAGGCCCCACCTTTGCCCATAGATTGCACATGCACACCAAAGATCATGGGTCTGTCAGTGCACGGTTTCACAGTGGTGCAAAACCATCGATCCAATGCACAGATCCTCACAGAGCTATCTGAATTTTATTCAGGATCACCCCCAAACCACTGTCCCATCATAAGTCTGATCTCTGCCCACAAATTGCACACCTTGCCAAAGCTATTTAATATTTATATGAGACCTCTAGGTCAGGTCATCCACGGATTTGGAGCTTTGCGCCATGAATATGCTGCTGACACACAGTTCAAATTGTGTTCCATTCTTCTGCAGGGACTTGAGGAGGGAGTCTGATCCCATTTGAAGAAGGTGATGCTTGTAACTCCCCACTAGGGCAAATCAGACAATGAAAATGAGAAAGCATGGGGAAGAAAAAAGAATAAATACAGGGACACAAAACATGTTGTATGTTCATGTTCAGTAGAAATACCAGCCACCCTGACAGGCAACAGCTCTTCACTGTTCACACATGAGCTACCACTTTGAATGCTAAGCATGTCCAGCCCTTCTTTCAAGTTCAAACTCAGGTAAGATCATTTGAGTTCAGTGGTCCATGATCCTAAAGGCAACTGTAGCCCTACATCAGACAACGGATGTTAGTTTGGTTGCACATGTCATTGCCAAAACCAGCCCTAAATATTGGATAGGCTCTGTATTAAATAGTTCAACCCCCCAAGCCAGAGGAAACGTAGTCTTTGCTGGATCCCCCTGTGGCTACTACACAAGCAATGCTCAAAGTCCAGAGTTCTGGTACTGACTGATTTGTGAAGCTGCTTTCCCAGCCTCACAAGGAAAACCCACTTTCTTAGCAGCTATTACCAGAGCAGAAGCAATAGGTTCAATATTGGGAGTCCTCCATAATTAAACAGAATTGTTGATTTTTAAATGGATTTTTCATCTCAGTTAAACAGGTGAATAATAAGCCAATTCAGAGAACTCCCTAGAGAATACAGTACACATATGACAAAATTCCTGAACTATACTTAAGCACTGAATCTCACAAAGCAATACAGCAGCCAGGACCCCAAGCCTAAAGAACATGTTTCTCATGGAACCATCCCTTCAATTTAACAGGATGTGATAGAGTCACTGAGGACATTACCAAGGGGCTTCACCAGCTTTTATGCACTGGATGAATGGATTCTAGCAACCAATGTAAACCCAGAACTTTCCAGAACGTTGGCATAAGTGCAGCTTCTCACAGGAATGTCAGCTGCGCTTACTGTCACAATTGACCTTGGTCAGCCAGAACACAAACAAAACAAGCATGTGCACACATGAGAGAAACTTCCCCCTAACTTTTCATGACAAATACTTTTTAAAAGCAAAAGAGGCACAATGATTAATAAGAAATCAATTATCTGTCCAAAATCTATTTGGACAGATAAAAATTCACATCTTAGTAATTATTTATTGAGTGGTAATCAATTTAATCAAAAATAAAATGTCCCAAAACTTCCTCAAGCTTTTCAAAGGGCGTTCATGGCATATCTAGCATATCTAGATACATCCATTCTTCTATTCTGGATGTTTTCCTTACTCAAAATACCAGCCATGTATGTGGCAATCTCACTTTCAATCCTGCCACCCCACCACCCTGCGATTGCTGTCACCACCAGCCTCTCACCACAACCCCTTCTATCACCCTCGGATAAAAGCATTTGCTCTTATCCACAGATTTCCAAATCTGCAGGGTGGCCCAGAACCAATCCCACACAGACACAGGGGTCCTACTGTATATTAGCACAATGAAATTTTAAAAGGGAGGAAGACAGTACTCAAATCTTCCAGTCTATCATCTCTCTGTGCATCTCTCACCTCCATACCAAGAGAATGGTTGAAATTTTTCATGGGATAGATTTTTGGCACTGATGCACTAATCTTTGCCCTAGAAAATATACAATGGCATGGGTACTTAAATAGTAATCATTTTATTACAGGTATGTTTCTCTCTCCCCCCCCCCCCATTCCTTGAAGAATATCATGCCTTATTCACTAGTTGCTTCAGTTCAATAGATAATTCACGTAATGCCCAGCTGGCAAATGCTATCAAGGGAACCCATGGTCTTAAATAGTGAAACTTGCTGTTAAAATAATGAGCATAACATAAAACATCTGATTTCATCATTCAGCTGCCATTCTTGAGCCAGCTGATGTGCTGCTGATCTACAGGCAATGTTGTATGTGTATTGCAGAAATGAATTACAGTGGTACCTTGTAGAAAGGAATTAATTTGTTCCAAATGAAATTATGTTAAGCAAATTTTCCTTTAAAGAAATTTCCCATAGGAATGCATTGAAAATGGAGTAATCCCATTTTTATGTTGTACGGATTTGCCCCATATGCAATTCTGTTAAGCAAATTTCCACTATCTCCAAAAAAAATTATGTTGTACAGATTTTATGTTATACAAACCGTTTGTTATACAAGGGTCCACTGTAATTACTAGTAATTCATTATTTGTAACTACCTTACTCTTTAGATCTCTTCCAACTCTACTTGCCATAGTAGAAGGTCACACTCGGTGACCCTCAGGACCCCATCCAATTCTATGATTCTATTTCTTTAATTTTCCTAGTTTGTTGCCTTATGTTTCATGTTTCAATATATTTTAAGCAGCAGAGCAGAGCACTTACTTTATAAAGCTTTTAAGATGGAAGTTTGAGAGTTAACTTCTCATTTTTACTACTTCCAAACACTTCATTTTTTAAAAGAAAAAAATGGCTTAGTATGAAAATATAAAATGCATATCAGGCAGGGCCACAAGATTAATTATGGATCTTTTGGAGTAAACTATTGCAAACTATGTGATAATCCATTACATTGCAATTAAAATCTAATTAGAGCAACTTAAGTGTCTAAATGTAACATAGCGATTTAATCAAACTTTTTTGCGAGTCTTCCTTTAAATAAGGTTTTATCATACAAAAGTGCACCCTTCAAAATAACTATTGCAATATCTACTAAAAAGGAAGGCACATAAAATTTAACGGAATTTAGGTGTACATTATGTACTATCAAGTAAGAACCAATATATAGCAATCTTAATGGAGGTTTCAAGATAACTAAGATATTTAAGGAGTTATTTACTAGTTTTAACCCTTGTATTTCTATGGCCATATGGGTCTCCTGGGTAGCAGTCGTTTACTCTAGCTAGCCACTTCATGCACAGGGATTGATCTGTAGGAAAATATATGCAGGATTAGAGCCTTAACCCCTGCAGTAGTTACAATGACTCTATTATCTGATGATTCCAAGTGAAGTTTCTACACCTTACCCTGCCATGTCAAGCATAGCTGTTGCTCTGGCACACTAATGACACTCCTTTTTCACAAATATTGTTCTAAAATGCTGATTATACTATGAACATTGATGTAATCAGAGGACCATTTGTTTTATCTTTATGGGCATTAGGGAATGAATGTGCTGCTCTCTTTCTTACTCTACAAACAAAGGATGCTAATGAATCTGACCTCTAAGGTATTAGGGAGAGACACTGCTAGAGGCAAATTACTAAAAGCCATTAGGCATCACTGCCACAAATGCCAACTTGCCATTATTTGACTAGTCAAACCAGTTAGCACCACATTTTTGGCATATAAATTGTATCATAGAAACTGAATTACCACAAAGCTCACAGCATATTTTGGTGTTGTTGTTTTTTTAAGGGACTAATACCCTGGCAATTATCCTGCCAGCCTTTCTGCCATTTCTCTGTGACTGCTTGATAGACTGTTGTGAACATCTTTTCCGTCCGATTTCTGTGGCACTTTTAGCAGTGGTGGTGGCAACTTCAGTGGTGGGTGATGAGTTCCCCCACAGCCTCTTCAGAAAAATTTGCACTCCTGCTCTGCTCAAAACCCATTGTTATTGCATTTTGGCTTCAATTATGATGCATCCAGCTGGCCCCCTTTCCATAATTTGCTGTAATATTCCCTGCTTGATTCCACAGGCAGCCTCGGGATTAATTCAGTGCTTGGATTTCTTTTTTTAAAAAAGGCATTAAACATTGCCAGGAGAAAAGGTGAAATGGTGAAATAAACCTGTGCCTTTTGTCTTGCCAGAGGACTACTGCTAGATATTTAATGAGAAAATAAAGAATGAGTTAGTTCTGTTATCTACTTTCAGTCATCCTTTGCTCTTGAGTATGAATGCAGTATAAATGAAACCTAAGAATGCTTTTAAACCCTGGGGGGAAACCAAGCTTACCAAATACAACATCTGCTTGACTTTAGAATTTGGGAACCTGCAAAAGTGAGTTGCCCCCTTTGTAACTGACCTTGGCACTCAGGTCATTTACAAATCTCTAACATTCAGGACATTTCTGTAAAGGAGCTAAGTAAGAAGAGATACAGTATTATCACTTTCTTTTCAACATTGTTGGTAAAAACTGCTATTTATCACTGCCCAAATACACATAATACTGAGCTTGCAAGTAATTTTGCAAAACATGACTCAAGACATAAGCAAGTGATAGTGAGATCAAAATAATGCAGGGCATGAGTAAAGTAGATAGAGGGATGCTCTTCTCCCTCTCACAAAACTAGGCGACATTCATTCAAATTGAGGGTTGAGAGACTGAGAACAGACAAAAGAAAAAAAATTACCCAGTATGTTGTTAGTCTGTAGACCTCCCTGCCACAGGATGTCGTGGTGGCATCTGGCTTGGATGCCTTTAAAAGGGGATTGGACAGATTCCTGGAGGAAAAGTCCATCACAAGTTACAAACCATGATGGAGATGTATAATATCCAGGCTTAAAACCAGAGTACTTCAAGGGCCAGATGCAGGGGAGTGGTATCAGGAGACATCTATCTAGTCTCAAGCGCTTCCAGACACATTTGGTGGGGCCACTGTGAGATACAGGAAGCTGGACTAGAGGGGCCTTTGGCCTGATCCAGCATGGCTCTTCTTATGTTCTTATGGAACCCACCACCACCACCACCATCACCACTGAAATAATCAGTTTTGATATTTGTCTCTGCAAAGAAATTTGTTCTACATTCAGTTACTTTATTCCTAAAATGGTAGGTGGTAGTGTAACTGAAATAGCAGCAACAATTACCATTCTATCAAAAGTGGGGCTTCTTGTAATGGGTTCACTAGAGAAGGTGTGTGTGTGTGTGTGTGTGTGTGTGTTGTGTTGTGTTGTGTTGTGTTGTTACAGTTGTGACCGACTTTTCATGACCCCATGTCCATGGAGTTTTTTGGCAGGAATACTGGAGTGGTTTGCCAGTTCCTACTCTGGTATTCCCTGGGCCTGGTGGTCTCCCATCCAAGTACAGTGGTACCTTGTATAAAGGAATTAATTCATTCCAAATGAAATTATGTTAAGCAAATTTTCCTTTATACAAATTCCCATAGGAATGCATTGAAAACAGAGTGATCTCATTTTTATGTTGTACAGATTCTCCCCATAGGCGATTATGTTAAGCAAATTTCCCCTATCTTTTATGTTGTACTAATTTTATGTTATACAAGCTGTTTGTTATACAAGAGTCCACTGTACTAACCAGGGCTGACTCTGCTTCTGAAATTAAGTGAGATTGGATGTGCTTATGGCACTGGTAGAAACAAGCAGTTGACAAAGCTGTTTGGATGAGCAGTGATATGTTTCCAATGGTCATGACTCTACTTCCATACATTTATACCAGAGGTGATGCAAATCCCATTTCAACCCACCTTCTTTCCTTCCTCATGTCCCACCTCTGTTCATGCTTTTATAGTTCACTTTGAAACTCCTTTCTCATTTTAAAGCTTTAGACAACTAAATTTCTCAAAAATCTATAGAAAATAACTTGGAAAAGTACTTAACAGACTTAAAAGAAAACAGACCATCAAAAATATGAACAGCAGTTTTTCAAAACACAATGATTCCATAACAGGGATCGTGAGCTTCCCCTTTTCAATCATTACTCTTTTCTCTTACTTTCGAGTAATGCATCCAGTAATTAACTCATCTCTTGTCATAGTTTACCATGGTAATAGTATCAAACCATATGAGACCAGAGATGATGTAATTCCTGCATGTTTTACTTGAAAGTAAAGGAAAAGAGTAATGGATGGGAAGACAAAGATGTTTTTAATGACTTTTCAGACTTGTCAGTTAAGTCATTAACAGCACTAAACTTTTCCTTCAGAACAAAATAGCCTTCCCATATGATCTGATGGAATTCAGGACTAGCACTTCATCCATCTTGTTCAAATCACACTGTTTGACTTTTGCCTTTACTTCCCTCCTGCCTGAACATGACAATTCCAACTGCCCACCTCACTAAAATACCACCTAAAGACAAAAGCCCCAATCTTTACAAGAGCTGATCACAACCAACCACATGGGAAAAGCCAGTTCAAATAATTTTGGCTTTAAAAAGTAGAAGTGCGGGGGGGGGGAGAGACTTCTTTGAGAATTTGATCAATTCAAATCATCCTTCAGGTCATACAGTAAGTAAAAACAATATGGAAAGGGGGATCAACTGCAACTAAAATGTTACTTTACTGATGGAGGAGTTTTAGCAAGAGAACAGAAGGCAAATTGTCTGTGTGAAGTCATGTTTTAGAAGTCATGTGTGTATGTGTTGCGTCATTGCAGTCGTGACCGACTCTTTGTGACCCCATGTCCATGGAGTTTTCTTGGCAGGAATACTGGAGTGGTTTGCCAGTTCCTACTCCAGGCGCACCTGGTATTCCCTGGTGGTCTCCCATCCAAGTACTAACCAGGGCCGACCCTGCTTAGCTTCCAAAATCAGGCAAGATCGGATGTGCTTAGGGCATCTAGGCAGCATTCTTTAGAAGTCATTCCAGGATGCAATTGTTGGAATCGCTCAACTTTCTTCTTAGGCAAAGTGATGAAGAAAAATGTGCCAGGTGTTGTGCAAATAAATAAATAAATAAATAAATAAATAAATAAATAAATAAATAAATAAATAAATAAATGTAGTAGTAGTAGTAGTAGTAGTAGTAGTAGTAGTAGTAGTAGTAGTAGTAGTAGTAGTAGTAGTAGTAGTAGTAGTAGTAGTAGAAGAAGAAGAAGACCACCAGGAGCTCAGGAAAATAATAATAACACACAGGTTTTTAGGAAGCTGGCTATTCTGAGAATTAGAAGTTTCAGTTAAGCTTGGGAAGACCTCCCACATTTGCAAGCAGTTTCCTACACTGAGTACCGTAAATCTTGCTTTTGCACCAATTACCCTTGTCCAGTTGTGATCAGAACGAAAAGCAGCCCGCTATCCCCCTTTTTTTCATTCATCACAGCTGAGCTTCAAAAATTACTTTAGAAAAAAAGAAACTACATTTGCCAAGATCCATAAGAACCTGGAAGTTGTAAGTAATCCAATTTCCAAGCTCTGTAGTATAATAGATTGCATCCTCCTGCTCAAACCACACTCTCGCAATCATTTTCTATTTAATAAAGTATCAGCAAGGGAAATAGCTTTTTAAAACCAGGAATTGCTTTAAAACAAGGAACACACTTGCTTTCCTCCACCAAGATGCTGTTGCAGCAGACTTGCTACAGGCATCCACGCTGACTTCCTTCCTGCTTCTTAAAAGAAGGAACTTTACATAAATGGCAATCAGCTTTGGTTCTTCAAAGTAAGAACTGTTAATCAGGCTGATGGAAGAGCAGCAGGATGTCCAAAAGTCAGTAGGCTCTTAACCTATTTTTCACAGGGCAATATGTTCAACCAGTGGGATAAAGGGATACAGCTAGTGCAGGTCTTTGGTTGCTTCTTTTAATCTATCTGCTGTGATCCGTTCTGCTGGTTTGTTAGCATGTTAGTGGGGACCAGCATCAGCCACAAAAATCAAATGCCTACAACGTGGCTTCCTGCTGTGATTTCTCTTTATTTTATTTTAATCCCATAATGTGATTTTCAGATCATACTAGACACTCTTGCTGAAGCTCCTCCAAGAGTAAATAGCTGCAGCTCATCGCCTTTCAGTGTCTTGCATCCATCTTACTGTTCTCGGTGGAAATGCCTGCTGTGCACAGCTGGAACTGGTGCCAAACCTCCAAACCCCATGCAAGAAGAATGAGTGTTTGACAAGCTATAGAAGGTCCTTCCATATGTTTAAGCTGTGATGTCATGTTCCTGATGTAACCAGATGACATCCTGGTGGGGTCACGAACCACATACTCTGGACATTATTTGCCCAGAGAGTTTTCAATGGACAAATAGCTTTAAATATAATTTAAGTACTAATAAGAACACATATATTTTTTTAAATAGCCTCTTCCTAAAGATGCTTCTGGTATACAAACTTCCCTTCCTTCAAGTAATATAGGAAATCTCACTTTTCTTTTAACAAGCCATTTCCCTCTGTTTTTTACTAATACGAAGGGATCAATTGGGATAATACATCAATCAACATTGATATCAAATAAGTAAATAAATAAATAAATAAATGACAACTAGAGATCCTGCAAGTTTATATCATTAAAGGTACATAAAAAGTTTTATACATATGTGAAACAGACCACTATTTATACTAGGTATTTTTCTTGCTTCCTTGAGAGATTGAAAACATCTTGCCCTGTGTGTTGATCCAAACAGAAATCTCAGCTTATTCCCAGTGTATTTAGGTTTGCCACCAGCATCCTTCTTCACTTCCACAGCTTCAAGGGCCAGTATCAGTTTCTAAAGATGTGATCAAATGCAAGGAGCTGTCGGCCCATTAAACATATTGTTCATAAAAATAAAAATGACAAGCTTGTGCGGTTTGCCAACTCATACTGCATGAACCATGATGCCAGTTGCCAAAGCTAGCCTTATTCTGTGGAAAGATTATTAACAATCAGATCACAGAATAATGACATTGAATGGGCCTTATAAGGCCTCTGAATCCACTTCCTGCTCAATGCAGGATTGCAAATGTTCACCATTTGACTACCCATTACCTTGGATGGGCTTAATTTATATATTAGTGACTATATAGGCTGTAAATCTGGAATATCCTATTTTCAATTGCTATGTCACTAATCTCTGATGTTTATAATACCCATGCAGTGTTTGTTTGCTTTTTACAGAGAATTCAGAATATCATCAAATGGCTACATTTCCTTCATTTTCCATGTTGCCCTGCTGTGCGTCTTTGCACCTGACTTGTGACAGCTCATGTTGGGTATGTATGAACCATGAAGAAAAGTTTGACGGGACCACAGACATGAGGGCTAAGGCACTCATTTGCCCAGTAGGTACCACTGATGTCAACAGGGCAATTTAGGCATATAAAATAATTCACTGCATGGGACCACATTCATTATACATTAACTATGGTCCTTCAAACTGACTGCCAAGCAGACCACAGCTTGGAAAGTTGCTGTTGTTGTTGTTTTAGTTTATATAGCTGCCTATAGTACTCTCTGGGTAGTTTGCAATGCAATCATACAAACAACACTCCCCCCCCCTCCTCGAGAGCTGGGTACTCATTTTATCAACCTCAAAAGGATGGAAGGCTTAGTCAGTTTTGAACCAGGTACCTGAACTCAGGACATGAACAGTGGCTTGACTGAAGTACTGCAGTTTAACCACTATGCCACATTAGATAGATAGATAGATAGATAGATAGATAGATAGATAGATAGATAGATAGATAGATAGATAGATAGATAGATAGATAGATAGATAGATAGATAGATAGATAGATAGATAGAGTTCCTTTTAAGAAGCAATTTATTGCACTAGCAAAGAAATCTTGATAGGTTACACACTTTTAAAAAAAATTAGCTTGTTATGTTTCTCTTTTTTGGTCCTTTTTGAGAGGAAAAATATGGTGCACAATGTAAGTTGAGAGCCTAAAGTCAAATCTGGCTGATAAGAAGACAGAACAATATGCAGTGCAATTCTTTTCCTTGTTTTGTCCCAGAGGTTTTAAAAGAAGATGACATCCCATGGAGACACAACCTTGCTATAGCCATCTAATGTTTTCCTTCTAAGGAAGGTGAGGATCTGATGACTGATTTCTTTTGAACAGTTCTAAGTTTGATTTCTGGCTGTTTGAAAATATACAAAAACATGCCCATCTACAGGCATGTTTATCATTACGGACAAAACAATGGTAATACGAAGTTTTTAAAACCCATCAAAATATGAAGGAACCATGATAGACTTTAAGAATGGATGGTTTAATTGTATTCTTTGTGATAAAGTTAATAACAACAGCTAAAGATTACACAGCTAATAACAGATGGTATAGATTTTGTAGACGGTACAGTGTGCTGTAGTGGATAGAGTAATGGACTAGGACTCAGAAAACCTGGGTTTGATTCTCCATCTCTTTCATGGTAACTCACTGGGGGACTGAAAATGATAAATACTCACTCACCTTAAAAATCCTATTAGGGTTTCTATAAGTTGATCTTGACTTGATGGTAATATCGTCAGCATAGATTTGTAAGATGACGTAAAACAGGGAAAACTAAATTAGGATTTCATGATAAAACAAGTAAGACACATCCAGAATCTGCATCGGGATATGAACTCTAATATAACAGCTGTAGTACACAGCCAAGAGTGATGGGTACACAGGAATCCATGAGTTATGGACTCAGACATAGAGCGGTTCCAATTATTAGGCAGGGTGAGGACAAGTGGCACAACTTACCACTCTGCTTCCACCGGAACACACACTGCTAGAAGAGGGGATCTCATTCCCTTGCCAACCCCATATTATACATTGTAGGCTCTGTCTCCCTCTCTGGTATTCATGTGGCTTTTCCTTGGCTTTGCTGTTCCTACAACCCTTCCTTTCTCCCCCCCCCCGTTTCTGTTAATTTCTGCCAGAGCTGGCAGGAGAAAGCTGGGAAGAAGCAGGCAGTAGAGGCAACCAGTCATGAGAGCCAGGAGCAGGGTGGACATAGCGGTATATTGGAAGTGACTGTAATGTATGGCTGCCCCACCTTGGGCAGGATGTCTGAGTCCATCGGTCCCAGGCAAGGTAGAGGAATGACAGGCGTAGATGAGGGAGCCAGGATAAAGGGGGAGGGTTGAGAGGATTCAGGAGCTTTCTTCAGGGAAATGGAGAGAGAGATGGAGAGTTTGGAGGAGGAAGAAACATGGGGAGAGACTTTGAAGGCTTGGGATTCCCAAATCTCTACCTCGACTGGGGAGGAGGTTACTGGGAAGAAGAGAACCCAGCTGACAGCCCACCTGTGAGCTAGAGTAAGGGATTGTATATGATGATGAAACTTGAGGTCAGGCCTCCAGGAGTGTACCACATCTCTGACATAGTGTTGCCACCCACATTGTCCAACTGGAGCAGTGATGCCCACTCCAACCCAATCGCAGCAGTGGTGATGAAAGGGCTCCCAGATCCAGAGCTTAAAAATGTTTTCCCACCAGCTCCAACTTTAAACAAAATAAAGTACGACCACGACCACCTAAGCACGTCCCAGCGCATTTTCCAAGTACCTGATCTCCGAAGGTGAAAATTTTCTGATGTGGATGTAAAGCAGTGAGTGCCGGCTCTCTTCACCTTGTGTTTGTTTGTTTTTTATTTTATTTTTTTGCCCCCTCCCCTTTAAGAGACTGAAAGAGACTGGAATGGTTCCCGGAGCAGAACGGAGGTCAGCCTGCATTCTTTTCTCCCTTTTTTTCTCCCTCCCCACAGCAGACAGGCGCAAGGAAGTGGGGAGGGGTGGGTACACAGGAAGAGTGACAAACCCCCAAGATCTCTGGTCCGAATTTAAGTTGCCAGCGGATCTTAGGGGTTGTGTAAAAGCACCCTAAGTCACAGCCTTTCAACATTCCTAGCTTCTAGGGGAGGTTTAATTTAATTTTTTACATTTTCATTTTATTAGCAAAAAAAAGGTGTGACTCAAAAATCATTAACTATAAGTAATTGCAGGTTTTAAAAAAAACTATATTAGAAAGACTTTATTACAGTTAAAACAGAAAATAGATTTTGGTCTTAGGAACATGCAGAGAGAAAAATAAAAAAACCTCATTTTTGAGTTTCAAAAAAAATGTTCCACTTCCTCTCCCATGACAACTTTCAGCTTCTGTTAAATTTTATTAATTGTCCTGTCTTTTAATTTTCAAAGCAAATGCTAAATGGCCTTATTTTTCAGAACAGAATTTGGGCAATGATATCCCAAGAAACCTGAACAGTTCACCGAGTAACATTATTTGTTTTCTGTTTCTGCTCCAATTCTATCTGAGCATTTACACTGTAACATAGTTCCTCACTTTATGCTGGTAATTGGACAGTAGAGAAATGTGGTCGCATTCTAAAAGCTTATGGGTCATCATCAGGTACCTGCAGTTAGTAATGTGGCAGGAAAGGTTTACACTCAGCCATGTGGGGTTAAGTAGGCTCTCTATATGCACCAGTAGAGTATTTGGCTTGGTAAAAGTTAATAGCATTTATAAAAGCTGAGAGAAAGGGGAAAAGGCGTGAATGCTATAACCTCATCAGGAAAACTAGACAGGTACAGAATCCCAAATACTCTTTAGTACAATATTATTTTCCTTGGCAGAGCAACAGCAAAAGTAATGCTAACACATACATAAAATCTGCACCTGCCTAGTAGAAGCAGTCTTCTATATTCTGTTTATTTGTTAAAAATACATACATTTTTATACATGTGTATGGTTTGTAAGAGAAAGAGTAGAGATACTGTGCTCGCCTTTAACAGCTGGGATCTGATGGTTGTTGTGGGTTTTTCAAACTGTTTGGCCCATAACAACCATCAGATCCCAGCCATTAAAGCAAGCATGCCCAAACTTTGGCCCTCCTGATGTTTTGGACCACAACTCCCAGAATTGTAAGCTTAGATTGCCAGTGACAAAGGGCTGCAGGAGTTGTGGTCCAAAACATCTGGAGGGCCAAAGTTTGGGCATGCCTGCATTAAAGGCTTTGAGAACACATAGAACGCCTCTACGGGGAGGAAACAATCAGACAGACATGGAGACTGGAAACACTTTGAGAAAAAAAGGATACAGTATCTGCTATGTTCCCTCGGCCAAACAGCCCTCCCCCCCCCCAAAAAAAAACCCACAACAGCCAGTGAAGATACTTTCTGAGGGTTCAGAATCTGGATTCTGTTTTGTTTTGTCCTTTCCTGAGTTTGTCAGCAACTGAGTATTTAGAATTAGGCTTTTGATTCTGTAGCATATATTCGGGGGGGGGGGGAGTCTGGGGTGTGTGGTCCCTGATTAATTTTGTCAAACTGGGCTGAATCAATTTGTCCCTTTCTTTAGCCCTAGGATAGACTGCTTTGTGATAAACTCAAGACTTTGTATGAAATACTGCCCTCAGGAAGAAACTGAGCTGTCATGGCTATCAGAGGTAAGCCATCAAGCTAGGCATTTGTATGAAATACTGCCCTCAGGAAGAAACTGAGCTGTCATGGCTATCAGAGGTAAGCCATCAAGCTAGGCATGAGCCTTAAGTACGGAGTACAAAATACTGGCATAGTGTCTGAGGGGTTGAATGAAGTGTGGACTAGCTGCTCCCTGTCCTCTCCCTAGCACCCACTTAGTGGGTTTCTCATCTCACAAGTTTATCAAATGATCAAGGATAATTAGAAGTAGTGAGGAGCCAAAACAAAACACTAGAGGCAAAAATGTTCTGGGTGGCACCTCAAAGCACAATGGCTATATTTCAATATGATCTTTCATGAATCAAGTCCACTTTCACAGACAAGAAATGAGACTATTTGACTGTCATATTTCTACATGGTCCCATTACCAGGTGGGATACACATAATGGACAATGTGACAACCATTTGTCAGTGACGGAATAGATTATCAGATTGTGAATAATGACAATCATCACTCTACAATAGCTTATTGGTATCAGTCTAGTGCTGAAACTAGGAAGAAACAGCACTCAGTATCATTTTAACTGACCAGAATGCTTCTGGATCTACCGAGAGCATTGTGGTGGCAGTTAATATGATCTATGGCAGAAGTCCTTCATCCACATTTCCTCTCACAGTCAGGGTCGATGAAAGCTACATCTCCCACCATGACAAGTTCTAGTGTCAAGTAAGGTAGAGGGGGTGGAACCAAAATTTGCAAATAAGTGGTGTTTTCCCCTTCCAGGCGTCTAGCATAGTCTATTCATCTCCTCTATGGACAGAGGAAAAGCCAAACTGTCATCAAATATTTGACAAGGTATAAAGATCTGGCTTAAGCTTCCTAGATGCCCTAAGCACATCCTATCTCATCTGATTTCAGAAGCTAAGCAGGGTCAGCTCTGGTTAGTACTTGGATGGGAGACCACCAGGAAATACCAGGCGCTGTAGGCGCCTGGAGAAGGAACTGGCAAGCCATTCCAGTATTCCTGCCAAGAAAGCTCCATGGACATGGGGTCATGAAGGGTTGGTCACGACTGTAATGACACAACACACAAAGATCTGGCTTAGAAGGTGCAACTAGAATAGGCCCACTAGTCAAATGGAAACTTTGAAGGAAGTGAGTCACGAAAGCCTTACTCTAGATGTATCCTTATTACTGCATTTCAGTCTGTGAGTCATGGCGAGCAAGAAGGTCTTGTTTTTTCTCTAGCTCCTCTTTTTTCTCTAGGTAGCATTCAGGTCACATGCCATGAATCTGGAAGCTTTGAAAGCTGTGCAATATTTTCATTTGTTGCAGCAAAAACAGCAAAAGTTCATGGCATATGAAATACTAATAAATCTATTAGAATACTGGCACCGTTTACCCTGCATTGTGTAGGTACTTTGTTATGTTGCACAGACACCCCTTCATTCCTACAATTCTGTTGCATTCCATGCAGTCTTTTCAGGCAGACAAGTAAAACAGATCTCAGCTGTCTATCAACAGTCTAGGCTTTACTTTGTAGACGGAGAAGAATATTATGGATTTGACCCTGCCTACAAACGTACACTGCTGACAGCAGTTGCCAGAAGTGCTTTTTTATCCACTTCAATTGGTTCTTCGGGTACAAATCTATGCAGAGAATAGAGATACAACATTGCTTATGTGTGTGGTAATCATATTCAGATTGGACCATAGTGAAATGGTGCCCTGCCTCTGAAAATCACTCAATCTTTGGCTAATAGAGAATATGTCTGGCTGCTAGAGTCTTTGTTGAAGGTAGATCCTCAGTCCTACAGTGGTTCTATATCTACTCCACTTGCTGCTGGTGTGTTTGTGGGCCCACTTCAGCCTTTAAATCCATGAAGTTTGAGTCTGTCTGGTCTGAAGGACCACCTATATTTCATGAAACTACCTGTGTAACAAGATTATTACACAAGCTCTCAGTTTTTGCAGTCTCGAAAGGAAGCTGAGAAATGGATTCATGAAACCAATGATATGATTTGTAAGTTCATAGGTTCTGTATAGATCACTGGTTTCCAACCTTGGATTCCCCAGATGTTCTTAGACTACAACTCCCAAAAATATTGGGCAGCACAACTAGTAGTGAAAGCTTCTGGGTGTTTTAGTCCAAGAACATCTGGGGACCCAAAGCTGTAAACCCATGGTTTAGATGGTTATGGAAATTGTTATTCAACACATATGAAGAATGAAAAAATGCTGGGCTACAATATTGACATTTCTTTATTTACTGGAAGATTTCTAGACAAGTGATAATTGTTCAGAGAGTTTAAAGATAATAAGATGTTTTAAAGTGTTATTACACACAACACAGCAATGAAGAATAGCAAAGAAAATCAAACTTCTTTGAGTTTTTAATTTTTCCTTTCATGGTGGCAGGGAAGGTAGGTTTTTGTGACAAAAACAAAATGTATAGTTATATGCACCTGGAAAATCATACCTGGGGACAGTGGTAAGTACAACACTAAATAGGAGAAAAGCAAGTTCAAACGTTAGTTAGCCATCTTGCACTCTATAAGTACAGGCAGATGAGTCAAAGTCTGCCTTGTAATATTGTTGATGCTTTTAATTTTTAAGTCTCCTCTGAGAAAAATTAGGAATCAACTATAGCAACAGCAGGCAAATTTGCATGGGAAGATTTACTGTACAAAATAACACATGTGGAGTTCATATTGGAAACATTTAATGACTGTAAAAATAATATCCTTAATTCTTCCATTCTCGGTCATGTTTACCTCTAAAATCACCCTAATATGACCATTGGCTGGGTGGGGGGAATCTTTAAAAAGTCTTACTAGTAATTGCTAAGAAACAATGGAGGAGCAAACAATTAAACCTGTCCTGATTCAGAGTTGGAGCCCCATGCATTTCCTATTGTAAAGATAAACTTCATATACAGCTACATGTTATAGATACAGTAAGTACTGGAATAATTTCAAAACATATGTATTGATATGTTATGTAGTGCTCTCAGAATAAAGAACAGGTCAATATGGTAATATACAGAAATACCTGTAGGACAATACAGTAATTGCGAATAAAGAACTGAAAAAACAGACTCAAGTACTGCACAAAAAAATGAGATGGTACATTTAAAAACAGAACATGTATTGTTTGGGAGGTTAAAGTGTGCAGGGAATTCTGAAAGGAGAATCTTTTAACACCTTGCCTTTCCTTATCTACCAAGATCTTAACTACTAGGCAGGGCATTATTTGCAAATGTTACCTGTGCCTCTTCTACTTAACATAGACAAGCATTTTAGATCTGATAGTAATTATTCATCCAATTTATTTTTTAAAAAATCAGACAATCTGAAATGAAAAGAATACACTGTCATCATCACTGTTGAAAAGAAAGCTCAGTATGTTCATATAACCAAACACAAAGCTTGGTGCTCCATCAAATGCTGTAAAATGTCTTTATTCATTGTTGAACAAGGCCCCTTAGCTTTGCAGGCTCTCATCCTTTCCTCAAAGCTAGCTGGGATATCAACTGAACCTGGAGGGGATAAGAAACAGCCCCTACCATCATTTAAGTGTAAACACGATTAAAAGCTTGCTGCTTCAACCCAATATCCTCAAACAAATACCTAGGACAATAATGATCACTTTCTCTTAAATGTGTTAGGCTCTTTAGCAACGGGCCCCACCCAGAAAGAGGAAAAGCAATTTCAAAGGCTAATTCCCCCTGGTTAAGCTTAACATGTTATTCAACAGCTTTCCTTAAGAACTTGATTCTATCTGTACAGATCCTCTCAAAACCCTTTTGTAGCCCTTGTGTACATCACCTCTAATCTAGTTTTCAAATTTACAACATTCAGACATGCTCAAGACTGAAAGAGAGATAATTCTGTTCAGTAGTGCCTTAGGCCTGACAACTAAATCCCCACCCTTCTTGTTTTGTGGAGTCTTGTGAGGGCCCCATGTAACAACCTACCCTTCGCTGCTACCCCTGATTGAGGTGAAACTTCTTAATCCCTCCATCACAATGCAATGACTAACACCTATTTTCCTGCAGAGGACAAGACAGCAATCTCAAAATTTAGCAGATTTGCCAAGTATTATGCCAGTTCCTTTTATACTGTACTAACCTATTGAACTTGGTTTGGGAATTTTTCATATAATCCAGAATGCCAGGGATCAGAAAGGCATTACAGCCTGTCTTTCCGCAAATTCAAATGGTGTTGGTGGAATGGACCAGGAAGTCCTTTAGTTACACTAAGGGCTTCAAAACAGCAAACACATGGGAGTTTTGTTAACACATCTCCTAATTTTCATCTCTCAATTTGAGCAATAATCTGCCCTAGTAACATAAAGCAAGAGTAGGAATCAAGTTAAAAACAAAGCTTGGGGAAGATAATTTTTGGACAGTACTCTAATAATAATAATAATAATAATAATAATAATAATAATAATAATAATA
>JAHTLZ010000237.1:41343734-41354538 GCA_023846285.1 Phrynocephalus versicolor | reverse complement strand
ACACACACACACACACACACACACACACACACACACACACACACACACACACACACACACACATGAGAGAGAGAGAAAGAGAGACAACAAATTAAACATTCTTAAACTATCCAGCGATCTGATCCCTATTTCATTTTATCTAGTTTTGTTTTGGCTATAAAATCTGCTCAGTAGAGGTTGCCATATTGTCAGGAAATTATCATGTTTTATGTCCCCTTTGTATAGTCTAAACCTACTAGTCAGCTTTTACATAAATACTCCTTCCCATATTCCGTTTAAAATCCTGTGGGTAAGAGATGCTGGGCATATTTCCAAGCCTAGGTAATTCTCCATTCTAGCCATGTCCATGAAAATTTCTATTAATTCTTCATTAGTTACTTTTTCATTTTCCCCAGTAACTATTAGGAGAATAATAGTAACTTTTCATTTGGAACTTTTTTGTTGGGTTATTTTCTCTATTCAGTTAATAATCTTATTCCAAATTGTTTCTATCTTTGGGCACACCAACCACATATGCTCTCAAGTTCATTTACACTGTAAATATCCATGTGATCCTACCTTTTTAAAAGGCTGATTTATTAATATGTTGGGTGAACTCTGACTCTATTCAAGGGCAAGATGCCTGAGATGGAGGGACTTCTTCAGTAGAACATGTCAGGGGTTACTGCTTGGCCACTCAGTAATCCCTAACAGTGTCTTTTTAATCCTTATCCAAACAAACTGGGCTTAACTGAACAAACACTCCTAACAGGCAGCTAATTTTATTGGCCCCTTAAGGCCAATAAAGACAGACCTTTGGCAGCCAAGGAGACTTGGCAGAGCAAGTGAGAACATAGGTTCAAAGAGATCTGTTTCTTGGTAAACTGTGAAATATTCACTTTCAGGTAGAACCCTGGACCGACACTGCTGTCAAAATGGAGGGACCTGCATCCTGGGCAGCTTTTGTGCTTGTCCCAAACACTTCTTTGGCAGATACTGTGAATATAATGAACAGAAAAGGTAAAGAGGCACGACTGAGCTTCAAGGAAGGGCTGGCAAGAAGTTTGAGAAGGTGATATGGAAAAGGTTATGAATCTTTTTGTTTGTCACCCACAGCAGTTGTGGCCCATTCAAGCATGGAGAATGGATACAGAAAGCTTGCCGGCTGTGCCGATGTGGTTACGGTGTCTTCCACTGCCTGTCTCAGCCTATACAAAATTGTGGTAAGGAACGTCGCTGGCACAGAAACCATCACTGATATTTTGGAGGGAAATTGCTTCATGAGGAAGCCAACCCAAATGTCAGAGAGGTGCACAAGGTTCCATGTTGTTTCAGAACTCTTCATCAGGCTACATGACACAAAAACAAGAAACTAGAAAAGAAAGAAAAAACCAAAGACTAGACCAGAAGCTGTAGCTATGTGGTCTCTCTGTGTTTTATTTTTCAGTTTTAGTTTTATTTATGATTTATATACCACCCACTTCCTCAGCACACAACCAACCTATAGCAACCCTAGTACGGTTGGTAAGTTATATGAGATATTTAAGGAGTATTTTTACAACTATCATCCCACAATGAGTTTCCATGGCTGAGTAAGGATTTGAACCCAGGGTTATTTAGTCCTAGAGACTATCACTCTATCCACTGAAGCCCACTAGCTTACTGGAGGTCTGTAGTTTAACTCAGTCCCAAGATGGAGGTTGCAAATTAAAAGATCATACTCTACTGGGTGAACATGGACCGAATGTACATAGGAATTCACATTGGATTATTATAATGACGCTCTTGGCCTTAGGAGTGTATTTTTATGTGCCATCAAGCTGCTTCTGACTTATCTCATAGTTCTAAATTAATTACTTTCAAAAGTTCCAGTATTAATAGTTCTGGTTAAGTATTGCATACTAGCTACAGTGGGTTCCTTTGTTGAGTCAATCCATCTCATGTGACTCGTTTCCTTGTCCTAATGCCTTACCTTTTTAAAAATCATTATTGTCTTTGCCAGTGAGTCTTTTCATGATACTGTACACCCAAAGTACAAGAGCCACATTGTAGTCATTCTAGTGGGAATTCAGGCTTTACTGTGGTTCAACCACTTACAGATGTATACAGGTCCATGTTTTGGGGTTGCATATCCCAGGCAATACTTTCCGGAACTGGTCTGCAAATCCCAGAAATCTGCAAGAAGTCCCCAGGCAGAATTCTAGGAGCTATACACACAGGCGGGCATTTGTGGGAGGGGGAGAATACAAGGCCTGTCTCATTAGGCACTTTTCTCCATGCATGCACATAGGAGAGAGAGAGCAAAGAAGATGAGAGCAGGTATCAGAGGTAGGTTGGTGTCCTTACACAAGCACCATCATGCAGGTCCATCTGCCCACCTTGTCTCAAGGTGCTCCTTTGCCCATCATCCTTCTGTGGCAGTGGTGTGTTTGGGTGTGAGTACATGTGCACACACATACGTAAAGAGGGAATATGGCAGCAGCATGCTTAGTAGAGTGAATTGTTATGGTTGACATCAAAATAGAGGTTTTCAGATTTGTGTTTTTGGACCATTGTTTCCTGAATTTTGCCTGGGAAATTCTTGGAGAACTTGAGGAGTCACAAGCCAAAACCAAAAGTCCACACATGTCTAATCACTTATTTGTCTTTCAGATGGTTTGTGGTATCTGTAAATCTTTCCTTCACCTCCTAATTCAAACGGATTGGTCCTTTTCCAGACAGCTTTGTTCATTGTTCAATTTTCATATCCCTACATTGTAATCGGAAATGCCAGGCATGACTTGGGTCTTGTTTCCAGCAAAACATCATTGCACTTAACATGGGATTAAACTTTTGGATTTTTTTCCCTAGTTCCTTCACTGCTGCCCTTCCAGGTTTTAGGGTTACTTCTGATGTCTCAGCCAGCAGCTATTTTTATCTGTTATATAAATATGTTACCTTGTCAAAAGTGGATTGAGCAAGAAGGTTAAAAAAGAACTAGCTCTGTGCTTGCTTGGCCTCTAGTTCTTTCTAAAATATATGCTAACTGCATTATTTCACAATGTTCTCACTTTGAAACATGTAGCAGCCTGGGAGCCAAAACACAACTCTAGTGATTCTCCACAGAAACATGATTCTTTCCTAAAGCTGCCATCTTTCCCCCACCTACTTAATTTTTGAAAGCATTGGCTCAATTCATTCATTCATTCATTCAATTTTAACACTATTATATATTCATATAATAAGACTACAGTAGTAAACTAAAAAAAATCACATTCATTCATTCATTCATTCATTCAATTTTACACTATTATATATTCATATAATAAGACTACAATAGTAAACTAAAAAAATCTCACAATTTTTTATTATTGGAAATCTCCAATAAAATAACTAGTCACAAAAGTGTGTGTGCATGCACGTACGCGCACGTGCACGCGCGCGCACACACACACACACACACACACACACATACACATAGAGAGAGGGAGAGATTGAGAGAGAGAGATAATTTTGTTTTGTTTTTCTTTTCTTCTGGGTAGGTAAAATGTGGCCCTCCCCTCGTCTCTCAACATTAGCAAGGCTGCCGGGAATTAATGGGAACTAATTGAATCCCATAAAAAGTAGATACAAACTTAAAATAGACTAACAGGATTAGTAAACATCTCACTCATATCTTAATTTAATAAGAGGCAAAGAAAGAAAGAAAAATTGAAAAAAGGAAGAAAGATCCCACTGACAATTAAGGGTCTACCCTTGTTTCATTGAAAACTTCCACTTCCGGATTTTAATAGAAGCTGCTAGGAATTTTGCCTTATTATGCAGTTTGTCTAAATTTTGTCCTGATAAAAATAAAAGGGTATAAAATGCCTCAGAGCACCCGAGGAATAATTTTAAGTGGGGTTCAATGAGACTTCTTCAGATAACAGAATAAAATTGGCAAGATAAGAGAACATGGATTGCAGTTTCTGTTGCACCCAAGTTACAAGGACATTTTGTGTTGTGGATATGGAATCTTCTTAAACTTCCCTTCCAATACTGCACATGGTAATACATTTAGGCGGGCAAAGGTAACACAGAGAGAGAAGTGGCTGGTTTGAAGGGCAGTAGTGCTTTATCCAGAGAGATTATTATTTGAAGTTGCCCCCAAGTCATGCTGCCTCTCAACCTCCACAATGCGCTGTTTAAGCATTTGGTTTGCTATATTATAATGCATTTGGTTTACACAGTGCTCAGAGAATCCATAAGTTCTAAATTTGGCAGACAATGCTTTCTTCCAATTTGATAGTTATCCTCTAGGATTAGCAGGGTTAGACCTCTTGGAAAGAAAAATAATGGGAACTAAAATCTAATCCACATATGGATTCCCTATCCTGGCTTTGTGCAGCTCATTTTTTTCCCCAGAGGCTTTTATTAATTATGCCTTTTTTAGCTGCCCAGAGCCTTTTAACAGTTTGTATTTTAGTATTCCCACTACACTCCTGGTATGTCCTCTTTTCATAGATTTTGACACTAGAATTCAACAGTGTCAGTCCACTGCTAGATGCAGTTCCATCAGTAGAACTTTAAAACCTGTTCTGGAGGAGTAAGATAGTCTTCTGTGCAAATTTTCTGGAGCACCACAAAGGCTTTCAGGGAGACAAAAAGGGAAAGGGAATATCTGATGGTGTGAGTGCAGAACTGAGAAAAATACATTCCTCCAAATATGGTTGTACTGCAGGTCCCAGCATCCACAACCATGACTCAAGCTCATGTGAGTTGCAGTCCAGTGAAGGGTCACACTGTAACAGTGAAAGCAAGCATCATGGCCCATGCAGCTGAATTATATTGTGCTTTTATAAAAACAAGGGGCAGATTGATCCCCACAGCTCTTTCCAGGCACCCATCAAAGTTAAGATAAGATAAGATAACATAAATCTTTATTGATCCCACATCAGGGGAAATTTACTTGTTACACAGCTCCCAATAGAAAGAACAAGTAAAGATGGGTAGGTGCACAAAAAAGTGTGGGGTTAGTTATAGCCAGAATCCTATTGATTTGTTAGGTGCATAAGTGCAGTGGCATGAACTGAAGTAGTTTTTCAAGACATTCACTTTCAGAATCTTCTCTCGTATCTTTTCCAAGCAGTGTTACAAAGTCATCATAGACCAGGCATGTCCAAACTTTGGCCATCCAGGTGTTTTGGACCACAACTCCCAGAGTCCTTTGTCATTGGCAATCTAGCTTAGAATTCTGGGAACTGTGGTCCAAAACATCAGGAGGGCCAAAGTTTGGACATGCCTGTCATAGACTGAGCAATGCCCATAGCCTTTGCTCCAAGATAGCTGAAGATCATGTTCAACATATACAGACACATCTGACTGCTTTGAATAATATCCTCGCCGCCGCTACCCCTTGTGAATCAAACCTTGTTGGATATTAAATGTGAACATTAACTGTTTAGGATAGCAGTCAAGATCCACTACAGTCTGTTTTAACTATAAGCTAGGGGCAAAACTGGGTGGGCTGTGTGAAGTATTTGTCTGGCACTTCCGATTATGAAAGGTATCTCCAACTAATTACAGCCCAGCTTTATTTCCAGTAAGTAGATTAGAATGTGCTCTCATTTTGAGTAGATTGCTTAAACATTTTGTCACAGTAGATGAGATCAGAGTAAATTTGCTTCATGTCAAAAGTGTAAAAAGCTTGTTTGGCTTTTGTTTTTCTTCACTCAGGACAAAGGGCTTAGAAAAGAAACAAGAGGGGGTTGGCTGCTTACTTAGCAGTGGTTTATATTTACTTTTGATTATGCTGTGATTAATGCCTCCAAGAGTTGATAAGTGGTTATCAGTTGACTCTCAAGGGAATACCGGATGGCCCCCATTTGCACTTCTATTCTGAATTTAGGATCTGTGATTGGCTTTTACTGATGATCCCTCTAACTTAAGTACTTGCAAAAAAGCTAAGAGGAAATTACAAAATCTTGAAGCCCTTGTTAACTAATTCTTTTCTCTCCTCCTCCCCACCCCCACTTTTCTTAGCTGTAAGAGAGGAAGAGGAATTTATCTATCTGCCTTCCAATTGTCCTGGATTGCAACAAACAATGAGCTTTCTTATGCTCCTGCTAGGTGCCTTCTTAGTGTTGTTTTGCTCAAAGCTTTTCCATAATCTATGAAAGACTCTCACTTATTCAGACCTGGAGTCATACAGTCATGCCATGATTGGTTTCATGATAAAGCTTGTCCTTTGGAGCTTTGGAAATCAGGAAGAGACTTCTAAACAAAGGATACACCTCTGCTTTTCTGCTATTTATTTACCTGTCTGACAGGATTGTCTCAGGATTTTGCATTGGGTATTTGACTCTGTGACACAGTATATTCAGCATTAAGTGCCTCACTTGAATGTAAGAAAAAGCAAGAGATGAAGCAAGCAGTGATGATGAGTGAGAAGAACTGTTTTGTTCCCAGAGCATGATCCAAGAATACTCAAGTCATTTGCAGGACATACAGAATCTGCTGCATTTTAAAATTGCATGGTGTTTCAATTCGCAGCCTCTTGGTTCCCTTGGAATATCCAAAAAGATGAGGCTTTGGCTGAGCTGATGGTAAAATATTTATTTTTGAAACACAAGTCTCACAATAGCTAGGTAGCTATTCCTAGCATTTAGCCAGTAACAAGAGTACTAGTACTACTAGCCTTGCTAAATTTGGGGGGAGGGCGCAATTCTATTGCACAAATGCTGTTTATCATTACTTCTGTTTAAATCTGATTTGAGCAGTTCTTTATGTTTGAGCTACTGAGTCTTCCAGAGGAAGACAGTCCTATAGATATATTCTGTGATTTAACCACTAAAAACAATAAAATATTGTGCATATTCCAAGATGGTAAATGTCTATTTGTTTGTTGAATGGGAACAAATTGTCAGATGTTACCTCTTGTCAAATTTGCAGTGTTACCTGCAACTTCTAGAAGTTTGGTTTTGGTCAATAAACTTATAGTGACTAATGTAATACACTATACTAATTAATATGCATTAGTTAAGACTAAAGACGATGTGTCATTCCATATGAAAAGTTTTCCCTCAAAATTTGCTTGAAGTGTTGCACCAGAGGATTGGGTTCTAAATATATTCCCTTGGCACAGACGTCCATTTGAAAATGCATTTTTGATATTTGCCCGGAGGCCAAGACTGACTGGGATATTTGGCTGCTATTGTCATTTGGTTGCATTTTTATCCTACCTTTAGTCAAGTGAGACATGACTGATCTCCTTTTTCCCACAGAACAAGCCCACCTGTGAGGTAAGTCACCCCTGGGAGCTAGTGTTGGACTAGGACTGGAGGGATCCGGGTTGAAATCCTCATTTGGGCAGGAGTCTATCTAGCTGATTTTAGGTCAGTCACCACATCTCAGCCTGACTTGCCACACAAACAGAAACCAACTGCTAATCTAGTATTCATTGATTCATTGGATATTTATAAGATTCATGGCACCATTCAGTTCATTCTCAGAACCATTTACAGAAGCACAAAAGTACAGATGTGTAATATGTAGGGGAAGGGAATTTGTAAGAGTAACACGCATCCAGGACTAGACTCTTGAAAAGTTCCTTGTCATGGAACAGTACATTCTCTTTAAGAAGAAGCAAAGGGAAAGAGACCAGGCAGCATTGTAAACTAAAATAAGAGCAGAGGACTTAAATCGGGCATCTTCTAAGAAATCAGCAGGAAAAATGTGTGTGTGGCTGAATCAGGTCACTGGTTCACAAAGGAAGCAGCAAAAGAAATGGCATGCAGAACAGATGGGCAATCATGGCCTTTGAAATATTGTTGTGACTGCAGTTAATTCTCCTGAGAAATTTAGTGTGAGGCAGGTGACTGGGATATCAAAAGTGCCAAGATTTTCTTATAGATAATATTGGCTGAGTGATAATGAAAGAAAAGGAAGCAAAGTAAACATGATCCAAAGATAATGGAAGGATTCATTGCTTGTGGCTCTTGAACAGTATCTTGAACAATATCTTCATCCTAAAACAGTGGTGGCCAAACTTTGGCCCTCCAGCTGTTTTGGACCAGAATTCCAAGCCTGTATTGCCAATGACAAAGGACTGTGGGAGTTGTGGTCCAAAACATCTGGGGGGGGTCAAAGTTTGGCCACTGTCCTAAAATATGTCCAGTATCTATTTACAGCCTTCTAACAGCCATCTTTTAATTTGCTGTTCTCCAGTTTTGTAATATGTATTAGGACCAAGTTGTGAAATTCTATACTAGTGATTTTTTTTTCTTTTAAAAAAGGGCTTTTCCCAAGACTAAACTCCAGGGTCAATGAGATCCTCTCATTTTGGCCTTAAGTTAATTTGTAACATTTGCTTCTGCTGATGTACGGTTGAGTGTGTTTTCTAGAAATCAAATGCGGGGCTGTGATCCCCATGTGGTGTTTGAACAGGCCCCAGCAACATGCATTACAACCTTTTTTCATTCCCTCTATCTGTACCTGATCTTCCATGGAATTTTCTTTTTTTCAAATCACCTCCCAATAGCCCTGTTTTTCCTGCCAGGCCCATTGATATAATCTTTTCTTCCCTCTGGAAATTGGCCAGATTAGACTTCTTCCACTGGTTGGAGGATACAGTCCGGTGTGCTTGTTTATGAAGAAGCAGACACTTTGGCTCCTAGGTCGGGTCCTTTTCTATGCCTTCTTGCAGCAGCCCAAGGCTCCTCCTGGCTGGTGTTGATGGCACTGATATGTGGAGGCTATGAGTAGCGGTAACAACAAATGAGTGGGGAAATAATTACAGTACCTTTTGAGCTTCTGTCATCATTTCCTCAGTAGCAGTTTATAACACAATTAGTGTTGCTTATGTATTGTGCAAAGTATGCATGAGGTTGCATTTCTGCCATGGGAATGTTTTCTTTTATGGGCACTCAAAGAATACTTCCAAAATCTGGTTGAGAAAAATTACATGCAGTTGATCAATGGTTTCCCCTGCTTGTTAACTTGTCTTTTGCACAGTCGGTCAGATAACTTGCTGCATGACTAGTTTCGTGAACAGCGTGATCATGTTTGTGAAGGAGGGCCTGACACCAGGGAAGCACTTGCACTTTATGTGATCACATACATTATTCTGGTATTACATTGTGCAAATTATTCTTCCATAGTCCAATGTATAACACTACTATAACACTAGCTGGATAGCTCAGAGGTTTAAGTATCCAGCTGTAAAGCCAGAAGCTGGAACTTCAATTCCTGTGCATCCCAGAAGAACCAGCCTGTGTGACCTTGGGCAAGCTCACAGACCCAAGGCAGCCCCAGAAGAAGAGTATTAGGACAAAGGTACTGTACTTATACGCAGCCTAGATGCCCTAAGCACATCCGATCTCTCCTGATTTCGGAAGCTAAGCAGTGTCAGCCCTGGTTAGTACTTGGATGGGAGACCACCAGGGAATACCAGGTGCTGTAAGCTCCTGGAGTAGGAACAGGCAAACCACTCCAGTATTCTTGCCAAGAAAACCCCATGGACATGGGGTCACGAAAAGTCAGTCATGACTGTAATGACGCAACACACACAACACTGTACTTATGTTTGTGGGATAGTTGAATCAGTTAGGAATACCAGGGTTAGAAATTCAAGTTCCACTCTGTGCCTCCAGGGAGAAGAGTATGTCCGTGTAGCCTTGGGCAAACTACAGTGTCCAAAAGCACCATGCCAGAAGAAGGAAGTGGTACAACACTTATGACTGTCCTGTATTGAGGCAAGGGTCAACATGCCTCAATATAGACAGAACTGTTCATTTAAACATACTGTTTTCAGATTCTGCTCAACTGCATCAATATGAAGAAAACAGAAGTGTTTAAATAACAAAAAGGCATTTGCATTTTAGAGTTGCTTCCACACAGTGGCGATGTGGTGCACCCAACAATAATTTAAGGGCATATGTGAATAACAAGTTGACAAGCCTCCACTGCAGTGATAACTCCTCACTTCCACTCACAAGCTTCCTGTATCTGACCATGTTACTTCACCCACTCTCTCAATGATAAACCAGTGGCCATTTGGAACCATGAAAGGGCTACTAGAACAAAAGGAGTGGGATAGGAATATATTAACATGTACACGTGCTGACATTTGGCGATGAGCCCCCCTCCCCTCAATGGTTGATGAGCCACCTGTGCTGCCACTAGTTCAGAGACTCCATCGTCAAGGTTCCTTTTTCCCTATGCCTTTTAATTTCTCCATTATTGTTTCACCATTTCATGAGTACATTTAAATGCACTATTACCCCAAACCACCTTTCCACAGAAAGATTCTACCTCCATCCTGCTTCTGAACTCATTCCATCCCTCCCACCCTGTTCTCGTAATGGACAAAAGTAAAGGATTCAAAGTTCTGTTCTTGCTCCAAAACACAACCCATAGAGACATGGGCTATATACAGTACAAGGTCAAGAAAAAACCCTGCCTTCTTCTTTCAGCATAAATGCAAATAATTAAGCATACATAATTTCTTTGGCTGGCAACCTCCTTTAAGTAGGCTTTTGGACCATACAAGATTTTTATCCCAAAACATTCCTGTCAGCTGACTTATGCTTGGTTATACAATTTAATTTATATATATGTACTGCATTAACTGCTTCTTTTTTATTTGTTTATTTTATTTGTTTTCATTTTTCCCTTTATATAGGTAAAATATTTTTGTGTGTTTTAACTTTTTTACACTTTTTTGTTCTTTAAATTAAGCTTGGAGGTATACAGTATAAATCCATAAATAAATAAATAAATAAATAAATACATACATACATACATACATACATACATACATACATACATACATACATACATACATACATACATACATACATACATACAT
>JAHTLZ010000237.1:41319160-41334807 GCA_023846285.1 Phrynocephalus versicolor | reverse complement strand
ACAAACTCAAGGTTGTGTTGAGCTAGTTCAGTGGCTTAGTCTCTGGCAGTGGAGCCAGACATTGGGTGTTCATTTCCCCACTGTACTTCCTTGACCAACACTGGACTTGAACATCAATAAGGTCCCTTCTAGCTTTGCAGTTCAAAAGTTATTATTGTTATACTGAAAATGGATCCCATATTTGATTTTATTCTTTTCCTGCTTAGTACTTGTCATCCAAAAATAACTTTTCACACTTCCATATGTGAAAGATTCTCAAATGGTTAAATTATCTTTGATAAATGCCGTATTCTCTGTTAGAAAATTTTGTCACCATTTTATTTATATCAACATCCCCAGAAAGAAAATGAAGAGTTTGCTAGTATTTTTGTTTGTGAGTTTTTGCTCCCTTCCAGTTTCTGGTCCTTATTTCTTAGAATTTAATAAAGGGAATTTCTAAAATTAATCTTGAAGTTGGAACATTTGCATTTCTCTGCATTTTCTTTCATTCAATAATACTGATGTATGCAAGTGTTTGTGCTGCCTGGTGAACCACAGTGCAGAATGGCATCTTCCCATAATCATTACCACCATTGTACTGAGATTCTGTTTTATGAGATTCTGTCATTGTATGTTTAAAAAGAACTGATAGATGAATAACATGGAATGGAGATCCTATATGTAGCAGCCCATATAAATATCATTATTTAAAAACAGAAAAATGCAGTCTTGCTAGTGCTGTATGTATGTAGAAGATACAAGTTAGGCCTTTCTACATGATAGCTACTAATGATGCTAGTTTCTGTACACATGTGTGCATTGAAAACCCTTCTCTCAACAGAAGTGGGGGACTCGGGCACAATCTGTCTGCTACTTATCCAGCTGCTCTTTCAACCATCCCCAAGCAGATCAGAAGCACTTCACACCTCCACCAGCAAGGCCACAGCTAATGACCCATGCTTAATGGGTGTTGGAAATGGTTGAATAGGTGGGACCCAGGACATTGTACATCTAACAAGCCTATTCAGGCCATTGCCCACCTAATCAGCCTATTCAGGCCACTGCCCACCTAATCAGCCTATTCAGGCCACTGCCCACCTAATCAGCCTATTTAGTCCAGGATACTGTGAAATCAAGGCGAACTATAAACTGGAGGCCTCACCACTAACTTCCCTCAGACTGATGCTGCTGCTTGGATGAGCAGTGAAACATTTTGACGTGTCAGGAAAAGAAGTCCAGTTGTCATGACGCAACTTCCAGATAACCATACCTGGATGACTGAGAATCTTCACAGATATATATTTTCATGCACATTTTTCATAATGTTCTGTAATTATTTGGCAGTTGGGTCTGCAGTTAGGAGCTGTTAAAACTTAAAGTTGCATAATTGTCTTTCTGCTTCCTGCATTCTGAAGACAACCACAGAGCTACCCTTTTCTGACTCTATGATGATAATGTCAGGATTGTTTTTGAGGCTGTCCATAGCATCCTGCTTTGTCCAGCTAAGAATGTATAGTAAATCATGTCATAAATTTGATACTGCATCATAATTTGGAAGCAATATGGTGGGATGTAACAAATGATATCATCCCATGGTATGAAACCTTTGTGAGTGTGTTAAGAATTCTGTGTAACTCATAGCCCTGCACACTAACAATGGTTATTTCATTACACTGGTACCTCTACTTGCAAGCAGCTCTACTTATGAGCAATTCAACTTATGAGAGGCAAACCTTTAGTTTTTTAACTGCTGCCTTACAAATGTTAGATAGGGTTTCCCCTACCTATGAATGACGGCTGACTTTGACGGGTCTGACCTGTCAAAGTCCAACCTGTCAAAGACAGCTGTATCACCACCTCCTCCTCCTCCTTGGTTCCTTTGATCTCTGCAAAAGAGATCAAAGCAACAAGGAGGAGGAGGAGGAGGCCATCCCACCTCCTTTCCAAGCACAAATGTCTTCCAAGGGGTGATCCGCGTGACCATGCCCTCGCCTCCCGTCCACCTGCTCGAGCTGCACCAGGTGCTTCCTGGCACGGCTCAAGCGGGTGCAAGGGAGGTGTGTGCATGCATGCTCAACCTTCCCATAGGAACTCATTGAAATCAGCTCCCTCTGGAATGGATTAATTGATTGTCAATGCATTCCTATGGAAAACTGCTGCTCTCCTTATGAATTTTTCTACTGATGAGCATGCACTCGGAACATATAAATTTGTAAGTAGTATCATTGTATCTGTAAATATAAGCAAATAGAGACATTTGTGCTTCGGAACAATAGCCCAAATATCAACTTTATCGTGTAGATTAGAATATACCTCTGAAAATGTGTGATGAAAAATTTCCTGAATGCAATCCTGGCATTTTTCTAATGGCAACATCTGCCTTTATGTTCTGAAGGCAGTTCACATCAAAGAGGTTTTAACAGTAGCTTCTGAGACTTGATATCTCATTGTTTACAGTGAAAGCTGCTGGTAATGTTCCTTTCCTGGCCACTTCTCTTTTCATCACCAAGCCCAGTGCAAGGTTTCAAATGATGTTTATCTGTTCTCTGGTTAGCATATTCTGATTTAAAGGCAAAAGATAGTCACATGCAATGCTTTTGACTGACCTTCATGGGGAAGAGGTAGCATATAGGAAACCTCAGTGCTGACAGAAAGTGCACAGAACTGTCATATCTTGTCACCATGCAACCTCTTTTTGCAAGCCATCTCTATTCCAGAATGAGTAGATTAATACACAGGCGTAAATAACACATTATTCATAGTTGTAAATAAGGAGCACTCAAGTCATGTTTCTGCCTGAGATACAGCAATACATTAGGAATAAGACCACCAGCTCAAAGGGAAGGTAGGCAGCCAAAGCACCTTTCTGTAGCTCCCCTGGGCTTTATTTATTGATTTATTTATTAATTTATTTATTAGACTTATATACTGCCCGTCTTCCCGGAGGAACTCCGGGCAGTTCACAACAAAATAACATAAACAAAATCAAACAATTAAATATAACAGTTAAAACAATTAAACAATCAGCGGAACCAAAAAGGTAGATGGCAGATGGCGGAGAGAGAGAAAAAAAATCAGTCGCCAAACACCTCTCGGAACAGCGAGGTTTTTAACGCCTTCCTAAAGGCTGGCAGGGACTGTGCAAGGCGCACTTCGCTGGGGAGATGGTTCCACAAAACTGGACCAGCCACAGAGAAGGCTCGAGTTCGGGCAGATGTTTTTCGAGCCTCCCTGGGCATGGCCACCCGCAGCATGTGCACCCGCGACAACCTTGTCGGTCGGGCCGATGTCAACCGCTGTTCGATCCACTCTGCCAGGTAGTCAGGTCCCAGGCCATGGAGGGTTTTATAAACTAAAGCCAAGACCTTGAATCTGATTCGGGACGCAACGGGCAACCAATGCAGATGAGCCAGAATGGGGGTGATGTGGTCGAATCGGCACACACCCGCCACCAGTCTGGCCGCCACATTTTGTACCCACTGCAGTCGCCGAAGGAGAGTCAAGGGCAACCCCATGTAAAGCGTGTTGCAATAGTCTAGCCTCAAGATCACCAACGTCTGCACAAGAGTCCTGAGGAAGTCCCCATCTAGGTAAGGACGAATCTGGGCTATTTGTCGGAGATGCCAAAAGGCAGTTCTGGACACAGTGGCCACCTGGGCCTCCATAGTGAGCGCCGGGTCCAGAATTACACCCAGATTCCAGATGGAGTCCAAAGGTCGGAGGGAAAGAGGTCCCCATGGCTAGACGGGGACATCCGTCTAGCCATGGGGACATCCGTCTAGACGGGGACATCCGTCTAGACTCAGACTCAGGGTTGAGTCTGAGTCTATTGGCCCTGGTCCATTCCATGACCATGTCCAGACACTGGTCAAGGGTCTGGACAGCCTCATCTGCAGCAGTGGAAAAGGAGAGATGGAGCTGTTGTCATCAGCGTACTGATGACAGCAGACTCCAAATCTCCTTATGACCTCTGCCAGCGGCCTTACATAGATGTTGAACAGCATGGGAGAGAGGGATGACCCCTGTGGAACCCCACAAGGGAGACTCCAAGGGGCAGACAGCTCCCACCCCCCACATGCTGCACACGCTGGGGACGGCTCTCCAAGCAGGACCGGAACCATCTGTGAACAGTGCCTCCGATCCCAATCTTGGAGAGCTGATCCAGCAAGATACCGTGGTCGACGGTATCGAAGGCTGCTGACAAATCCAGAAGGACCAACAGGGTAGAGCAACCCCTGTCGGCCCCCCGGAGGAGGTCATCTTGCAGAGCGACCAAGACTGTCTCAGTCCCCCGACCCGGACTGAATCCAGACTGGAATGGATCGAGGACCCATTCTCCCTCCAGAAAAGATTGAAGCTGGACTGCGGCCACCCTCTTGATTACCTTGCCCATAAAGGGAACATTTGCAATCAGGCGGTAGTTGGTCAATTCGCCCGATGGCAGGCCAGGTTTTTTCAGAATGGGCTTCACCACCGTCTCCTTCAGGCGAGAGGGAAAACTCCCTTCCCTGAACGAGGCAGTGGCAATGATACAAGCCCATTCAGGCATGCTCCCACCAGCAGCTTTTATAGGCCAGGGTGGGCAAGGATCAAAGGGGGTGGATGCAGGCCGGCAATGGGCGAGGGCCCTGGAGGCCTCAAGCGAGGAGACAGGCACAAACTCAACCATGCGAAGAGACTGAGGGGGTGTGGTGTCAGGGGATGCCGAGGGTAGGCTAGAGCAACCGGAATCAAAACCGGTCTGGATGGCCTCTATTTTAGATCTAAAGAAGGCTGCAAAAGTCTCATTTTGGGGGCAGGGCTGCTCTTGGGGACTCTTGGTGTAACCCAGTGGTGTCCAAACCTTGGCCCTCTAGATGTTTTGGACCACAACTCCAACAGTCCTTTGTCATTGGCAACCTAGGCTTGGAATTCTGGGAGTTGTGGTCCAAAACACCTGGAGGGCCAAAGTTTGGACACCATTGGTGAAACCCCTTTACAGCATGAGAAAAGGTAGCCATGTATGTCTATATGAAAGGAGAAAGTTTAAAATCTAAAATCCAGAAGTAGTATGGACAGTGACCCTAGATAAGCCGTCATCCTGTTGGCTGGGATGGAGAAAAAGAAAAAAGACCTCTAGCTTGTTAAATCACCCCCAAACTACAAAACCCAAGATTCCTTAGGTTGGAGCCATGACAACTGAGTGGTATCGACCCAGATATAACTACGCAGTGGACCTTCGTATAACAAAGGGTTTGTATAACATAAAATATGTACAACATTAAAAATTCCGGAGATAGGGGAAACTTGCTGAACAGAATCACCTATGGGGAGAATCCATACAACATAAAAATGGTCGCGATTAGGGATTACTCTGTTTTCAATGCATTCCTATGGGAAATTTGTATAAAGGAAATTTTGCTTAACATAATTTCATTTGGAATCAATTAATTCCTTTATACAAGGTACCACTGTATAGAAGTGAGACATCTGTTTGATATAGAGTTGTATTCTGTATTCAGAAACTACAGCACTTCCAGAAGAGTGGGAGAAAATAGCCACAGCTGAATCTCTAGCTCTGTTTTTCAGCCCCTATACAGTGCGCTGGTAAAATAATGCTTAAGCAAGGGAGATGCAGCAAGAGAACAGCTGCCTTTCATCTTTCAAGGAGCATCATACATTATGTCACACCTACTCCCTATATGTGTTCTTTTTGTGTAGGTGTAACTAAAGCCAGGTGAAAGAGCCATTCGAAAAACCTGGGTAACTTAAGCTGGGTTCTTATTTGTCTCATTTTATATGTTTGTATACTATAAATGTTTCAGATATCATTTAACTCATATAAATAACAATAAAAAAGGACTTTACAATCAACCAATACAATTTGTCCTCCCTAAAAATTGATGCTTCTCTGACCTTCAGATTTCCTTGGAAATTGGTATTAAAAACAGATTTGTTCTCCTATATTTCAACAGTAGGCAAAGAGACCAAGATAACATTTTTTTAAAAATGAGAGAGAAATGAAAAATCCAATGCGACTATTGTGCTACCAGCAGTGTTTGCAGAAAGCAAAACAGAACTCCAATTTCCACGATAGTATTTAAGTAGCTCAAATGGGGTCTCTTGATTCCAAAAATCTAAGTGCTGCAGTGTTTCATGCACAGCAGTATACTTTTAATCTTTACATGGAGAAGGTTGATAAGGTATGGATTGTTCTCTTTTAGTTAATAGCTAATATGGGAATGTGGCTTATCTTAAAGTGCAAGTACAGCCAGGACAATGACTTCCAAATTGTCTTCCAACAGCAGATAAGATCAAAAGGAGCTGTACTTTTCTTTTGAAGAGACAAAAGAACATCAAGCATGGCAATACTAAAGGCATGAATCCCACCATGGCTCGCTTTCTCCTAAGTGGGACAGACAGAATATTTGATGAAAAAGCAACTGTACAAGATATTCCTAGCAGACTGATGGCAGTGGCGCGCTCCAAAATTCTGTATAATCTTGAACAGCATTTTCATTGGCAGACAGAACAGTAGGGAATAGAATGGAATCAATGCAGAAAAGATCCTGGAAGAAGAAGAAAATTGTGGAGGAATATAAGCCATCATGTCCATTGCCATCTGAAATCTTCCTGACCAAATCCACTGAAGATTGGTGACAAGGTTCCAAACACATTCTCCATGATTTATAGTATCTCAGACTGCACAAAGATGTTATGGGCTTGTGAGGGTGCTGTTTCTTCTGTTGATCTCCAGATATGGACAGGGGTCAGCCAAGACCAAAATACATTATCAGGCGAAGAGCTGGGGAGGTTGCCAAGAAATTTTCCAACAGCACCAACCTCTGCCCCCCTCCCCCAATAGCCAAACAAAAATCTTCAGGCTGAGAGGCTGCTTTAGTGTATGCTGTAGGGAAGTCCATAAGGGCCATAGACTTCTCGTTCTGACGATGAAGGTGCAGAAGTAGCTAGAAGTTGGGAGTTCAATTCTCCACTGTGCCTCCTTGATAGAAGATGGGCACGACGATCCATAAGGTCCAGTTCTGCAGTTCAAAGAATTTTTATTACTATATTCAAAAAAATTTATTTAAATACAGTAAGGGCGTTTATACATGACCCCTAAACTCCGTCGCAAATAGCTGCAAGCTCCGGAGCTTAAAAATGTTTCCCCACCAGCTCTGGAGTTTGCAGACAATTAAGTGTGACCCCGCCCACCTAAGTGCGACCCAGCGCACTTTTCTGGTACCTGCTCTTGGGAGGTGAAAAATATTTGATTTTCGCCATTCAGAGGTTTCTTTGGAAAGGTCTTGATAGACTTGCACGATTTTATCTCCCCTCTTCAAAAAATCAGGATTTTCCCTTATAGAAGACATAAGGCATTCTTTGTTTACATAGGAGGCAAATCTGACTATTATTTGTCTTGGACTTCCTTCTCTTGAGTTGCCCAGATAATGAATCCTCTCTATGTCTTGTTCTGCAAGCTGTCAAGGTAAAAATGAGTTAAGCCAGGTCATCACTTCCTGTTTTAATTCTCCCCTCTTTTGAACTACAAAATTAATCAATTTTACATTCTGTCTTCGAGAGTAGTCTTCCATGTAAGTTAACTTTTTTTTTGGCTGTCAGTAATTCTTGTTTTTGGGAGTTGATTTCACCTTCATTTTTAGTAACATGTTGATCCAGTCTCTTAATCTCCCCTGCCATATTTTCCAATTTCTGTCCGTTGCTGTCCACAGCGGCTTGTGTTTGTTTGATCTCACAGGATAAATCTTGCTTTGTATCATCAACTTTTCATGAGACTTCATCAATCCTTCGTGTCACATCTTTCAAACCCAGGCTCATTAGACCCGCCAGTTCTGTTTTAATTTGTCGCATTTCCCTCATTAAATCTAGATCTGCAGGGGGAGTAGTTTCTACCCCCTTTCCACCAGTCGCCATATCTGCCTCAGCTTTTTCCACAACTACAGGGTCAATATGTTGCAGTGCTGCACATTGGAATGAGGTGTCGGAGGGTTTTCTGGCCCAGGTTTTTAGAAAACAAGACTTTTTCTTTTTGGCAGGCATAAAAACATGCAAAAAACAAACAGAAGAAGTCTCCCACTGGAGCCTGTAAAATTTAGTCTTTCTCTCTGTGCAAGCTATTCATACAGCCAAAACTGAAAGTAACTAAGTCTTGGTAAATCAGGCTTATCTAACTCTCGAGGATAATATATTGCTTTCCCTGTCGACCCCAGAGGGCTTAAGGGCACATTACTCATGGCTCCGGGGGCTTTAGACAGTAAATTTTAAAGCTCTTCTCATCTCGGTATGGAGCTCCATGATCAAGCGGCCGGCATGTTTTTGTGGGCGGGACTTCCTCAAAACAAGCACTTCCTAATCTTTACACAACCTGTAGGATAAAGTGGCCCCCCATAAGGTTCTCCAACAAGGTTTCATGGGCACTAGGATAATGTTCTCCATCATAACAAAAGGCAACAAGAATGTTTTGGGGGATGCAGGACAAGAGAGCCATCACGGTTGGACCCCAGCATCTGATGACGTTGTCTTACCCTATCTATGGCTGCCCCAGTTCACTTGGATAGCCAACCTGGAAAGATCCAGGAAGGTCTCAGAATAGCGCAGAGTATGTCTTTTCCTTTAAAAAAGAAAAGAGAAGAGCCAAAGAAAATAGAAGACAAGATGGCCCTGGGAAAGCAAGATTTGATTTTGAGCAGGGGTCATTTGAGCATAGATTAGTGCTAAGAGAGATTAATGCCTTTTTCAGCTGTTGCTTGGAGGTTTTGACTGTCAGCCAAGATGAAATTGTGTCCATTTTGCAACCATGGGCACTGTGAATCACACAGACTTCAAAGAAAAACAAGACTAAGCTCCAAAACATGGCCTCTGACTCTGAGTAAATACTTAAAGATTGAGAGTATTCCATGTAAAGCCCCCATTATGATAGGAGCCTTCAAGAACTTACTCTAAATACAACTGCTCTTTTCTGATAGAAAGCTCCTACTGGTATGACAAACTACATTTACAAAACTGTCCACTGTGAATCAATTTTTGCCTCTCTCACACACACACACTCACTCACTCACTCACTCTCACTCTCTCTCTCTCTCTCTCGCACACACACACACAGACACAGAGAGAAAGAGAGAGAGAGCACCTTAAAAAAACCAAGCATTGTTGCACGCTTGATATACAGCAATAAAACAGGCCATCATTTGATACAAAGTATCAGATCCTACACATGTTGAATGCATTATGGTCCACATGGTTGGAAGAGATGATAAATACGTTGTCATTTGAACTTAACATTTCCACCCACACAAGGATCAGAGCCTATTTTGAAAACAAAATGAGAATTTGATAGCTACAAATAAAGCAAAACATCAGCCTTACCAAAGGTTAATTCGACATCAACAAACCTTTTATGGATTTTACAGAGGTTGACCTTAATAGAGAAAAACAGGTGTTTATGATATTTGTGAACCGAAGTAAACAGTAAGTAGACTGCACTTTGACTCAATCTGCAGTGTTATTCTACTTATTACAGCCACTCCCCATTTCACAATTATAGTCTGATTGCCATTTTAATCTCAGGGGATTGTCTTCCTTAGGAAAAATCCAAATGACCTATAATAACTTTGCGCAATATTCTGCTAATATTTCCAACCTTTCCCATATGCTGCCTTTTCTTCCCAGAGAAACCTAAGATCACTCACTGGCATTTAACCCCTGACATATGCTAGGGGGCTTTTTTTAAAAAAATCATCACTGTATTATTCAGACATCAGTCAATTCCTGCATTTCATTTATAGCTCATCTTGGCAAGCTCACTATTTGGTGTTTTTTAAAAAAATGAGTTTTCAAGATAATGTGTTCAGTCAATGTCTTGTCCATAGAAACTGAGGTTGGGTTTACGTTTTGGGACTCGCCAGATATACGCTCCATTTTAGTTTCTCTCAGCAAGTTGGGAAAATTAAAAACAAAAATGGGTGGCAAGGTCAGGAAAAGATGAAGTGTTGCGGCTCTTTCAAACTGAGCAGATTTGTTTCTGTGTGTTTCACCAGAGGTAATAACTGTGTTTTGTGTGGAAAGTTGCAACACAGAAAGCTTTAAAAAACAGATTATTTTGCTCCATCCAGACCCACTGCAGGCTGCAACTCTTCCTCAATAGTCACATTTTCACTTTATTCCAAAATTCCAAAACCAGGAAAATGGCTGAGATTTCACTTTTTGGGTTTTATGGAGGGGGTGGGTTGACACTAGATCTTTGAAGTTCCAGGACTCCAACTACCATAGGGTCTCAGTGCTGTTTCACCTGAATGACAGAAAGAAAAATAAACAATATGGGAACATTGGGAATGGTTTCTGCACACAGACAGGTTGTACACGTGTTCAGCACTTGTCCAATAAAAGTGTGTTGTAGACTAGAAATATATGAGGAGTGGGATTGTGGTGTGGGGCTGAAGACTGTTTTACCAGGGACTTTCCAGGGACCTCTGAAACCTCTCAACTAACATTCTGTGGTAATTTGGACTCACTCTATTTAAAGCAAGCACTTTTGCTGGCTTTTTCACGTGGCTTGTAGCAATTTGCCGTTGACTTTTGGCAGCGGACCTGTTGTTTTAAATGTGGTCTTCACCTTCTGAATTTTAACAGTGAGACAATAATGGCAAAGGGTGTAACCTGTGACAGGTCTGAGGGGGCGGCCAAAATGCACTTGCCCATTCCCCAACTCCTGATCTACTAAAGAAAGATTGGCATTCCCCCATTCATTGGGGTATGCAAGCGTTCTGAAAATATTGTGGGCATCATCACAAAGTGGTTCCCATATCACATGTAACCACTTACAAATGGATACTGGGGGTATATGAACCATCACATTTTTATTCTCACAAAATTATAGAATGCTGTTATCACCTTGCTCTTCCTCTTTTTAACATCTTCAAATGCATCTCACTGTTCAGTGAAACAAGCAGAGAACAAGGCTGACATGAGAACAAAGGTGTTGTCCATGTTTATAAACTGATCGCAAGATACAGCACTGGCCCAGAGCTCCAAATAACAGACACATTTGTTGCCATGAATGCAGACCCCCCCACACACCTCAACGATAGAGACAACAGCAAATTATTCTCTCTGAGGGCCAGGAAGCAAGGAGAGGGCCTTGCACTACCATGGTTCATGGTCCACAGGAGCGCAGCATTAAGGAATTTGCCTTTTGGTTGCTTTAAGCCGCACAGGGGCCAAGTACAATCCTCTAGAAGTGGTTGGACTGCAGCCCCCATTATTCCTCCCCTTTGGCTATGCTGCCTAAGCACTGAAGTCCAATAAACATCAGCTTTACTGATGTTTGGTGCTAACCATTTTGATTATGATCTGCAGTAACTAATGTGTACAGTTCACATCAGACTGTGTCTTCTTCCTCTAACATCCCTTTCTCCAGGCATTCATTTGTGATTCTGGTTTGCAAAATTCAGTGGGTTTCTCTCTCTCTCTCTCTCTCTCTCTCTCTCTCTCTCTCTCTCTCTCTCTCTCTCTCTCTCTCTCTCTCTCTCTCTCTCTGTGTGTGTGTGTGTGCGTGCGTGCGTGCGTGTGTGCGTGCGTGCGTGCGTGCGTGCGTGCGTGCGTGCGTGTGTGCGCACACACACACACACACACACACAAAGAGAGAGAGAGAGAGAGAGAAACTCACTGAATATATATACAATATATACTATATGCAATGTCTTATTTTTTGCCATCTGGACAGAGTTGGAAAGCTCAGTGGTTAAGGCATCTGCTGCAGAAGATAGAGGTTTGGACTTCAATATCTTTACTGTGCTTCCTTGACTACAGCTGGACTCAATGATCCACAGGGTCTCTTCCAGCTCGGCAGTCCTAAAATGAGGATGATGGTGCTTCATTTCTGGATTCCAACTCCCAAAAATCGCCAGCCATTTGCTTCCTCCATCCATTGCTCCTTCTCCAATTTCATTTCAGCTCTGTTTAAGATCCCTGCCGTATAAACTTGGTTCCATCCTTGGTCTTGAAACAGACTTTGCCAAGCTCTCAACATAACCTTAATCTTTCACAAGGACCTACCCTGGGAACACTGCCCAAAGTTCCACAATTTGAGAATCCAGGATTGGAATGTTCGTGCAACCCTGTTCTTTTGAGTTTTTCTAAGAAACTGATCCTTTGGATGACGTTTGAGTCTCTCCGTATTAGAGATGGGCACAAATAAAAAAAATGGCATTTCGTTTGTCATTTGTCATTTGGAGGGTCCGTTTCGGTTCGTTTCCATTTTTCATGAATTTTTGCAAAAAAATCGTTTTCATTTTTGTTCGTTTCGTTACCATTTCATTACTATTTATTTCAATTTTTGTGATTTTTGTTTTTAGGATTTTAAGCAATTCACTCATATTGCAGTAATGGAAATGAAACGCACGACAAATTTTCCGATGTTTCTGTTCGTTTCATTTCATTTTAGAGACAAAATTCGCCTGTTGTTTTGTTACGTAACAAAATGAAAAAACGGAAACAGAAACGGAAACGGAAACGGAAATGAAAAATTGTTCGTTTCATGCCCATCTCTACTCCCTATATATTCTTGAACATCATTCAGCTTTGGTAACTCAGTCTGGGAGTTATTAATATTGAAAATATTCAGAAGAGTTTAGACCAGTGGTTCTCATCCTGTGGGTCCCCAGATGTTCTTGGACTATAACTCCTAGAAATCCATTCCAGCACAGCTAGTGGTGGAGGCTTCTGGGAGTTGCAGTCCAGGAACATCTGGAGACCCACAGGTTGAGAACCACTGGTTTAGAACCAGTGATAAGGCTATAGCAAGGTTAAGGAATCCAAAGCACTGCATATATATATTATGGGCATATTTGATTTCACTTCAGCATAAACCCCCTCACAACAGTCCACCAGGCAACTTGAGTACGTTTGCAAAGTGCATTCACATTACAGAATTCATCTGTTCATGGCATGGAAGGGGAAGGGGAACTCACCATTAGCTAATCTAAGGATTAAGGGGTATTGCAGTTCTACAACACTTAAAGGACTACACATTACAAGTACTGTATAGAACTTGGGATCTCTGTATAAATAATCCTGGCTGCCTGCCCTCATATTAGTATGCAGATCATTGATTATTCTGAATATGTTTGCTCTGTTAGCAGCTTAACAAAGCACTTGAGATTCACCGTGAAAAAATATTCCACATCCTCTGCTACATCTTTCGTTTAAGGTGCAATGGAATCTCCATCTTTCTGCAGCAGGAGGTCTTCAAAGTGCCCTCCTCGATGTCCTCTTGATCCAGGTTCTTCCAAGGTCACCCCTGCTCTCTGAGTGGCATCTGCTAATGAGGGGGGCAGAGGCAGGCAGGAGGGCTGTGCTTCCTGCCAATCCCAGGCAGGGGGCTGCAACGTTCAGGAAATGAATTTGGTCCTGCGCTTATTTCAAAATAGACTTCAGATGATGAAGGATTTATATGGCCCTCCCCCATCACAGACTTCAAATAAAAAGTACAGACTGAGGTATGTATTTCGTTGCTGCTCTCGCACCTCTTTCGCTGAAGCAAGGCTCATTGTTGTAAATACTTGTCATCAACATTGAATAGACCACCTTAAATGTAAGTAAGATGTGTCCGTGTGCCCTGTGAATATTTTGTATTTATGGGTGCATGCTGCAAAGAGAGAGGTGTCATTGGATGTTTAAGATTAAATACAATATTTAGTTTTGATAAATAAATATAAGGGTGTGAGAGGAAAGCTTGGGAATGTTGCCCAGTTTATTCTATTACACCTCAGCAGTGCTGGCCCAAAAGGAATGCTAAAGATCTCTTCCCAACCACAGCCAGTGGACGATATATCACAGAAGGACTGATGTTACGTAGCACATCAGTGAATCAGACTCGCTCCTGGCCTCTGTAATGGATCCAAATTACAAGAAAGGAGATTTTGCCTAAACATTAGAAAGAAAGAACTGACAACAACATCTGTTAGGGATGGACTGCTTCAGAGGCTGATAGACTCTCCTTCACTGGAGGCTCTCCTTCACTGGAGGTTTTTAAATAGACTAGATGGCCACTTATCAAGGATGTTTAGCTGTGGATTTCCAGCTCAGGGATTCTTCGGGTCCCTTCCAGCGCCACGATGCAATGTTTGTAGGATCTCTTCAAAATGTTTCATGGATTATTCCCTGTAAGAGAGAACATGGCAGACAGCTAGATCCCCATTCTCATGGGACTAGAGCATCCACTGGTAGACTGAGGGCTAATTTTTTTGTTATTGATTGTCCAAGAGTTTTAAATAATGCAAGGGTTCATTACTGCATGATCATATTTGCAAATGAAGCCCAGATGTACCTCTTAATGGCTATATATAAAACAAAGCAGATTAATTGGCAAAATATGGGAAGTGTGAGAAGCTTCACTAGTGATGATCAACTTCTGTTTTTAGCAGTTAGGCAACTTTCTCATTTACCAGTAATAACTATCATTGATGCATAGTTTGGCCCTAAGATTCCAAGGGTCAGCTTCAAGCATGCTTCTTTGGATACCAAAAAAAAACAATCCACACATTGGAATACATCATATAATAACCATAATTTACTTGCAGCCTTACTTTGTTAACTGTCTGGAGGTGAGATAAGAAGAAATCTCCTACGCTGGCTGTTTTGAACATGTCATAAGCTGGTTTTCTCGAAGGCTTTCATGGCTGGGATCTGATAGCTGTTGTGAGTTTTTCAGTCTGTTTGGCCGTATTCTAGAAGTTTTTCTTCCTTCCAGAACATGGCAAAACACCCCAAAAAACTAACAGCTATCATAACCTGGTGTTTCAGTTGTCCCATTTTAAACATACATATAACAAACAGCTCAGATTTTGTATTTACTCCTTTTGAATTTCATTCTTACAATCACAGTTTTCCAGTACAATCCTGTACAGGTCTTCTGAAAGTCACTGGAATGCATGGGGTATACTCCTGGATATATAGTTATTGGATAATAGTTGGAGCTTCTCAGATGTCCTAAGTTTTATGTTTCTAACCCCTCATTCTGACCAAATACTGTCATATGTTGCTTTGGAAATGTGTACCTGTACACTGTAATACTATGTTTGTCTTCTTGGATGTAAGCCCTACTGAGTTCACAGAAGCTTGTTTTGGGGGAAATGGTTATAGGATTGCCACTTTATTGTAAAAAGAAGGTGCAAATCATATTGTTTTGAAAATATCAGCCCAGTATTGACAGCTGGACAGAATCCTGAGGTCTAGTTCATACATGTATTATTCTTCTCAGGATAGTTATAGAATGAGGAATTTGCTTCTGTTTGTATCAGTAAACAGCCCAGTTCAGGGCTTACACAATTCTGACAATTGACTTCCTGTTGGGAGAACAGGAATGCTTACTGAGCTGGCCTGAAATATGTACCCTTTCTCACTTGCAGACTCACCCTCATAATAACTTTGCATTGTTCAGTTTAAGTATTGTTATCATTCCTCCAGTGTACTCCCAGAAACAGCATTGTCCATATTTTATCCTCAAAATAAGCCTGTGAGGTAAATCTAACTGCTACATCACTACTTTCCCAAGAGTCTGGGTAAATCCATCAATGTGGTTAGTTGCAAAAGTAACACCTCAATGAAATTCAGTTTTTTAATATAGATAGATAGATAGATAGATAGATAGATAGATAGATAGATAGATA
>JAHTLZ010000237.1:41301236-41317718 GCA_023846285.1 Phrynocephalus versicolor | reverse complement strand
AGATAGATAGATAGATAGATAGATAGATAGATAGATAGATAGATAGAGTGTATGTGGGTGTGGGTGGATGTAGAAAGACATGTGTGCATTAATGTTAATGCTGTAAGATGTCCCTTAGTTCTCTGTTCTCAATACTTGAACATGTCTTAATTGTACTGGACTGTATATTATCCCTCATTACTGTAAGGGCCTTTTCACATGACCCCTAAACTCCGCGGCAAATGGCTCCCAGCTCCGGAGCTAAAAAAAATTTCCCCACCAGCTCTGGAGTTTACAGAAAATTAAGTGCGACCATGCCCACCTAAGCGCGTCCCAGCGCACTTTTCAGGTACCTGCTCTCCGCGGGTGAAAATCCCTGATGCGGATTTAAAGGAGTGAGTGCCGGGCTCTCCTCGCTTCTGTTTGTTGTTGTTTTTTGCCCCCCGCCCCTTTAAGAGACAGGAATCAGGACAACGACGATGGGGCTCGGGGTGGCTTCAACCGGCAGACGGAGGTGAGCCTGCATTTTTTCTTCTCTCTTTTTCTCCCTCCCCTCACACAGACAGGAGCAAGGAAGTGCAGAGGGGTGGGAACACAGGAAGAGCAACGAACCCCCAAGATCTCTGGTCCGAATTTAAGTGGCCAGCAGATCTTAGGGGTCGTGTGAAAAGGCTCTAAGCCACCTTGAGTCCTTTTCCAAGGAGAAAGGCAGGGTAAAAATAGTCTAAAATAAAAATAAATAAAACAAAATATCATCCAGAAAGCCACACTGCATGCCTAAAAGCCAAGGGGAAGTCAATATCTCCGCATATATGACACTGCATTTATGCTGCATCTGTTTTAACCCATTCAATATTTCCAGCATGGACAAAGTCACAGTGGAGACTGGCTGAGTTTTGTTTTGATTTGTTTAAGGGAGAAAGTGAAAAAGCCAAGTTGCTGCTATTACAGCTGAAGCAAACAGTTCCAGGAGGGGAAAGAATCACTGAAGCAAACATCAAGTCATGCCCTTATAAAAGTGATGCTGCACTCCAACATCACACCTGTGCTGAACTATATCCAGGGCCTACATATAATAGTTGTGCTGCACATTCCATTGAGCACAAATGCATGCAGCTATCAGAAGCCGCCCCCCCCCCGCATACATTTGCCATTATGTCATAGTGGTGCTATTTCAATACCAAAAAGTGAACAGATCCTAGTGCCTTAGAGTTCATGAGAAAGTGACATGCCTTTTGGGGGACTGTCATACTGTGGCTTTGTAATGTACTGTATCTAAGAAATGCTGCTGATAATTCTGCTGCAAAAACCCAGAATACATTGAAAAGATTTAAAATATTGTCAGGAATGTTTGCCGAAATCATGGGTGGGCCATGGAATACATGCTCATGTAAATCATTAGGCTGTTGTATCAACGTTTATCCCAATGAACGCCAAACAGAATTAATATGGCAACTTAAGCTGATTAGGTCCTAATTAGCCTACAATATTTAGGCAAAAGCTGTGTTGGTTTAGTCGGATCTCTTTTATTGGAGTTGTAACCAGTCATAGTCAGGGGAAGGACATTGATCATGAACAAACTACAAGGGGGGGGGTCTTTTGTGATAAAATTCCTAGCCCTAGTGTGAAATTAACACTGGCATGTAGCATCAACCAGAAACAAAGCAAGGAACATGCGGGTTGAGAAGGGAGAGAGAAGAAGAGAGACAGGCAAGCAGACCTTTTAGCTGGTTAATTGTTGCACTTTATTATTGTGTTAATATAGTGTCCTATAATTGGAATAAAGATCTCAATCCTTGTTAATATTTTTCCAGTTCATACAAACAATTCATAGTGTTTGAAGGATGAGTGAACAATGTAAGCATGCTGAAGGCTGGAGGAGGGACAAAAGGGGAGACAGGGGGTGAGCAATGACAACTCTGGGAAGCAAGAATCATGTTTTAGAACGTTTTGTAGTTTGGTGTTTAAAAATCTGTTGGACTAAAACTCCAAACATCCCCCCTCATCAATTAAATTGTGGGAGTTATAGTCCCAGGCATTGGAGGAGCACCAGGTTAAAAAAAACAGCTTAAACTTCAAAAGAAGCCAGTTTGAAGGACTGGCCTTGCTGTTAGCTAAAGTGATGCAGTTGCCTCAGTTGACAGACTGCCAAGAGCAAAAGCACCGCCACTTCAAGGATGGAAAACCATGAAGGAATTGATGACAGGCATTGAGTACTAATCTCTTTTGCTAGTCCTGCTCACACCAAAGGAGAGGAAGTAAGTGAGATGATTTGTGTGATGGAAAAAGTCAATTGCTGTTGGACTTGCCACTGGCGTAACGGGGGGGGGGATGAGTGCATTTGCCCTGGGGTGCACAGCAATCTGGGGGTGCCTGGAGGGGGAGCAGGAGGAGGAAGCCATACGCCATCCCACCAACAGTCCTCCTTTCACCCCACTAAGGCTTGGTGATCCTTAGTCGGGGGAAAGGAGGAGAGGAAAGCAAGTGATTTTTTTCCCCAAGGAGCATCTCTGTTGATTGCTCCCCCTCCTCCTTCACCCCACCCCTGCAAAGGCTTGGTGAGTGTTAGCCCGGAGAAAGGAGGAGAGGGAAGCATACAATGGAGGTGCTACTTGGAAAAAATCCCATTGCCTGCTTCCCTCTCCTCCTTTCCTTGGGCTAATGATCACCAAGCCTTAGCTGGGGAAAGGAGGGGGGGAAGCATGCTACAGATGCTTGAAAACAAAAACACCACCTGCTTGGCGCTATCCGCATGCTATGGGGTTTGCACAGGAGAGCCTTGTCTGGGAGACCTTCAAAGAGAGTGTAAGAAAGAGGGACCCTTCTCCCCTTCTCCCACTGTTTCCCTAGGATTGGGCACCCCTTGCTCAGTGGGTGAGATGAAGTTGGGGGGGCAGGAGGGGACACAAATTCTGACTTTGTCCCCGGGCGCTCCAAACCCTAGCTATGCCTCTGGGACTGGCATCTCAAGAAGGAAGCAGAAAGCTGAAAGTTTGTTCCCCTGGAAATCTGATGGGCAACAGGAATTGGCCAGAATGCTGATGCTTCCAACTCTCATCTTATACTCCACCTCTACATATATTACAGGAATGATCTCCTTCTCTAAGGCAACTGAGCCATGGGCAAAGCCCTGAAATGCCTTAGTACTCATAAATGGTGTAAAACTATGTCATATTATTTTTGAAAATCTCAAAATCACCCTGAACTTTTTATTGGCATCCTTGTGTGCTTTCCCCCCTTACATTTAAATTTTAAGAGAAAAAAGGAAGGGACCAGCTGGAGTTGTTCTCAGACACAGTAACGTCACTTCATTATTTCTATTTTTTAATTTGCTGTATACTTTAGTTTAACCATATTTATTGTGCGTTTTCTGTTGTAAATGGCCAAGAGTGGCCTTTGGCCAAATGAGCAGTACAAAAATGACAAACAAACAAACGGAGCCTAGAAGTAGCCTCACTGAAATCTTCACAACTCAATACTGGTTTCAAGTCATTTAAATAGGATAAATTTTATATTTTTCTCACACTGCCGTGAGTATTGTTCCATCTTGGTTCCTTCAACGTTGTCTACTAGATTTACATCCTGTATCTCCTCTAAGGGATTTCAAGTGACATACCTGCTTCCTTCATTGTGTTTCATCCTCATAACAACCCTGTGTGATAAATTAAACTGTGAGCTTATGAAAGACCTCAGGTCCTGGGACATAATTCCAGAATCACAATTACTCATATTTCCTTTTCTCTCCATCAGCGCAACCCTGCTTAACAAATGGCTTTCTCTTTGCTGAGTGAAAGTGATTTATCAAGTGGCTACTGTCCAGAAGAGTTTAGGCACACTTAATCCCATTGAACTAACAGAGTATAAGCACACCTAACCCTTTCCTGGTTTGTAGCCATTAGTTTTGCACTGCCAAATTGAATGGACAAGCAAAGGTACTTGCTTGTTGAACATGCAAGCAAAATAAAGGAATATTCTATGTTGAAAAGAGATCCAGGTCGTGGATATTAATGCTGCAAGTCCATTTGGACAGGCAGGAATGACTGTGGGCTTCCTGGAGCTTACAGATGTCAGCTGTGTTAATTCAGTGTGCTCTGACATTTGCCAAGGCCTACAGCTGAAAGCATCTAGGGATCTTCCACACAAGGAAAAGGTTCCATTTGCCTTTCTCCCAGTGTATACCAGTTTGTCACAAAACAGCATGTTTTGTACCATCACTAATAAAAGCTACTTTTAGAAGCCGCTTATCTGGAGAATGAAAATGCCTTCAACGAATATCCAAGAAGTCTGTTTCTCTGTTGGAGCTTCTCTTCTAGATTTGCTCTTCTACAGAAGTGTTTCTGTGCTAACTGACTGCAAATTTAAAATCTCCAACCAAGAAGCTTGACTACTAAAATGAACTGATTGGGAAAGCACTGCAGCCTTATAAGCTACTCCCAAGACAACCCCAAATGAAAATAAAACATACTTTTGCTGAGGGACCAAAAAAAAAAAGCCCACACAAATTCACAGATTTGCCATTGGACGTACCAAGACAATGTCTTGCAAATACATATCTGGGTTTCAGTGCCACTGGCCTGGGAACAATAACAAGAAATATGATAGGTAGAGATGGGCACGAATAGGGAAAATGACGTTTTCGAGTTGTCGTGTGTCGGAGGCGGCCCGTGTCGGCTCGTTTCCGTCTTTCGTGAAAATTCGCAAAAAAATAGTCGTTTCGTTTTTCGTTTTTTCGTTTGTTGTTAAACTGGTTTAGGGGGTAGTGGGCTCCTGGAGGCACCTCTGTGGGGTGGGTGCCTCCGCTGGCCCGCTATAAAGGGAAGCGGGCTCCTGGAGGCACCCGTGGGTGCCTCCTATCCTCACCCGCTAAGAAGGGGAAGCAGGTTCCTGGAGACCCCTCAACATGGGGGTCTCCTCTCCTCACCTGCTGCTGCAAAAGGGCATGCATAGCCATATGGATATGCATACCAAGTTGCACACAGAGACACAGCAGACTGGCAGAACCCAGAGCCATAGGGTGATGCCTAAGGCTCTTGCACCTGCTATGTCTCACTAAGAAGGGAATCGTACTTGCGTAGTGCAATGCAAGTAGATCTGGCTTAGAGGACAGCAGCTTAGCGCAAGGGCTAGGGTTAGGCTAGTTACTGGTGAGGTTAGGGTGGGGTAGTGGGGTGCACCTCTAGGTGCCTCTCTGACCCACTAAGAGGACAGTGTGCTGTGGCGTATGGATAAGGAATCAAGGATTAGGGTTAGGGTTAGGGGGCTAGGGCAGGGTTTAGTGGGCTTTTTGGCACATCCCAGAAGTCTCAGTGGCCAAGTGGCCATGCGATTGGTGGGATGGCTCCAAAAATTTGCATGGTCCACTCCCACATGGCCACTTGGACAGCCCATCATTGTGCAGGTGTAAATAAAATAAAATAAAATAAAATCAATGGAGAGAGGACAGGGGAGCTGGAGGAGACATTTTGTTGCAAGAAAAACCCACTGCTACTGTAAAAATTCTGGCAGCAGCATAACAATTTTCGCATGTTTCTGTGGTGCTTGTGTGTTTTTGGACCACGATTTCAAAAAAAATATTGCGGTCACCGCCCCATTTTGGATCCCCCGCCCGCACCGCATGGCATGGCGTGGTGACTCGAGTCCGGCTGCCCAGGACAGGAGAGGGGGGAGGCCGGGACCCCCCCAGAAACCACCCCTCTGGTAGGTGCACTACTGCAGTGCACAGGCATATTTCCGCCTGCTTTTTGGCCTGGGAATGGGGTTGAGTTTAAAACTTTTTTACTGTGCCGCTTCTGCTTTTGCGGCGGCCGGTGGCGAGACTCCCCCCCCCCCCGCCGCCGTTGCTGCGAGCCTGCAGCAAGTCCCACAAAGCAGCCCAGGACAGGACAGGAGGAGAGGGGGGGAGGCCGGGACCCCCCAGAAACCACCCCTCTGGTTGGTGCACTCTCAGAGGCAGGCATATTTTCGCCTGCTTTTTTGGCCGGAATGGCCGGGAATCGGGTTTTTTTTTTAACTTTTTAAAACTTTTTTTCTGTGTCACTTGGCATCGCGGGATCGCCGCGATGCCAGGAACGACCACGACAAATCAGACCCAATTATTCTTTAGTCGGTTCGAGTTCGAGTTCTGGCGGAGTAATTCCCGTTTCCTTTTCCATTCCGTAACGGAAACAAGTAACGGAAACGGAAACGGGAATTCCGCTAAGTCGTGGCCATCTCTAATGATAGGTAAAGACACATTCCTTGCTTCCTTTAATTCTCCATATTTTGGGATTCTTTCTAAGGCTGCTATCTCATAATGGGGAAGACCTGGTGATTGTGAAAGTCCGGCTTTTCTCCTTTCTTGGTCATGTGACAGAAGATGTGGGTTCTCTGTTCCCACGAAAAAGGAAATTTTTCCTCCCTAGTACCCATCAGCTGGCCTTCGGCACTTTTTTATTTTAAAAAAGTTTATTATTTTTTCCTAGCACTGACCAGCTTCCCCTGGGGCTGGTCGGCATTTTTTTTAAAAAAATTATTTTTATCCCCCCCCCAGTGCCCATCAGCTGGCCTTCAGTGCTTTTGGGGGAAAATTATTTTCCTAGCATTGACCAGCTGCCCCTGGGGCTGGTCAGCGCTAGGAAAAAATACATTAAAAAAATGCTGAAGGCCAGCTGATTGGTGTGTGGTGGGGAATAAAAATTAAAAAGAAATAAATTAAAAAGCACGAGACCAGCCCCAGGGCCAGCTGGTCACACTAGAATTTTTTTTAAAAAAATTAAGCGCAGACGGCCAGCTGATTGATACTGGGGGGGAGGAATAAAAAATTAAAAAGCGCCCACCAGCCCCAGGGCCAGCTGGTCAGCACTGAGGGGGAGGGAGAGCCGAAAACTGGGTCATATGCACTCCCACAGACTTCTGGATCCAGAAAAATGTGCATTTTTAACCAGAGCAAAAAAAAAAAAATACCCAGACGTTGGCCTTGGAAAGCTCGCTAGAAGGGGCATTACCAGGTGTTGTTATTTTTTAAGCCCGGTGGCCATGGGGACAAAAATTTTGGAAACGGTTTATCTGAAAATTAGATCAGGATTTTAAAGGATGCGTGATAGAGCCCTAAGTCTGCTTGGGCCCTTCAAGGAGTCAGAGGAAGACCTTTCTCTTCAGGCAAGCTGCCTGTACTACCATTATGTGTCTTTTATATGCATCTATAGGTTCACATAGACTTTGTGTTTATAACTCCTTATAACCTTGTAGCTTTAATGTAATGTTGTCTCTTAATGCTGTAACATGTCCCTCAATTCCTTGTTCTCAATTACTTGAACATGTCTTAATTGTACTGGACTGTATATTGTCCCTCATTACTGTAAGCTGCCTTGGGTCCTTTTCCAAGGAGAAAGTCAGGGTAAAAAATACTCTAAAATAAGTAAATAATAAGAAAAGCATTGCCTGAAATGCTCTTTGAAGGTTGTTATGGAGCAGGATTGTAAATAATGATATGACCTCCCTAAAGTAAGAGCCAGTTCAAATACACTGGTAAAACCCTGTACGAGGATTATTTTAATTTTAGTTTTTGTTTGTTTATCCTATTTATGGCCTACATTTCTTTCCGAAATAGGACTTAAGCCAGTTGACAATGGAGGTGAAGAACTATTAAAATGATTACAAGCATTAAAATATAAAACACAACAAAAAGTATTTGACATATACACGTCTGATATGCATACATCAGGCATACACAGTACACAATAATACACAAAAGGAGACAGCCACACGCACTGGCATCAAATGTCCCCTGGACAACCACGTGGAAAATTAGAGAGGGTTTCCCTTTGATGTCTTTGTTTTCCACAAACAAGAATTCTGTTAGGTTTCCAACATAAGTTGCTTCATGTTTGGTCTGGCTGTGGAACAGTATCACTTCACGATTCACAAAGCTTGTTCCTCATATCACACTGTATATTGGGATTAGCTGTAAAAGCTAGATGGAGCACCTTTATTCTCTTTCTTCCTAACTACCTTTTAGTGTGCAAAAGAGGCTGGCACTCAGTCTTGCTTTCCACATAACAGTGTGGCATTTCCAAATTTCCATTCATCCACTTCAGTAACATAGTCTTCCAGTCCCTGAGAGACCAACCTTCGCAAATTCAATCTAAAAATAATCAATGGATTCTAATGCGATTAAACCTAAAAATAAGCCTTCCTGTGTTATCTTGCGTAGTAAAAACACTTTCTGAAGTCCATCCAGTTTATTTCTTCTCTTTGGCAGCCGATGCATCTGCTTGGCCTGTTTACAACTCATGCTATGTCAGAAATGATTGCCTCCGAGCAGGTTTCTCATTGTGGTGCTTCAGGAGGCCTGTCACCAGCAGCTTAAATTAAATTTCGTTCAGTCAGAACTAATGTGGCTGTAACAGGCCAGCTCAGGTCAGACCTAACCCCAGAGATTTACAAGAGGACTGCTTGAAACATTTTGCATAGTTTGACAAAACATTACTGTCGAATCATGGTCACACATTTACAAGATGCTGGATACAGTGTTATGGCAAGTGTCTGTTTCAAGTAAAAAAATCCAAATTTTTCAAACATACTCTTTGTTATTTGCCTTATTTTATAGGGCATATAAAGAGCTAAATAGCTGACATGTACTAAATTAACTACAGGATGCATTCTTTGATCATTCATGGGTACCCAACTGTTACTGACAATTCTAAATCTTCAGAGCATAGGGTGATATTCGGCTAGATTTCATGTTCCCTTCCTGGGCAAGGTGGAGCAAATTGCCACCGTGTGGCTCCAGTCGTTCCTGGAAAAGAACCTTGTCTTGGATCTATTCCAGTCTGGGTTTAGGCCGCATCACGGGACTGAGACTGTCCTGGTCGCACTGTAGGTTGACCTGTTGAAGAGGGCTGACAGGGGTTGCTCTACCCTGTTGGTCCTTCTCGATCTGACAGCGGCCTTTGATACGGTCGACCACAGTATTCTCCTGGGCCAGCTCTCTGACGTGGGGATTGGGGGTCCAGCCTTTGGCTGGCTCCACTCCTTCCTTGAGGGCCGTGCCCATTGAGTGAGCTTGGGCAGTTTTGTCGTATCCCTAGACACTCTCTTGCTGGGTGCCTTGGGTTGGCAATCTCCCCCATGCTTTTTAACATCTATATGAGGCCGTTGGCCAAGGTCATCCAGAGTTTTGGAGCTTGCTATCATCAGGACGCTGATGACACACAGCTCTATCTCTCCTTTTCCACCTCTGCAGTGGAGGCCATCCAGACCCTTGATCGCTGCCTGTCTGTGGTTCTGGAGTGGACCAGAACCAACAGGCTCAAACAAAATCATGAGAAGACTGAGGTTCTGTTCTTTGGGGGTTCTCAAAGGATGGGTGCAGTGGCTCTCTCTCCAGTCTGGGCGGGACTGTCTTCCAGCTGATGGATAGAGTGAGGAGTCTGGGCATGTTCCTGGACCAGTGTTGTTCCTTGAGTCCAAGGTGGTAGCCGTTTCCAGGTTGGTCTGAGGCTCATCACCCAGATTTACCCATACCTTGATGGGGATTCCTTGATAATGGTTGTGCAGGTGCTGGTCATGTTGAAGATATATTACTGTAACACTCTCTACATGGGGCTTCCCTTGACCCTTACTCAGCAATTGCAGCGGGTGCAGAAGGTGGCAGCCAGATTAGTGGTTGGTGCAGGCAGTTTGACCATTTCACCCCAATTCTGGCTCACTTCCACTGGTTGCCCAGAATAAATTACCAAGTGAGATTCGCCTGCCTCCATCCATGGCTTCCTTTAAAAAGGACGTAAAAACTCGGTTTTTCCAGGAAGCCTTTGGCAATGGCTAAGGGTGTTTTGTTCTCCCCATGTTTGCTGTTTGTCTTTTATAAATTTTTGCGCCTCTTGCTGAGGATATGTTTGTTGTCTGTTGTCTTTGTCTTTTTCCTGTATTATCATGTTTTATTATTTTATTATCACTATTATTATTATTTTATCACTTTTTGGGGTTGTTTCTTATAAAGTAAGTAAGTAAGTAAGTAAGTACGGTAAGTAAGCAACATGGATCCACAGCAATTTGGTTAATGCCAGGAAGGACTAGACAATATGTTCCATCTGCCTTTCCCCACCTGAGGCCCTCAGAGAGGTTCTCAGCTTCCATCACAAGGAAGTCCAACATACCAGAAAGGTGGCAGCTTAGAGAAGGCCCTGCTGTGTTCAATTAAAATATACTTATACCCTAGCAATAAGAGTGCTTACTTTCAACCTCAAGTGGCAGAAGAGCTTGGGTTATCAGCCTTATAACCACCATCAGTCCTGTGGCACCTTTCCCATTCATAATTCTCCAGAGAGATCCAGCAATTTCCTAGCTTTTGAGAAAGCATTTTCATCCAGTCTGCTCTGTCAACCACAATTTCCTTCCTTTCACACACTTTCCTTGGTTTCATTGTGGTTTTCCCCCCTTCTCTTTTTCATCTTCTCGTTGTTCCAGAGCCTTCCTTTAAATGTGACAAAGGATCTAACTGGCACACATAACCTCAAACCATTAAGGAAATTTAAGCAGTTCCTCAGTTCTATTAATCCTCTCCTGTCTAGGGCAACCAGATGAAAAAGTGGGGAAGGCTCCTTTAATATTTCCTTCAATAATTGTGTGGAGGAGGTGCACTTTGCTTTAAAAGCTCCACTGCTGGAATTTCCTTCTGAAGCAGCTATTAAAAGTATAGGAATCCTATCTTTTTTAATATATGGCATCTTGTTCCTGCCCAAACTCAGGCTCCTTCATCGCAACAAAACTATTAGTAGTAGATCATAGTGTCCTGTCACACTGCTGCTATTAAAAGAATGACAATACTGTATAGCAACCTATAGAAGTACATCTGAGTATTTAGAACATTTCAGAAAACGATCAATTTATCTTGCCTGTGTCAAACTGTTAATGCAGAACTTGAAAATGTCATGGGGGGGGGGTATAACCACCAGCAAAGGGGCGTGGTGGCTCAGTGGACTAAGGCTTCCAAAAACTGTCAGCTGCAAAGTCGGCATCTCGGCAGTTCGAATCCCGGGTGCCACGCAGCGGAGAGGGCCCCCATTGATAACCCCAGCTCCTGCCAACCTAGCAGTTCGAAAGCATGTAAATGCAAGTAGATAAATAGGTACCGCCATAAAAAGCAGGAGGGTAAAACAGTGTTTCCTTGCAGCCATGCTGGCCACGTGGCCATGGATTTGCACAACACTGGCTCTTCGGCTTGGATATGGAGATGAGCACCGCCCCTAGAGTCGGACACAACTAGCACGCATGTGTGAGGGGAACCTTTACTTGACCTTTAACACCAGTACAGCTATTGGCCATGCCGGTTATAGGATTCTGGTAATTGGCAGACTCAATAAGTAGTTTTTCTAAGTTCTGTGTAGTGCAAATACCCTGCGTGTACAGGTACAGTGCTAGGAAGCAAACCATTATTTGTGGTATAGATCGGATCCATACAGATAATTCCCACAAAGTTTCATGTTAACTTTAAATGGGATCCCATGATAAAAAAAAAATCCTTTTGTATACCCACTAGGGCAGTGGTGGCCAAACTTCCACCCTCCAGAAGTTCTGGACCACAACCCCCAGAATTCGAAGCCTGTATTGCCAATGACAAAGAATTGTGGGAGCTGTGGTTGAAAACATCTGGAGGGCCAAAGTTTGGCCCCCACTGCACTAAGGGGCTGAGACTTTGACTCTTCCTGGACCCCATGGAAAGCCATTTTTTCCTGACTGGGGAGAGACCAAGGCACCAGTGACATGGCCTGCCATGACAGGAGTCAGGAGTTACTGTTCAAAGTGAAAAATGCTGCCGGGGACATACAAAGCCAGTGGGCTTGCCTAAAGTAGCTCTGAAAACAAACAGACTACTTCAAAGAGTTTATTTCTATTCTTGGCATGCAGGATCTTTGAATTTCCAGCCCAATAATTTAATTTATATGAAGATTAGTAGTTCCCAGCTTTGTTTTTCTTACTGTGACAGGCAAGGAAGTTAACACTAATGAGATTTGTGTGAGCAGGGGGTGGGCTATGCATGGGGCAAAGGACTCCTTCCCTCATGGTTGACAGACATAGAAAGGTAGCAGGTGAGCTGAGCTGAAACAAGTGAGGCCAAATTAATAGAGACAGAGGAGGATATGAAATAGCACTAATTTAAATGATCATGCCTTTCAATCTACTTGAAGTGCTCGTCAAGCCTTTACTATATTCATATATCTTAGGACAAGGGTTTTGAGGCTTTCATCGCTCACATCAGACCCACCACATAGTCAAAAACTGGGGTCTCCACCATGATTAAAACAAACTCAGCTGTCACATCCCTGCTGCGGAGATCGGATCGCTGCCGGAGAGGGGCCTGCGATCTGGACTCTGCGAGGGGAAGCCGGATCTCAGCCCCCTCTCGCTGCCCTCCGCCCCACAGCGTGACAGCCCACCGGGCTATCAGGCTCTGGGGTGGAGAAGGAAGGGGCTGCGTGATCTGGTCTCTGTGCAGAGCCCAGATCAGAGCCCCCTCTCCCCGGCCGCCACTGTCAACAGACTATAATACTGAATGGGCAGTTACATATAATATATAAATTAAATGTGTTTGCCACTGAGCAGTGCAGCAGTAACGTAGATAAAATGTCAGTATTGATATAAAGGGTTGCAGAGTTAGGCTAACAGATAGACAATGACAATGAATAGAGTAAAAACTCATATATTCATATATACAGCAAAATATACACAGCATAACAACCAAGCATTATATACAATATAGCACACAAACAGAGTGGGGGTAAACTGTTCTCACCATAACAGTCCCCCAAATACAAATGGCAAGCTAGTGCTATTTATACAAATCAGCACTCATAAGATCTGATGCAATCACTAATTAACAATCTGATGCAATCTGATCTAACCATTACAAATCATGATGTTACAATCAGTTCCACCTGCACTTCATCACTTAACATGCCTGTGATTACTTATCTCTAACACTTGTGGATTACCATCATGACACAGCAGAATCTAACTGCCTCCATTTTACAATTCTCTTTACACATTCTGTTAAATATACATAACATATGTTTTATCAACTTTTACATATCTTGACACCCCTCCTATATTTAACAGATTTCAACTCCTAGCCTTTTCTTAAAACATACATGTTTATCTTTACATAAAGGCTTTGTAAAATATCAGCATAATTATCAACACTTGTACAATATTCCAATACAATCAAATGTTGTTCTATGCAGTCCTTCACATTCTGGTAACGGATCCAATGTGCTTGCTTCTGGATCCGACCTTCTGATTCTGTGTTAATTGAATACACGAAAAAGAATCATTATACACTTTGACTGGTAGTTTTACATTCACATTTACATCCTTTAACAACTGTACTACCCAGGTCAACTCACAACACAAATCACTCACAGCCCCATACTCAGCTTCTGTAGAAGAACACGAAATGTACCTTTGTCTTCGGGCTTTCCATACAATTAGTGAGTTACCTAAATATATGGCATATCCAGACATTGACCTCCTTTCTGGACTTGAACCCCAGTCAGCATCTGCATAGCTAATTAAATCAAGATTATCATATATGGATATCTTCAAACTTTTCATGCACTGTTCCTTTAAGGATATCTCAGAACACGCTTTATACCTTACCAATGCTTAATCAACAAATACTATCAATATCAAAAAACCTTTTGTGTACAAGCAACCTATTTCTCTTGCAAAATGTCCTTTGCTCTCTGGCGCCATCCACTGGTGCATCCACTCGTCGTTCCTTCAGAGACATATGCTCTTTGTCCATGGCCCATCATCCACTGCTTCCTTTCTTCTCCAGGCATCAGCAGCACATCTTCAAAATTCTGTGGCTCATGGGATACAAAATTCACAACAAACCTTTCAGGTGGCACTCCTTTGTTGGATCTTGTAGATTTTCTGATCAACACTGGCTTCTCATCTTCCACCTTTTCATCATGAAATGATGTAGACTCCCCTCCATCACTGGCAATCTCATCTTTCATTTTTCCATCATGTAATGCTGCAGACTCCCCTCCATCACTGGCAACTTCTTCAACCTCAGTGTGGGGACAAATACTTGGCAAAAACACTTCATTATTAGCATGTAGAGCTTCCCAATTTTTCTGCTCACAGAATGTTGCAGACCTGCTTATATAAACTTTACCATGACTGTCACAAAAACGCCAGGATTTTGCTGCAGGCTGAAAACCAATAAACATAAGCTTTCTGGACTTTGGGCTATTTTTGTGTCTATACCTCTTTGGAATCAATACCCATGCTTCAGAGCCAAATATATGGAGATATTTGATTGAAGCTTTCCTTCCATGCAGCAGAGTATATGGGATTTCATTCACGGCTGAACTCCACACTCTATTAGACACATAATTTGCATATTTCATAGCTTCAGCCCAATAACCTTTGGGAAGTTTTGCATCTGCCAACATTGCATTCATGATATTTTGGAGAATTCCATTCTTCCTCTCAGCCAATCCATGCTCAGCAGAAGCAGAGGGGTTTGTCAGTCTATGTTTCACCCCTTTCTTTTCTAAATAGTCAACAAACTGCTTTGCTAAAAATTCACCACCTCTGTCACTCTGTACAGCTAAAATTTTCTGTTTGTACTGTCTTTCTGCCATCTGAAACCATTTCCTAAACATAGCACTCACTTCACTTTTGTGCTTCATTATGTATACCCAAGAATAACGGGAATAATCATCAGTTATCACTAGGCAGAATCTAGCACCACCAAAAGATTTCGCCATGGGTCCAATTATATCAATATGTACCAGCTGTAGAGGTTGATGTGACTTTCTCAAACTCTTTCTAGATATGGGAGCAGACTTCACCTTTGTGCCTTTACAAACATGGCAATCTAAAAACTTTTTACAGCTTTGCACAGACCCATGTTCCACATGTTGCAGAGTTTTCCTAATGCCTTCAAAACTTAGGTGCCCTAATCTTCTATGCATCAAATGTATGCATTTGTCATGTAGAGGCTTATTTTCAACCATGTTCAAAACTTTCTCAGAAGTGCTTATCATAAACAAATTGTTTTGGAGCCTTCCAGTTGCTATTGTTTTCCCATTTTTTACAATCTTGCAACTACTCTCAGTGAACTGTACATGAGAACCTTGTTTTACAAGCATAGGCACACTTAATAAATTATTCTTTAAAGACGGTATATACAGGACCTTATCAAATACACATTTGAGGGGCTTGAAAAATATTGTACCTTCACCACAGACTTCTGCCTGAGTCCCGTCTGCCAAGGTCACAGTTCTAGAATTAAACAAAGTTAGTTTCTCAAACAAACATTTCTTGTTTATACAATGAATACTGGCCCCTGAATCTACAATAAATAATTCCTGTCTTAAGCACTCTTTTTCCCTGTTATCTTTAATTACAGACAGCTGGTGACCTTCACTCTTCCAGCGTGTGCCAGCATCTTTTTTCTGCCTTTGCCGCTTGTTTACCTTATCACAGAAACGAAAAACATGTTGGTCACTCCCACAATTATAACATCTTCTAACTACTTGTATTGTTTCTCCAGACACTTGAGCAGGCTTTTTATTTACTTTAGAATCAGTCCTCCTTAATTCTTCCTGCTGGAACCTTGACTGTATGTAAGAGACAGACAATTCATCACTCTTCATAGCTTCCAGTCCCATTACTAAATTGTCATATGACTCATCCAAGCTTGACAATATAACAAGGCATTTGTACTCCTCTTCATGATTTATGCCTACTTCAGACAATTGCTGAAATATACTATTTACTTTCCTTATATAATCAGAAATAGTTTCACCTGGGCTTTGCCTTGAACGGAATAATTTTCTCATCAGAGATACTTTACTTCCAGCTGTGTCCTTGATGTGAGCTGCTCTGAGAAACGACCAAGCCTCATGAGCTGTTTTTGCTTCCTTCACATAAACGAACTGGGATTCCTCCAAGGACAACATTATAACTGCCAAGGCTTTTTCATCCTTCTTCAAATCTTCCTCATCAGCTTCTTCATCAAGCTGCTTATCTACATACTGATAGAGCTCATGGAAGATCAAGAAATGCTTCATTTTCAAACACCAATGCAGGTAATTACTGTCAGACAGCTTTACAAGAGGCACTGAAGATAGATTTATACTTGCCATTATTGCTGATAGTGCCGGCTCCTTATCTGCCGTTCCTGCAACACTTTTTTCAGCTTTTTCGGCAAATATTTCTTCAGCCTCCACAGCTTTCACTCAAATCACACTCTGTTTTGCTTGGCTTGTCCTTATCAGCTGCTTTTCTCCTCTGCTCGCATTCCAAGCCTCTCAGAGAGAAATCCTTTGCAGCTCTGCTTTGTCTCCGTTCCAACTCCAATCTGTTTTCTCTGCAAAAACACAACTTTACACAACACACACTTTATCTATACAGGTACAACAAAACCCATCAGGCTACTGAACCAGCTGGGCCCATAACCCTGTCAACAGACTATAATACTGAATGGGCAGTTACATATAATATATA
>JAHTLZ010000237.1:41276822-41301196 GCA_023846285.1 Phrynocephalus versicolor | reverse complement strand
GGGAGGGGAGAAGATTTAAAAAGCCCGCTCTCTCCTCCCACCTGATGAGGTGGGGGAAGAGCGGGCTTTTAAAATCTCCCCCCCAGCCTCAGGCACTGGAGCTGCCGGCAAGCCAGGGCAGGAGAAAAGTCCCGCAGCCACGGGAGCACTCTCCTGGCCGGCTTAACGGCGGCTCCGGTGGAGCCCCAGCCCGGGACAGCTCCCCGCGGCTGTGAGAGGGCTCTCCCAGGAGGCTTGCTGCTGCCTCTGGTGGCGCCCAGCCCCGGGAAGGCTCCCCGCAGCCGTGGGAACAATTTCCTGGCAGGTGCCGAAAAATGGCACCCAAAAAACGAAGCGGGCCCCTGGGGTCCGAAAAAGGGTAAAGGAACGAAGGGGACCCCAGGGCCCGAATAACGAGCACGAAACGCCATTTTGGCGTTTCGTGCCCATCTCTACTGTGTATCTTCACTGACACATTCTATTATTCTTTGTGGTGGGTTTTAAGGACTTTAAAAAGTGGCGACACAACAAGTAACCAAAAGCAGTAATTCCATTAGTAGCTGACAACCATCGTAATATATTTTTCTCCCATGGTGACTGTAAAACAAAAAGATCATAAATAGAAAAGCTGCAGAGGTATTCCTGGGAATAAGTGTCATTGCGCTGAATAAACACATACGAGAATAATGATTCCATTAGTAATTAGAACTGACAATCTGCGTCTCCCCACATGCGCAAGTACCACAGGCTGAGCATCACTCTTCTAGGAAATGCTATAATAGGTCATATTTTCTACCATATATCACATTTCTTAGCAAACATCACTCCTTAAGAAATGCCACTGTTTTACCACATGCCGTATTTCTTTTAAAGTTATCATTTTATCATGTACCTTTAAAAAATGTTCACAATTTCACAGGAAGCATTGCACCACTTCCATGCACCATCATTATCCATGTCTTTTGCTTTCTGCCTGACTTTTTCCCCTTCCTTTCTGACATGCTGCTCTAACAGGATGCCATGGGAGGCTGTGGTGGAAATGAATAAGAAGAACATTAATGGTGAGAACAGGAAACAGGGCTCGCAGGAAAGCTCAGAATCATGCTTTGCCTTAGAGATCTTCAAGATTAGCCGCATAATCCTAGGCACTTTTATTTGGAAATCTTATATTAGACATAATGTCCTGGAATCTGAAACATGAGGGAGCTCCTGCAGAGTAATAAGCCTTATACCCACATGAATGGGCTGAAAGCACGCAAGGCCATTTCCACAGTTTTCCAACTTTGGTTGCAGAACCACAACTGACCCACTAATGTATTGCTGTTGTTTTTCATTGAGGATAAGATGTGCTCCCATAGGTATTATGAGGGCTGCCATTAAATACAATCTGCCTTGAAGTGCCTGCCAGAAGCAGATGCAATAAAGCTGCAGGCAAGCTCATCGGCTTAACCTTTTAAAAGAAATTATGGGTTTTTAATAGAACATGAGTCTGCAATATCATGGATAAATGTTAGCCTTCTTCACCCCCAGTTGAAATTAAACTGAATATTCCCATGATTAATTGAAAAATCAATATGTTTCATTGTAGGTACACCAATCTGTAACTATTTAAGGGTCCCTGGTGCATGTTTGATGGCCATTTCTCTCCTAATAGAATGGTCTGCTGCTTTAGATGCCCGTTTCATGAACATTGGTCCCACGATGCCCTTTTTATTTCTCTCAAAGTACAAGCCAGCTCTTACTTTTTCAGGACCTGCCAATGTTGGGTTTGTTTGAAAAAATAATAACCCCCAAATAATCTAGTTTAAAAACAACAGCCAATCAAGAGCATGTGATCAAGCTTAAAATGAGAGACAGGCATGCTAGTAACATAGGCAAAATCCAGCTGACATATTCTGCCCATGTAAAGGCTTTCATAAAAAGCACTATGTGTTATTTTCTGGGCAGCCTCTCACACAACCAGTCACACAATCCATTGCACAACCAGACAAAGAGTCAGTCTGCAACAAACAGCTCATGTCACCAGCAATTCCCAACCTTGGGTCCCCAGGTGTCTTTGGACTAAAACTCACAGAAATCCTGGCTGGTGCAGTTAGTGATGAAGGCTTCTGGAAGTTTTAGACCAAGACCATCTGGAAGACCAAGGTTGGGAAAGGTTGCCCTACACAAATCAGTAAACAAGCAGGATTCTAGCTAAAACATACCTACTACTACAGGGGCTGTTAAGGTTTATACAAAATGGATTTAGAATTGTCATATTGCAAGGGATGATGCAACTATGGCTGATGCAAGACAGAGCAGTTTGGACATGCTCAGTTATCAAATTGCTGAGCAATGGTTGCATCAGCCACATGTATAAAAGTGAGAGAGTTTGTCCTGTATTGTGTGGGATGAAGTTGGAAGGAGCAGCACGTTACTTTGTCCGTTTGGATCCCGAGAGTTTGGACTACAGGACTGTCTATGAGGTATATGCCTGCCAATTTTGTTTTTGTGCTGGACTTGTATATTTTGTAAATACAGTTTATTTGGTGATCGGAATCACCAGCTGTGTTTGCGTCTTTATTTTTAGCACTGCTATCAGGCTTGTTAAAGCCCACACTCTTTTACACAGTTCTCACAGTCTTCCGCTGAACCACTCTGCGACAGGGACAAACCCTGTATCATCAGTTATTGCATGCAGACATATTTTTAGTTACCCACAAATATATGTCTGAAGTCTTGATCTGATTTGAGACCCCTACTAAGCAGAAGGAAGGTTTAAGCTCCATGCCCTGATATTCCCAATATATACCCCTCTCTTTAAAACTCCCTTTGTTTCAGTGGAGCCTCCCTCTCAGTCAAACCATACCACACAAACTGGCAGCAAAGGTAGCAGCTAAAGATGGGCATGAAGCGGAAAACATGGTTCGTGGCTAACCATGAACTATCACAACCCAAATAAAAAGAACCCAAACTGCTGCTCAGCTGGCAGCCAGGTCCTTGTGGACAAGCAGCAGGCTCAGCTTTTGTGGAAGGACTCAGGCCCGCTGTCTCTCAGGATGGTTGCGGTGAAGGCATAAAAACAAGGTTGGTAGGCAATACTGGGAGAGGTGAGTTCAGCACTTTGTTTCCTTTCCACAAAATGGGATCCCGGAACCAAACTATGAGCCAGCCTAGTTTATGGGTTTTTCCTGGTCCGTGGCTATCTCTCCCTTAGCAGGGAGCAGGAGTAGCTGGAGGAAGCAGCTGCACTCCAAAGACAAAGATAGGAAGGGGTAGGAAGGGAATCGGGTCACAGGTGAGTGGCAGGGGTGACCATGGCACTGAGGACAGGTGGTGAGCAACAACAGACAGTGGTGCTATGGACATACATTATCTGGACACATTTCCCTTTTCCTCTCTCCCTCGCAGAAGAATGCCCCCTTCCTCTCATGAAAGAACCCCCCCCCCCAAGGGCTGGCCATTTCTTCAATCAATCAGCTCTGAAGGGTTCTCTGACACAAAATAGTATTCTATAGTATTCAAAATAGTATTTCCCCCCTCCCCATCAGTACTGCCAACCCCACTGCTCCTCTTCATCTCCCTCTCCTCTCTTTTCCAGTCTTTGTTCCAGGGTTGTGAGTGTCCCCACCTTCACATCTTCCTGCCCTGGTAATGGTGAGGCCTGATGTGTAGCCTGTATGCTGTAATTAAACTGTAAACCACCCAAAGACTACTTGAAGTGGTATGGGGCAGTATATAAACAGAATAAGCAGAATACATATCTTATTGCCAGTTACTCATATTTTTCAAACAGCAAGGAGTGGGTCAATTCATCCATTTTCAACAAAGCAAGGTGAAGTGGTGTTCAGCAGTGTTGCCATATGCATTCAAGCCACGGTGCTCTACATGAGATGAACTTTGCTTCCTGACTGGAGACTTTAAGCTAGTCTGTCCTGATCCAAACAAAAGCATGAGTTTTGACTATCTTCCTACACACTTCTATATAACACACATTATGGCTGTAAGACTATAGCACCAAGAAGATATTTAGCAAACAGGAGAGCTGGAGGAGAGATATGTAGCAAGCCATCCTGGATTCCAGCAGAGTGGCTCACAATCTGGGATCTCACCAAGAGCTAAGTCAGTCCAAGGAAGGATTTCACAGGGGAAAGGCATATAACATGAACCTGGAAACTGCCCTTCTTCTTTACTCTAAAGAAATATTTCATTTTATTCTATAGATCAAGTCTGAGCAACCAGTAATCCTCCAAATATCTTTGAATTGCAAGGTCTATCATCATGTGCTATAGCTATGCTGGCTAGGCCTAGTGGGCACTGCAGGTGAGAAACATCTAGATAACCACATTTGGCCCTGGAGGCGTCATGGTTGTAGATCTACCCATCTGAAGGCACCACATTGAGAAGAATGATCTAGATCTAGCTTCTAATAGGTCTATACAACTTATAGTTTCTTTCCTCATACACAAGATATTGTAGGACAAAGAATAGGAAACCAGTTTAGTTTTCTGGGTACTTCATTGCTCAACATCACCAAACGCTGTTTCCAAATAGATCTTGAATAATTTATAGAATCCTAATGACTGCAGGATTTGGGGACACATTTTAATTAGATGTTTATCAATGACACCAATTTGAGTTTTCATTCCAGATATTGAAGAGGTCCAAGAAGCTGACCAGGTGCATATGTGTCAAAGATACACTGACTGATATGCATTGCAATTTTAGACAGAACAGAAAGTTAGGCAAGTTAGTCATCTACACAGTAATTGGTATCTCTGCAGTACCATGAAAATGTCATTGCTGCTTTTCCATTACTTCTCTTAATCGAATGGATGCCACAAAATGTCTTCATTAATATGCCAGAGGGAGAGCAGTAACTTTATCCTGTGTTTTGATCTAAAAGGTCACAGCAACAATTAAACAGAAGTGAAAGATATTTTTATCATAGATGCCACTAGATGAACAATTATGGACTGCATGTGCTTTAATGGTGAAAAACTCATTTATTTTCCTGAAATCTACATTGCAAAATAGGGCAAGAGCCCCAAACTTTATTCAAGTTTAAATTTTCTTTTAAATGTGTTAACTCTCAAGTTGGCTGGGGGTGGGGGGTGGGGTGGGGCTTTTTTTCTCTTTTCTTGCAGAACATGAACAGTCAGTATTTTCGCCCTGAAGTTCTTGCATGTGAGACTAGTGAACTTAAAAACTTTTGGGAAAAGACAATCGAGAAGCAAACCCAACACTTGGAAGCTGAAAAGCACCGGAAACAAAGAAGTGCACTGAACAAGTGAGGACCTTGTTTTTCTAATCCAGCATTTCCTTTGGCAAGGTTTTCAAGCTGATCTATGAAAACAGATGCAGTGACTGTATGTGGGGGAGAAAACCAGAGAAAAGCTCAGTTGGTTGATGGTTTTGATGGTACCCGTGCTTAGGGGCAGCCAAGGTCACCTGATGTGTGTATTTGTGGATGGAGGAGTTACATGCCCTGACACCTATTTATTTTATTTATGTATTACCTGGGCCAACATTCCCAATGGGAACTCTGGGCAGTGTACAGGTTAGCAAGACTATGTGGCCTTGGGCAAGCTGCACAGTCACAGAGTACCCCTCTATGGAGGACTGGTACAGTAACCCCCCCCCCCCGCCTATCACGGGGGTTAGGGATCCATCCGACCTGCGATGCCTGAAAATTTGTGATATGCGGAAGCGGGTGGGGGACTGGGGGGGCAATCAGATCCCCCTGCTGCCACCGCCGCCGCACGCTGGTCCAAGAAGTCTTGGGGCGGCGCGCGTGCGGCGGCAAAGGAATCTGACCTCCCGTCGCTGCCGACCGCCCCGCCGCCCCGAGACTTCTCGTCAGGGGCCGTCTCCATTGAAATACATTGGCTCAATGCATTTCAATGGAGATTGTGGGGCAGCGCCCAACACCGCCGTCCTGCACTTTTCCGAGAAGCCTCGGGCCATGCAGGAGGGTGGCGTGAGCTATCACATCACCCCCCTGCCGCCCCGGCCCTGAGGCTTCTCGGAGGAGCCCAGGGCGGTGGCGCAGGGTGATGCAATTGCCCCCCGCCACTGCCGAGGCTTCTCGGAGGAGTGGGGCAGCAGGGTGGGGCAATGTGATCGCCCCCTGCCACCCCCCCACATGGCCCGAGGCTTCTCAGAGGAGTGGGGGGGCGATATGATCGCCCCTGACGCATCCCCGAGCGGCCCCGAGACTTCTCAGAGGAGCCCAGGGTGGGGGCATGGGGTGATGCGATCGCCCCCGTCCTGCATGGCCCGAAGCTTCTCGGAGGAGCATGGGGTAGCGCGATCGTCGTCCCCCCGCCGCCCCGCCGTGCAGCCCACGATATAGTGGGACTGCAGTACCTGAACCATGAAATGGCGGGGGGTGACTGTACACCACTTTGGAGTACTTTATACCTAGGAAACTCCAGGAGTGTCACACTCTGTTTTGAAGATCTCTGTGAAGGGACTGTGAGCATTAAGTTAGGCAAACATGGGGGCAACCTGTCCTCCCAGCCCAGTTAGGGGGCTGCTACCAGAGAAGCTGTAAGCTGTTCACCAGTCACCCTAAACCATGGTGGGACATACATCCTATCATGGGCATTTTAGATAAAAGGGAGATATAGCAGTGATGAAAGTGGAGAGGTTATTCCCTGTGAAAGTAGCCAAAGAACGTTGTCCAAATAATGTTTTTAATAATGTCTTTAATAATGAGACTTGAGGTATTTAACTGTATTCTGCTGCTTCACATGCTGACCAAATGTATTTGTTCCCATTAGACTCAGAAACGAATGGCGAGAAAGACTGGAGAAGAGATTAAAAATGCTCCAAGAACAGGATGAGAAGGAAGAGACCCCCAAATGAAGAGAACGCCATGCCCTTGAGTGTGTTTGATAGTGACTCTTGCTTAAGCTAAAAGAAGAAAGTTTGTGTTGAGGCAAGGCCGTCGCATCTGGCTTGCATTCATTTAGAAATTTCACAGAGTTTATGGCAGGTGGGGTGGTACATGTATTACTGTTTAATTATTTCTTTGGCAAGTTCATCCTCAACACTAGCAAAAGGTTGCTGCTTTACATTCCCCCCCCCCCCCCCACACCACCACCACCACCACCACCACAAGAGCTTTCTTATCAATGGCCTAAAACACTGTCCTGATTGTTAATTGTTCTTGTTGAACCAAGAATTCTGGCACCCCAAATGTTGTCTTCCAGCACAACAAAATGTCTGAAGAGGTAAACAGGAATGACAAAGAGGCTACAATGTGTACTACCAGCCATCTGCTGCTGTCTGAGGTTGTCTTCTCTTTCTCTGCTGAACAGTAGGGGTCGGCCTTATGCAACAGTCAGGGAATGCAAGAACTTAGGTGAAGACCAGGAAATATGCCTCTTGGTGTGCCGCTTGTAACAACATTCAGTGGCCTAAATCCTATTCCTGGTTCAGACTATACTGGCCTATTGAACCAACAGGATTTACCTAACCATACCAACCAGAGGAGACCAGCAGTTGAACCACTAAATCTCCACAGAATGTACAAACTGCCTAAGTTTCAATGTGTTTTTGGTTTATGCTTACCTATATGTCATAATAAACATATTATGGCTATTCTTTGGTGTCGAAGAACAATGCACTGTAAAGATATGCCCTACAGTTTGGAGGACGAGCCCTAAGATTTCCTCAGAAGGCTGTTAACGTTGCCCATGATTTTATACCATGAATATCCAATAGAGCTCCAACTTGTCATGAGGAGAAATGGAATAAGGTTATTATGAAGCCAACAAGCATTAAAAATGACTAACCAAGAATTTTGGTAGCAGCCAATGTTCTCAAATGGCTTGTTTTAGAGAGGCTCGTTAATACTACTCAGTCTGGTGAATTGACAAATACCAGTACTTGCAGAAGAGATGTGCTCCTTTCCCTGTGAGGTGCATAATTCCCCATTCTCTTCATTTTAGAAGTGGGAAGACTGGAGTTAAATCACAATTTTCAGAAAGTTGGTAAGAATGAGCATCTTTTGCTAGCCAAATCCAAGTGTGCACAACTCAAAGGCTCTTGTTTTGGAAAAGCACTTTCTCACACTTCCAGATTTCTTCCTCTTGCACTCCACTGTAAAAAAAAAATTAAGGGGGTTGCTCTTCCTGTTGTAAATAGGACACTGTCCAAACATCTAAATGCACACATGCTAGAAACATACCTGTATTTTTGCAGCTTTTTGACCATATGTTTCTATACAGTTCCATAGCCTCTTGTTTCTACAGCTGTTCATAACCAAAGGCATTTACTAAATAAATAATAGGAAAACAGAGTTTATGTTTTGTGAGAGCTTTTTTTCATATTCAGCAAGCTGTATGAACAAAACAAAAAGAAATAAAAGAAGAGGAAGAAAAAGACTCAGAGATGGGATAGAAACAGCTTCTGTCTTCTATGGGGAATATTTATTATGGGAATACAATGATTCTTCATTTGATTACTTTCCACTGGTATGGTCAGAGGTTATTTCCTCAGCCTGACATGGAAAATGGCATACTGCTGAGGTGGGTTATAGAATGAGAACACATACTATTAGCACCCAGTTGAAGGTTGAAAAGCAGTTAACTAGAGCTCCCTGGATCATTGACCATGGTAGATTAGGGATGCTGATGCTAATCCAAAAATCCATTTTTCTAGGTTCTGCCAGAGATGGTTATAGGTAAAATGAGATGAAAATCGCAGCACATATTTTAAAAGTGATGTTCTGTCAAGTGAAGAAAGACATATGTTTTATTATTAACTCAATCTGAAGGCTAAAACTACCTTAGGTAAAGGTAAAGTCCTCCCCCTCCCCGCACATGCATGCTAGTCATGTCTGACTCTAGGGACAGTGCTCATCTTCGTTTCAAAGCCAAAGAGCCAGTATTGTGCAAGTCCGTAGCCATGTGGCCAGCATGGCTGAATGCATTTCTGCGCACTGAACACTGTTTACCTTCCCGCTTTTTACGGCAGTACCAATTTATCTACTTGTATTTACATGCTTTTAAACTGCTAGGTTGGCAGGAGCTGCTTTTAACAGCAGGAGCTCGCTCCACTCTGTGGCACCATGGATTCTAACCACTGAGCTGCCAACATTGCAGCTGATAGTTTCAACGCTCTAGCCCAATGAGTCACCACGCCCCTATCTTACTTTGCTCTGATCTTAAGTGCATTCTGCCCCATACACCCATGTCCACCCACAAACTGTGAGTATGGGGTCTATAGATTAGGTCTCTAGAACACAGAACAGGTCTTTTGGTTCTTTGCCCCTATGGCAGCAGCAAGAGTTTTGATTCTCCCTACACCTAACACCTCAATCTGGCTTGATCTCCCACCCTTACATTCAGTTCCAAAATAGCAGAAGCCCTTAGCCTTGTGCCACGTTCACCACTGCAACATTTGAGTTAGTTTTATAAGGGGAAAACCAGGAGAGCTGAGCACCATATGGAATCAGAACCCCTCCTGCTTTAAAACAAGAAAATAGAGTGATTCCTAGACCACCCTTTGACTCTGTTCACCATTCAGGTGAAATGGGCACTGGGGAGGGGGGAGGGTTCTCTCTAGCAGAGAGTGTGATGACAGAGGAAAAGTGATCACATTTTGGGATTGCATGCAGAGCAGTCCAGTACATTCTATTTCCTGGTGATCACATAACATATGGAGAATTGTGCTGTAGCCTGACCCTGATCTACACCAAGGTTGGTGCTGCAGTAGGACAATTACTTTTAAGGGCCACGGTGGATCATTTCTCAGGCAGATTGCGTGGTTGCTTCAAAAGGAGATCATTCCCTGCAAAGTGACCCTTCCTTGTGCGATCAGACATGAACCTTTCCAGCTGTCTGATTGCACCCGGAATCAAAACAAATACAGTAAATGAAAGCTTCTGCTATTATAAGCACTTAAATTCTGCTGCTTATAAAGATGACACCTCCTGAGCAAATAAGCTGAAATCAAGCTTCCATGCTCTACATGATCATATCTACAAATAGAGCATATTTCAAATTACCGTAAATTGACAAATACTGAAAGAATAATGCTAGGATGAACTGAAAATTGTCATATTGGGCCTTTTCTTCCAAATTTCTATATAGGCATACAATAAACATCTATTAGTTCAGGTTGAACACCACTTATATAATTTACTTGAGCTTCCTCAGAAGCTTTTGGTGAAGCCTGGTTGGTGTGGTGAAGTTCTGAACATTAATGGATAAAAGAGCTTAAGGTTTCATAGGCCCCATTAATCTCTAGGGCAGACACTATGGGTAGAATCATGCTGTGCAGATTCTGTTCCTCTTTCCAATGCTAGAATCTCGCCAGTATGATACAGTAGGACCCCAGTATCTGCTGGGGGGGTGGTTCCAGACCTTCCTGTGGATAATGAAAACCATGGATAAGAGAGAACGCCTGCCCACCCACCTCCAAACTACTGTTTCCTGACAGTAGCTTGCTTTATGACTGGTGTTTTGAGACAGTAGCTTGCTTTATGGCCGCTTTTTTGACAGTAGCTTGCTTACAGTTTGCTTTACAGCTGCTGTTTGTGACAGCAGCTTGCTTTACAGCTTGCTTTGTGGCTGCTAAATTATTTAATTTTTTCCTCTGCCAACCGTGGATAACTGAATCCATGGATAATGAATCAGTGGATATGGGGGTCCTACTGTATTTCTATTCCCCGTCACTGGAAATTCAACTATACCTACAATTTCTTTTCTGCTTCCTAGAAGTATGGATGATATTTTTAAGCATAGTATATTGTTGTTGTGGGAGGGGAATGCCTACCAAATATCAAAAACCAGGTGCAGGGATTCTTGCAACATATATCAGATATATCATACACCTAACACATCTGCTAGCACGCTCATAATGGGAATACAGTCAATGATAACATAATTGTCAGGCTATGTCACTCTACACCTCTATTTGCACCTAACAAGTACAATAATAAATAAATATAAATAAATAAATACATCTGCTTCACAAAAAGATTATTCAGAAAGAGAAGAGGAATCATGAGGTATACTGGATGATGAAGGCCCTTAGACCAGCAAAGATGCCTCTAAAAGCATCGGAATGTGACTGTATTGCTCAAGGAATCTTCCTATGAATTTCCCAGAAAGGAATATAATGGTGGTATAGAACAGAACATAGTTGTTCAACCTGGGCAACCAAACATGGAGGCAACTGAGGTAACCCCCAGCAGGTACAGGCCAACAATGAAGTGAGTCTCAAATGCTTCATTAGCCAGCATGGGACTGGAACGAGGTGGAAAAACTTCACCTCATCCTTTTCATCTAGTTTGGACTGAATGACCAAGCAAACTACTATATGTGGTCCTGAAGGTAAACTATAAACAAGCAGGTTTTGTGACACTGCAGCCCATAGGTCACATTTTTTAAGTAACTGTCTTAAATTTCCAGCTTCATTGCTGCCAATTCATACAGTAAGCCAGTATGACATAATTTTAACTCTGGTCTTTGAAGGAAAATATCACTGAGTATTTATTTTAAGTATTACTAATTACCTAGTCTTACTATGAATTGTACTTGCACTCTGTGTATTACCTTTGAGAGGTCAATTTATAATAATCTTCTGTATTAAACAGAATGGTTTAAGACAGAATAACCACCTCTATGCTGCCTGGGGGCAGGGGGCAGAGCAAGAGTAAAATATCTGCACAGTTTAAAGAGTACCAATATCACTATTCCTTTTCTCCCTGAAGTTACTTCCTGCTTTTTATTCCCACCCACCCCCATGTTATTTTCACAGAGCAGCGAGCTTACAAGCACAGGAGCTAGTCCTAGGAGCTTCTCTAATTAAACACAGATTTCTATCCTCCTGCAGTATCCCAAAAGATTAAGGTGACAGAGGCATGTCAATTTGTTTCATCAAAAACAACAACAGTTTTCAATATCTTAACACTTAACAAGTTTTATCTGGCATACTCTGTCATGGACTCCAACCCACTTCAGCAGACGAGGGGGTGGACTACAGTAAATAAATGAATATGCCCACTAAAATATGGTTATCTTTAACAAGACTGTTTATCCTGGATTTCCTTAAGTAATGAGCACTAAGCTTCCAGTCATTTTGCCAATCTTTAGGCTAGTTATTTGTGTTCAATGTCACTAACTCAGTATTGTGCAGCTGCTCCCTGCCTGTAATTACAAACCCATGCAAACAGTTGGGTCATAGCAGCTGAAATCAAGTTCCTGAGTAATTAGAAGAGTTCACAGGATAACTACTCAAACTTCCATGATGAAGCCATCCACTAATTTTTCAACTTGCATTTTCTGAGATCACAGTTGCAACAGCTAGATTGGCCTGAAGCAGGTTAAATGAGAAAGCCAAAACTTCTTTGATTAATGCGTTTCTTTCACTTTTACTTATGAAGGCCCCGGAAACATATTTTTATTGCTGGCTTTAACTCCATGTCAATTTTTGCCCTGTAGTTCACTTTTAATGTCCCAGTAAATTATTTTAGAATCAGATTCCACAGTGGTAGATTTAGGACTCAGGGTCATATTATTAGTATTGGTATTTATACAAGTATCAAAATCCCAAACTCAATTTCTTTTCTTTTTTTAAAAGAGTGAACTGGCTATCAGTTTTATCAATTACTAAGAGCAAAATAGTGCATTTCACAGTAATAAATACAATTTAAGATCAACCAGAAAAATAGAACTAAAATACAAGTCTAAAATGCTAAGAAAGAAGCTTAATCAGCAATAGGAACATTACTAAATAAAATCTAAGGGAAGCTGAAAAAGACAGAAGTATAAATCATGCATTCATCTTGAAGATCCTTATTATTATTTTAAAAAGGCGATAGAGTCAAAAGTTGCAGACTTTCACACATCTCAAATCCTTAAGAGATCTCTCTCTCTCAAAAACAAACAAAAAGAAACCTGACTTCCAAGGTCAATTCTCTCAATAACATTAGTGAGGAGGACTGAATCTATCTCTACAGTGGCATCTCTTTCTTCTTAGTTAATCAAATCTGAATGGTGCCTTAACATATTTAAACTAGAAAGTGCAACGGATTAGTGAAACCATTCCCCACTACTGTCTACTGAAGAACCTAAATGAATAAATAAATAACACCAAAGTATGCTGGACAAATAACAATTGCAACAGAAATTAACCTCCCTTGTCCCCCAAAAACACTGGTGTAAAAATTGTTAGTCCCAAGTACTGTAGGTGCACTGAATCTGTATGAACCTGTCAGGTTACATACATAGGTTCCATTGATTCCATGTATCTACTCCATTTGGGACAAGGCAGGAATTAAGCCATGATCCCTTTAGCTGTGATATTTTACCTCACAGAGGGCATAACTGTACTGCCGTTTCTTTGCTTTAGAACCATCAAATCATAGCATAGTGAAGTTGAAAGGGGCCTACAAGGCCATCCTCCAATCCTCTGCTCCATGCAGGAATACAAATCAAAGGATATCTGGTTGTTCAAATTTCACAGTGGGGGACTGAATTCGAAACCCCTGGCTCTGCAACCAGTTACTTAACCCAGTGACCTGCATTTCTGCATTGAGGAGGGGGCTGGACTCCATGGTTTTATAGGGCCCCTTCCGACTTCATGACTCTATTATTCTTTCCAGCAGTTCTTATTACATGTCTTCTGAGTCATTATTCCTTTGTGATTCTCATAGGCTCTACCTTTTGCTTCCTTATTCTCCAACTACCAATAGCAACTAATGTTAACATCTGGAAACTGTCAGAAGGGACTGTACATGCATACCACTGAGGTATGTGCAAACATGCAAAGTATCTCCCAGCTCCTTTCTCACATGGAGATAAAATGTATATAAAAGCCTTTATGTGCCTTCCAAGTGTGCCCAAGTGCCCTCCCATGTCCTTTCAATGGGAGAGGAGGTGGTTGTGTAAAACCTCCTGCGTACACAGACATGTTCTATGAATGCTACTGTATGTTCACTGGGAGAGAAGTCCAGCATCCCACTCAGCAGAATGAACTACAGTACAGGAGCTTCAAACACAGTGCAGCTTGCTTGTTCCCACATATTACAGGATGTAACACAAATGGCTATCTAAAAATGCTGTATGGTGTGTTGGGTTTTAGTGGGTTGTTGTTCTTTATTGCATTCATCTGCTGCAAGAACACCTACAAAATTTATTTTATGAGATATTGAATCGATGCATTTAATAAGCTATTGTACTGCCCCATAGATCTTAAATGTCTTTTGTCAGCAGATGCCTTGAAACAAAAGGAGTATCCATAGCAATTTCCAAAATCAAACCAGAGTCATTTTCTCAGTGTTCACTGATGTTTGTCAAAAGCACACAGATGTACAAGTATAGCTATTTAGTCAGACTGCTAGTTAATATTTTTATTCTGTCTCTGAGGTTTTGTGTTTGGCAAACCTTTCCAGAGTCTCCTAGATATAAAGGACTCTGAAGTGGTCAGCCATTTCCTCTGTGACTGCATAGCTTGCTCTTTGACTACAAATGACACTGGAGAATTGAACTCACAACCCCTTGCTCCACAGCCAAATGTTATGGCATCAGTTTTAGAGTGGGGAATGTGTATTGTGCATCTAAAACCACTCTGTGCCCAAACAGAGGCACACAGGCTGAGGGAAACTCACCTTTTCTATTTTGATAGCAATTTCGTCTGATCTATGTCCACATCCATCTGGGTATTTGTGGGTTTCTGGTTCTGTAAGAATGCCCATTCCTCCAAATGGAGAGGCACAACGCAGCATGGCCAGCTAATAGTTACCAGTGGAAGTTTGAAGAGTATGGTACTCTATTGTATTCCCTGCCCCCTACACTCCCCCCCCCAGTTACTAAGCGAAAGCCTTAGTTGATTTCTTGAAGCAGCTACCCTGAAGGGAGGGAAGGGGGTACTTCAAAAGGGCCATGGCCACAGTTGACTTTGACTTCTCCTTAAAAGGGCAGTGTAGGGAACCTACTCATCTACACCTTCCATCCTTTCTTTTTTGTTCCACCCAGTCTTCCTGCTGCCTGGATTTGGCCACAAGACTCCAATTATTTTACTTGAACTCCTGGATAGCTCAGAGGTTCAGATAGATGGCAGCAGAACCAGCATTGGAAGTCCAATTCCTCACCCTGCCTCCTTACTCAATGATCCATAAGGTCCATTCCAGCTCTGCAGCCTGGAGTAGGAACTAGCAAACCACTCCAGTATTCCTGCCAAGAAAACTCCATGGACATGGAGTCACAAAGAGTTGGTCACGACTGTAACGACACAACACACACACACACACACACACACACACAATAATAAGATTATTATGATTTTGTTCTAGGAAAGTCCAGGAAAGTCTATTTCAACAGAGAAGAGCAAACAACTACCTTTCATCTTCAAAGGTGTTTCTGCCCAGCACATTTCTAGTCATAAATGCTGGATTTCACATGAAGGATCCTTGATAGTGGTACTACACCCTATTTATGTCTCTGAGCTTTTTACTCCATCTTCAGGTTGTCCCAGAAATGTACAAATATATCCCTGATTTGGTTTGTCTTTATTCCTTTGCTCAGATACAGTTCTCATCCCATTTTAGACAGTAAAAACACATTGGCTGAAATGCTATTTTTAAACATAGCAAGTTATATTAGGCCCATTGAATCAATGGAAATTTATTGTGTTAGCTCCTCTGAAATTCCCACTCATTGAAATGGGCCTACTTTAGTTTCAACTTACTGTTCTAAAGGAAGTCACAACTAGAGTAATGCCCATCTGAATCAATGGGACTTAATGAGAAGTTGACACCCCAAATCCCCACTGGTCCAACATTCTAGTCTTTTTCTTCCTAGCCTTTTCCCATGGGGTCCCCAATAACCCAGGTAGTTTTTCCAGGTAGGCAGGATATTCAGAAACATGCTTCTTATTTCATATACCCATCAAGATTGATGTTAGCAACTTCAGCCTTTTGGCAGAAAGCTAGGCAAACATTCTTAGACCTGTTCTTTAAATGATGTGATACTGTACATCCATAATTTGGATCTCATCTGAAATATGCCTATCTTTCCTTTCCTGGATTTTATTAATCACTCTGTCTACTGCTGAACATACATGACCTTTCATCACTACTAAAAGGGGGAAAGCCAAAAAGAAGAGACAGATAGAAAATTCAAAAACGCCTTCTTCCATAAAATACAAATGTGATAAACACACATAATAAAGTTTTATCAAGAAACAATTTTAAACTAGCCTTTCCTCAGCTTTTATTTATGAGGACTATATTTTGTATTTAGCAGAAGAATCAATAATTCCAGTCAACCTACTGAGGACATTCCAGTAGCATGGATAGCAGCCAACAGATTGACCAAATGTTTTACTTAACAGACAGCACTGCCTCAGACACTTAATCAATTTTATATTTGAGTCCCCCTGCACTCCAGATGACCTGTGTCCTATAAACCAGGAGTGAGACGTCTTATGCTTGTTTTCTTATAAAAGATATTAGATGTGACAGTGTTGGGGATGCAAGTGACCTACTGCATCTAGACTTACGTCATTTCTTGCTAGTCTTGTAACACCAGTCTTGGCAGGCACTCTAAGGGGGACCAGATGAAGCTTCTCAAACCTGACACAAAAGGACCTTTCTACTGAGTGCATTGACTTTTTTTAAAAGCCAAGGAAGCCAAAGTACAATGGACATGTATCTTGACAGTGTCACCCAGTGGCCAGATGCACATATTGTACACAGCATGGTTGTAGGAAAATGATTTTTCCTATTGACATTGTAACCAGAGGAAGAAGGACAAATTGACATCCGGGGAACATGGAATTGTCTAGTTGGGTCATACAGACCACCCTGCTAATGCAGAGCATCCACAACTAAAGCACCCATGACAGATGGCTCTCCAACCTCTGTTTTAAAATGTCCAGTGAAGAGCTTACTGCTTTTTCAAGGTAGTCTGTTTCACAGATCTCACTAACAGAGCCTTCTTCGTGGTATTCAGTAGGAATCTCTTGTAATTTGAATCCTTCAATTCAGGTGTGCAGGTGATCATGTCACTCTACCTTCCAGTTAACAGATCTTTGGTTATCTGAAGGGAACTATACCACTTCTCACACTCCTGTTTCCCAGCTAAATATACACTCTGTTCCCTCAATTGCTTCTTACGGGGTTTGTAGCTTTTACTAGTACACACATTTTCTCCCGATGTTTCAGCTTACTTTTTCCTGAAGGTGACACAGGAGTAAGCTTTGTTCTCAACTGGAAAGGATGGTTGTCTGATAAATTGTTTGGGAGAAAATACAAAAGAACATAGGAGGAAGGAGATCTGTTGAGAAATTCATAAGGCTCATTCATTTGATCCTAGACCATGGGAAACATCACCAAGAGCTGCTGCATGAAATTTTGCTACCTGAGGCAAAAGATACGATAGTATGCCCCATCCCCAGTCTCTATATTTTACATAGGTACACTAGCCAAACTGGCTGTTGAACCATATTTTGACCCTGCTGGCATGGCAACACCCATGTCTTCAATACCTTGTCACTCCTTTGTGCTATTCACTGTCATGACAAGGAGCATGTCACTGTTGTGACAATGGACAAGGAGCCTCGTGGCGCAGTGGTTAAATGCCTGCACTGCCGCTAAAACTATGCTCACAACCTGGGGTTCAATCCAAGGTAGCCGGCTCATGGTTGACTCAGCCTTCCATCCTTCCGAGGTCGGTAAAATGAGTACCCAGCTTGCTGGGGGGGGGGGAGCAATGTGTATCCTACATAATAAACCACCCAGAAAGTACTTGAAGTGCTATAGGGCAGTATAGATAGGATATCAGTGTGTGCCCGAGGAAATTAACTTATTCACAAAAGCTTCCACTGAACATTAGAGTTTTCGTGGTGTAAATAAAGGTATCCACCCTCCTACATCTATATTGTGCAGCAACATGTGAGGCTTGCAGCAGCTTTATTGCTAGATGGTTGATATAGAAATAGATAGATAGATAGATAGATAGATAGATAGATAGATAGATAGATAGATAGATAGATAGATAGATAGATAGATAGATAGATAGATAGATAGATAGATAGAACACTTTATCTCCTGTCTGCTTCACTCTGCTAAATTGTATAGCTGGCCTGGAAGACATTTCAGCTTCAAAGCCAAAAATTTATATCCCAAAGATCAACAAGACCCTGTGTGCATCACAACTCACAAGCAACCTGGAAATGTTTTAAGGAGGAAAGGAAGTGTCAAAGAGGTCAAAAAAAATTACATTACAAGGAGCTTTCAGATTGGCCTCCTCACTCTCAAACCTAAACTCCACCTTCCTTTCTCTCTATCTCCCTCTGGCGTTTAGCTTTCAGGTCAGGTCAGCTCATTTTTGTCCTTCACTACCTAAGCCAGGCATGTCCAAACTTTGGCCCTCCAGATGTTTTGGACCGCAACTCCCACAGTCCTTTGCCATTGGCAGTCTAAGCTGAGAATTTTGGGAGTTGTGATCCAAAACATCAGGAGGGCTGAAGGTTGGACATGCCTGACTAAGCAAACCTGCAACCAAAGAGCAGCAATGGAACCAGCTGTGGAGGTCCTAAAAATTCAGTTATTAAAAAATAGCCAGTTTATGAATATGGGATACTGTGCTTCTGTATCCAGAATACCAGGAAATGGCCAAATATTGTTCCACTGCATTGCCAGCAGGAAAAAAGATGCCAAGCTTTATATAGCAAATGGAAGCCTAAATATTGACAAAACTGACCATCTGCAGGATACCCTCCTGTGCCCATTACCATTCACCAAACAAGTGACACCAAACGACGGAAAGTCCCAGTTAACCACTTCTCATGCAAACAAAAAGTGATTGTCAGGCATAAATTCAAGCATAAATTCTCAGGACTATTATTGTTTGTTCTTTATTCTTTTTCTTAAAATGCTCTTTAAATACTTTTACAGCCAGTCACAGTATTGTTTCCCAGCACCAATGTCTGTTTGGCCAGAAAAAAGTTAAAAAATTCTGCTCCAGAGAATCAGCAAATTGAACTGTGAGTGAAAGCATCAAAATTCAGATTGCTGCAGACCTGTGCCAGAAGGCTGGCCTCAGGAATTCTGAGAGAATGGTTAGTGAAAGCACTCTGGGCTGTGACAGATACAACTGCTCTGTGCTTCTGCAATGCAGAAATATTTTGAATATTCTTTACAAGATTGTATGCTAATTCCCTGGAAATGCATAGCAAAATCTCCCCCTTTCTGGAAATCAGTCACACCATTATTTTCCTTAAAGTAAGACTTTTTTAAAACTCTTCAATGAATACTCTTTTGGCTCTTTTGGTGTTTTTCATTGCCCTCCAAAATTGCAGTTGTCTGGGCCAGAGAACTGCAACAATTTATCTACTTCAGAATGCTTTTGCTGGTAAACCTATTCCTTGCATGCTGACTTTACAATAAAGTCACAGTTTACCCTTTTTGAAAATCAGTATTTCAACCCCTGCAGCCTGGATTTATTAAAAAAATTAGAAAGGTGAGTGCCAACTATTCTCTATCAAAATAAGAAAAATAGATATTTTCTGTTTATGGGTTTTTTTTATATCTGGGGAAGTTTAAGGCTGCTTGTTTTGTACAGGGGACAACACAATTTCACTATTTAAAAAACATAATGCAAAAACCCTTTGCCCAAACTTCCCCTATTTTGGTACAGAGCACCGAACTATTTGCTACTTCTGTGTAAATTCTGGTTCCGATTTGAAGTCCAGTTTCATAATTATAATTTTTTTGTTTAGGCTGATTCCTTTTTTAGAATTGCCTTGTAGAATGCTGATTTGCTCTTCTGAACAATAACTTCACTGCATCTCCTGCCCTCTTTCTTGGGAATTAATTATGATTACATTATCCTGGGGCAGAGAGGGTGCTCTGACCTTCCTTGCAAAACTCAAGGGGTTTCAGCTGTCTCTTTCCCCACTATTACTCTAATACAGAGACTGGCTGGGGTCTGAGTTCAGGACATGTTGATAAATCATCTGTAGTATGAAAACTGATTCCTTAGCACCACATTCTTTGGGCTGCATCTCAGAAAACCTATGAGCAGATTATATTGACTTGCATGAACACCTGTCAATCTCCATCTGCAGACATGCAGATACACCCTACTCGTAACACAATATATGCAACTGACAGTTAAGATTCTGGGGAATGGAGCTGACCTTTCTGCTCATGCTGACTGCACGCAAGTATCAAAATCTCCCTAAAATTAATCAGAGCATTGTCAGTCAGGTGTATGATGTTTCCTCCAAGAACCTGTGTTCAATTACTATCAGCTGCAGTTGTCCCCAATCATCTTGCGCCCAGGATTTAAAGCTGACCTCCAAATATCCTCCAGTCTGAGTCCAGGAATCCCTTCAAATATGCCCAACCCATGGTAACCAACAGAAAGCCTCAATTGGCTGACCTTAACTTTGGAGTAGGTCCCATTGCATACAAGGGGAAATATTGCAAAACTGGATGTCATAAGTATCTCATTCTGACTCACTATCAGTGTTTAGTGGTTTTTTTTTCTGGTAGTGTCTCTCTTCTAGCAGCTCATCTTCAACCTAAGAGTGCCAAGTACTCAATAGATAAAATAAATCAGAGAGTTCAACTTGTTTCATTACATGCAGATAATTTTTTAAAAATAGATAATTTTTTAAAAAAAATCAATTGGTTGGGATTGCCTAGAAGATGGAGGCTATCTCTGACATCTATGTTTCTATAAATAAAAATGCAAAGGATGATGGAGTAAAGGGTTGCTGAGCTGGCTCTTTGTAGCAAATGTGACTGACTCTTAAAGCTTCTGTATTTCAGTATCCACAGTACTGTGGATTGTGTTTTGCAATTGTTAAAGCTTCTGTATGGATCTATCTCTGCAATCATTGTTTCATGTTTGGTTACTTACTCCATATTGATGAATCACTGCTTTATATTGTCATATTCTTGGCTCTCAGTTGTATTCTCTTGATCATTATTGCCTTTAGTGCTACACAGCCAATTTCCATTTTTTCCATTCGATTGGCTGGCCATAAAACATTTTTTTATCTGTCGCCCCTTCTCCCTCCTTACAGACCACATACATGCAAACACAATTGATTTGTTCTCAGTTATCTTCATATGCATTATATACGAGTAGGTCCATTCTGAACACCTTTCTAAAATACCCAGAAATCGAGACATAAAGTAAAAACAAAGGAGTAGGATAAATTAAGTGGTTGCATGGAATAGCTTGTGTTCCAATAAAGTGGTTGATTGGCACTTTTTTTGTTCTTTCCCCACTGTGAGTTAAAGATATTTTCATCTGAGACATAGAAAGTTCCTACAGCTAAAACATAGAACACAAGTCCTCTTTGAGACTTTCACAGAATATACAGGTGTGTTTTTTTTTAAAAAAAGTCTCCTTTGATGCTTATCAAGCATTAATGATACAAATCACATAAAGTATTTTAAAATGCCTTTAAATGTCCCGTGTTTGTACTGATTCTCATTTGGAATTTGCTGGCCAATGCATGCTGATGTTCCTGACTAGAAAGGCCGTTTGGGGCATTTTATTTTATGTCATATAATTTTTGAACACATTTCCTCTAATTTGAAAACGAACCCCTTTCTATTTATCTGTCTTTGTGTTCTTTTGTCACAGATAATGGCTAAGTTATAAAGCAATTCATTCACTGTTTTAGTGGGTAACTACCCCTGGCCCTCACTCTTGCTAATGACACAGCTTTTCAGGAGGCAACAGGCCTTATTAGGAAACAACTCCCACTGAATTAAGTGGTGCTTAATTCTGAACAAATTTGTTTAGGATCAGTAATCCCACTAATAGCGCCTGTAAAGCATAATTACACCTTGGCCCTAAACTCACGTACTTAGAGGCAAGTGGCTCCATTGTTTTCAACAGAGTGGACTTGATAATAATTGAACTCACACAAAGCTGTCAACTGCCCATGAACTCTGCTAGGTAAACCATACCTGTATGCCCTACAAATGTTACAAATGTAATCCTATTCAGTTTGCCTTACAAGAAGTTACAAAAGATAAGCTTCTTCTGGATCATTTGCAATTCTTTGAGGGAACAAGGCACACAACTGTGCTTTGAGCAGAGTAATAGAGTTCACCTTTTTAAGAAACTGCCTTCAGCCTTCATTTCCATAATCTGTACAAATAAGCTTTTGTTTTATTCCATAAGGAGTAGCTTGGAATTCAGAAGCAGGCAAGGTCATTAACAGGTGAACCAAAAACAAAGCCTTGTAGCATCCTAAGAACTGACACATTTTATGATTATATAAACTTCCCAACTTTTCTGAACTTTAGCCCATGAAACTGTATGTCATAGTAGCAAAATATGTCTAAAGAAGTATGTAGTAGTCTCTGAGAGACAGTGCTGATTAAAACTTCTTAGTCTCTGAGGTGCCACTAGACTCTTGGCTGTTTTTGCTGCCTCAGATCCGCAGTTGTTTCCTCCTAGAAATACTGAAATGCATTAGTCTTCAAACTATCACAAGAGTCTGTTAGTTTTCCTACCAGAGATCAAGCCAGGCTGTCACCGTTGTCTTCATCAGCTTGTAACAACTGAGCTTCACACTGGTTTCACTTGTTTGTCTTTAAGATCATCATCTTGCCTTCTGCAACGAAAAAGCAGAAATCTCCCATATGCAACAGAAATCTCTTTTTGTGCAACACGACTTTACAATGGATTTTCCAAATTTCCTTTATAATAACTCATGGCATTGTTAAAATACTGTACAGTAGTGAAAACCAGGCCCAAGTAGAAGTAAAAACCAGGTCCAAAGTAAAGGAAAATTCATTAATTCTCATTTACATGAAAAAGTCTTCATGAATTCAGTGTGCTTGGTTCCAAGAAAATGAACAAAGAACTGCAGGTGTAAGAAAATAAAAGAATAGTTTCTATCTGATTATTACAGGGGCTTTAACTTGTAAACTACCGCAGATTATATTCTTGACTACAGCAAGGCTTTTTTCTCTTGGAAGGGCATGATTAACACCATGCCAATCTGGAAGTTTTAGCGTGTCCTGGTAGTAGTCTTGATCTCAATGAATCTGGAGGCCATCTTCAGAAGGGAGCATGAAAAACAGTAAGCATACCTTTCTGAATTTTTAATATATAAGACCCAAAGAGTAAGGAGAGGCACCCATTTTCTTTTTCCTTGGGAAAGAGAAGCCATAAGCAAAAACTATAAAACTTCCCCTTCAAGGAAGGGAAAAAGCACAAGGTGCTAAAGCTTCTAAATTATAGCTGGGGGTGAGCAGGATGAGTCCAGTCACCCTCATATCCAGGGCCAGCGCTAGGGTTTTTTGAGGCCTAGGCGGCAGGGGCGGCGGGGCGGCGGAGGGGGCGAGGGGCAGGGCGGCAGGGGCCGCGGGTGGGGGGGCAGTGAGGCGGGGGCGGACGGGCAAATGGGCGGGTGGAGGCGGAGGTGGCGGGGGTCGAGGCAGCGGGCAGCGGGGGGGTGGACGGTGGTGGCCAGCGGCGGGGGCGGCAGGGGGCAGCAGGCTGGCCAGCAGTGGCAGGGGGGAGAAGCACCCCCTCTCCATTTTGGCACCCTAGGCAGCTGCCTAGTTTGCCTTAATGGACATGCCGGCCCTGCTCATATCATCATCGGTCAGTAACCAATTTCTATTTTAGTCAAGGCTAATTGAGCTGTTGGGGGAAGAGATAAGACAGAGAAAATGCCGAGAAAGAAGGATAACCAGTTGTCAGTCACCAACAACAAAGGCAGAAGAGGACAGTGGCCTGCATATGTTAATCGATGTATACCAGGTACCAAAGCAGAAGTTTGGCCAGCATAGTAACACAAGTGTTGCTGTTCCACAAATGATGATTGCCTTGGATCAGATAATCAACTTGGATTGCCTTAGACTGAATGTTCAACTTCCTCTCTTAATGAGGTCCTGAATACCTCCTTCTATGAACAGCAGAAATGTCAAGTCACTGTCCTGCACCCCATTATGCAAGTGTTTGACTCAAGAAGATCCTGGGCACAGGGACACAAACAGAAGTGATGTTTATAATTAAAATTCATCTCTCATGAGGAACTTGATAACCAGTAGGCTGGCAGAATCTGCAGTCTAGGTGCTGAGTGTAGAGAGGAAATTCCAAGATCCCTCACCCACCCCTCCAGTTTTTATTCCCCTTTATGCCTAGATGCCCTGAGCACATCTGATTTCACCTGATCTGGGAAACTAAGCAGAGTCGGGCCTGGCTAGTACTTGGATGGGTGACCACCAAGAAATACCAGGTGCTGTAGGCACCTGGAGTAGGAACTGGCAAAACACTCCAGCATTCCTGACAAGAAAACTCCATGGACATGGGGTCATGGAGAGCCAGTCACAACTGTAACAACAACAACAACAACAACAACAACAACAACAACAACAACAACAACAACAACAACAACAACAACAACAACAACAA
>JAHTLZ010000237.1:41259929-41267057 GCA_023846285.1 Phrynocephalus versicolor | reverse complement strand
ATTTATTTATTTATTTATTTATTTATTTATTTATTTATTTATTTATTTACCACGCCAATTTCCCAAGAGGGAACTCTGGGCGGTTCACATAAAAACACAAGAAGTCCACAAAATAATAATAAATGAAATAACAACAATAATAAAAGGGGGGAAGCCCAGCAACAAACAGGTTATTGGCAAGAGGCATAAGACAACTGATGACAGACACAAACCTCAAGACAGGGAAAAGTAATGCAAACCCTAGCGATTGCCGAAGGCATCCCTAAACCACCAGGTTTTAACAGCTTTTTTGAAAGATGCCAAAGAAGGAGCCTGGCATATCTCGCATTGCACCTATCACTGACCAGATGTGCGAAACTGGACTGTGTTGGTTTGTTCATGCCCTGTGTGCTGATGAGGAAACTCTGGCCAGAAAGGGTCTTACTCCTCAGGTCAGCAGATCCTGAATGAGGGGTTGCCCATAACAAAGATGGACGAACACCCTCGAGAATGGCATGAAGTTGTCCTAGGTTCACCCAGACCTACCCCATGACTGCACCAAGCAGAGGGCCAAAACAAAAATGGTGGGCCCCACCACCCAGTGGGTCAAACACTAAGAAAAAGAAGAAGACGGCGGCTCATGGAAAAGAGCAGAAGGGCACTTTTTATTTAAATTTGGCTTGTTTCACCCTAGAAACAAGCCAATCTTGGTGTAAGAAAACCATTAGAAAATTCCTGGGAAATTTGGAGGTGGCAAGAAACGAGGAGCACTTCATATAAGATGGACTAACTCAAAAAAAGGAAACCATTGCCATGACTGTGAAAGATCTAGCAGGGCTGTTAAGAAAAAGACTTTTTGGAGCTCATTATTTCATGAGTGATCTAACACACATAATATCAACAATGAGCACAAAAGTGTATCATGTGTGACCCATAGTCATTACATAATGAGATCTTATTTCAAGATATAAATATGCACTTTATATGAACTCCCAGTGTATGCAATCTTATAAAATGTCCAGGTGAAGAAAAGTTCTTAAAACCTACTCCAAGTTGATACATTGGCTAGAACTTAAGGCACTAAAATGGTATAGAAGACAATATGAACAATTATAAAAGAAATAATGGGGAGAAATGAAAATATTTTTAAAGAATCTTCCCATACTTGTCCCTCCAGTCAATGCTTTCCCATTGACCAAGAAAATATAATATATTCTTATACTGATGAAGATTTTTCAAGATCCTTATGACAATAAAAAGCGTATAAAAGAATGCTGCATTTAAAAACATCCAAATTAACTACATTTGAATTGGTTGGGGGTTTTTTGTTTTGTTTTTTGTTTTCTCTGGCCTAAGTAAGAAAATTAATCTCAACCACAGGCAAATTATTAAATCAGAAGAGTCAGGTGACAAAATGGGAGGAGGAAACATGCTAGCATCAATTGTTTTAAGAGATAAAAGAGCTTCTTTCTATAAATTAAACAAGCCAGGTAGCTGTCATTCACTCACAGCCTCCTGATCCCCTCTGTAAGAGTTGCTTCTTGTTGTCTCGGGTTTAGCAAACGTTCACAGCAGGTGGATTCTGCAGAGAAGACAGCACTGAAGACATGCAGACTTTGAGGTAAATTAGTGCAACACATGGCATGAAAAATGTATGCAAACTAAGTTTACTTTCTAAGAGATGTCATTTCTGATTTCTCCTAGCAAACCAGCTGTGCCTTTTCTGTCTGCTCCTAAATACCAAAGATTTATCTCTCTTTTAGCCATAGGGAGAAATTTCTGTAATGTATTCTGTGATTTAACAAAACAAAAAAGCCTTAAGGATGACTATATCTATAATCTTGCTGAAATTGTAATTACTGTTGCCCTCATAGTAATATATTATTACAATGGCTATAGATTGGGGCTGTGATATATTATTAAATTTAGACCAAGATGTACTGAAATTATGATTTTACTTCTTGTTTACTTAAATTCCTCTTTTTCAGGGTTTTTATAAGTGTGGTTCTATCTGTACTGCTAATCCAACTAGGAAATGGTAAGTATTTTTATAAAGGGTTTTTCTTTGGGGGTGTGGGATGGGATGTAAAGAAATTTAAAAGGCCATCTAAAATACTAACAGTGGAATCCTGTTGGTACTAACACAAAGTTTGTGAAATGTTTCATGGGAAACTGGTATGAACTGATGAGGTGCCACGATGCATTCCTGTTGTGCTAACAGGCAGTACTATGTGGGAGACCAAGATGCGCCCTAGCATCTCATCAATTGGCTGCAGTTACCCACAGCAAGTTCCACAGATCATGCATGGAATGGACACCAGCACAATTCTGAATAGCTAACCCTGTGGAAATGAATAGCAATTCCCCCACAGCATCTGCCCAGAATTTTGGAATGCAGGCACATGTCGTGATTGGGGTCCAACATCAAGGCACAGAGGGAGCCATGTGGTTTAACATACTTGCTATATTACATTTGTATCATATGAATTTGGGTTGTTGGAATAGTTCATGTCTTTTTGTTAAATGGCACATCTCAGAGTGAGAGCGTTTTAGGCTAAAAAATAACACCAGGCAAAACCAAAATAAAAATAAAGAAAAACAAAAACATTGTGACACCTTAAAGAGTAACCATCTAACTGCCTAACATTTCTAGAATATGATAAAAATGATGGTGTTCTAGAATGTTTGGAACAGAAGTTCATTTGACTTTAAATGAAAATAATCTATACAACTGTTTTCAATATGTTTGAAAATAAGGTAGCTTCCTGTCCCTTCTCGATCCTATTAATAAAGCAAGTTCATAACATAAGAAATTAAAGGCTGCACATACAGACCAAGATATGGCTGCAGAGCATAATAAATTGTATTAGACTTGGTCCAACTGAATCATTGGCGATTTGGTGGGTCAACTCCCCTGCAAGTTCCATTGGTTCAAATGGGCCTACTCAAACTGTGACTTATTTTAGCAGAGTAGATTGTAACTAGAATAGCCCCACTTGAATCAATGAAATGTTTGGAGGGGGTTGACTCACCCAATCTCCATTGATTAATGGGCCTACTCTATTGCAGTTTATTGCACTAAGCAACAAGATTTCAGTTATTGTCTTCAAGTTATAATGCCATGGTGTTGCTTAGAACTATATAGTCTGAAATTAGGCAGTGTGGCCACTGCTGTGAATTTGACAAGTTTTTATTTTCATCTCCGAAGCCTGTGAAGGAGAAGACTGTGATAACACCTCAAGCCAAGAAAGGTTGAATACACCATTGGATACCTTTCACATTTTAAATTACCTCAATTCTGAAAAGAAGAAGAACAACTCTTCTAATGTTTTACCTTTTATTGGCATCACAGATGGTATGTATGTTCAAATTATGAATATGTGTGTTACATTATATTATATAGAAGTTGAAAGGACCTTAGAGGTCATCTAGATGAACCTCCGTTTCTTCACCGGCCAATGCTGCTACATCATACTTTTAATACATTCCTTAAATATAAATGCAGTATACATGTAGCATTGTTACAAAATGCTACATTATACATTAAATTTTAATGCAAGGCAACTTTTAAAAAATAAGGGGAAACTGCTAATAACAAGCTGATTCAGGAGTACTAAACAGTGTTGCACAGTGTTGCACAGAATCATAAGAATTGCAGAGAGTATTGTGGGCTGTTCACTCCCCATCCTAGAACAAATTTATACTACCAGGTGCCACTGTAAAGCATTAGATATATTAAGAGATCCATCACATCCTGGTCATCGCCTCTTCGAGTTGTTGCCATCGGGACGGAGATATAGAGTACTGAGGGCAAGAACAAACCGTCTCAAAAATAGCTTCTTTTTTAGAGCAATATTGGCCTTAAACGGAAATCCTGGACTTTGAAGTCAGCTTATTTTATATGTCATATTTTAGTCATTTTATATGTCATATTATGTGTTGTACCTGTTTTTAAATCTATGTGAAATGTTTTAAATGAGTTTTTATATAGCAACCACAAAATTTCGTTGTTCCTGCAAGGGGGCAATGACAATAAAGATTCCTATTCCTATTCCTAGATTATGCAGCAAAATCCATGGAACTGTAGGAGTCTTGAACAATAAGTTCTCACTGCATTCAAAATATGTATCTGTCTCTGTGCAAGTGTGCATGTAGAAATTCTCTACATGTAGCCAGTTGAGTCTGAATCATTAATAATATCTGGTTATTCATTCTCATTAAGCACACATGTTTAAGAATGTTGAACTAAACTCTGCAATGTGTGATAATAAATGTGTCTTTCCTGAAGAGAAAACATGCACGCATCCATATTAAATTATATCACAATGAAATAATGTTACACTATTTTTCAGTAGATACCAGGGAAAAGTTGGAATATGTATAATGTATAATAGCAGAAAATTATTTGTTTTTAGAAGGAATAGATAAGGAGTTTTCAAAAACAAATTTAAAGTTATTTAGGGAATGTATCTAAATATTCTATGTATTCTATAATGTTCCCTACATTTTTAAATTAGCCATGGGAAATGTGTAACTATGGCCATTTTGTGGAGGTGGAACATAAGCTGGAAACAGTCAACGGCATTCTTGTGCTCATAATTATGTTATAATTGAATTGGGGGTTGGACCCTGGCATCTTCTAAGATTTCTGGCTTTTCTATGCTCAGTGCCCTATGGTGGACTACAATGGAAAAGTAAGCTGTGGATGATGGGATTTGCAGTACAACTTTTAGAGAGTACTACTTTGGGGGATGTTGTTATGTAGAAACATTTAGATACATCAAATTTACGCCGCCTGCCAGAACATAAAAAGGGGCTTCCCATGTATTATATCACGATTCTTGAAATAAAAATGGAAGAATAAGACTGTCTTTCAAACTGCTAATTCCTAATTTGCAAAACTGTAAAGTAAATTATCATAACAGTTGTCTGTCACAATGCTAGTTTTAATGTATAAAGCCCTAAATGGCTTAGGTCCAAGCTATGTTTCCTTTTCTCTTTAGGCAGGCTTTTACCTACTGACTGTCTTAAACAATAAACAGGACAGCTTATATTTTGTTGCTTTTAAATCTGTTTTTAGTAATGCTTTTGCCTATGTCTTAATAGAATGTTACTAATTCTTTTTTAATATTTGAATAATTTACTCTTTTAGCTTTTCATATTGTGTTTTAAATGAAATAAGCCACCTTGGGTCCAGTTTTAGGAGAAAGGCAAGGTAAAAACATTTTAAGTAAATAAGTAAATTTCTCTATGCTCTTGATTCCAGCTAGCAAACTGAACAAACACTGCTGCCAAAATGGTGGCACTTGTTTCCTGGGTACCTTTTGCATCTGTCCCAAGCACTTCACTGGAAGACACTGTGAATATGACACAAGGATAAGGTATGTGAAAGCACATGGTGCCTCTAGAAATGTAAATGTTTTAATGCTAAATTTCAGGCTCCAGTTCAAGAAAGGGGGGGGGTAATACAAAAGAAAGGAAAGCACCAAAGAGTGATATCATGGAAAAGGAGAAATTGGTCTTTGAACAACCCCAGATATGGAGATAGATGCAGGTGGGTCTAAGTCTTCCTTGAGGTCCTCACACTGTTTTAAAGGACAAGAATCATGAAGTGAAGATCTTCAGTTAACACAAATTTCATTCTCTCTACTTTTAAAATACTCTCATAGTATATAGAAATATCTGAGGGAACATCTCAGGATTCTTTCAATAGCGCAGTTGTTTGTTATTATAGCTGGAAAAACCCAGGACAGTGACTGAAAAACTTTGCTGGATATTGGTGTACATATGTTTATGACTGTTCTTGCATGGAGGAAATGGGAAACTAGTCTCTGAGCCAATGCATCCCTTGCTATACTGCCTGTGGCATCCTGGGAGCTGTTATTTTTCTTAAAAAGGAAGAATTTCCCATTATTGGTTTTTTGCAGTCATGGGTCCTCACTGTATGTTGCAATTTCTTAGGACCTGTGGCACCCTTGTACATGGTGAGTGGACTCAAAAAGGATGCCAGCTGTGTAGGTGCATCTATGGAAATGTGGACTGCTTTACTCAAGCTGGATGTGGTAAGAAATCTCACCCTCACTATTGTATTTGTCTTTAGTAAAGGGAGGACTCATGACAAGGGAGGGGGAGCTTGATATGCTGGAAGTCTATCTACCCTTTGGAAACTTGAAGGAGAGAGAGTAGGCATTCATTAATGAGGTTGGGGTACTCTTTAGAATTTCTGCAAGAACTTGTTTTGTCATTGCAAAATTTCTATTTGTAACTGATATTTGCCCCCCCCCAAAAAGTATTTGTTGTTGGGCTTTAATTTGAATCACCAGTTATTTGTTCAATTTTAATGTATATTTAAAGCAAAAAAATGAATGTATATATTTAATGATATTAGTGTGAGATGTTCAGCTTATTGTATAGTTTATAACCCTTGAGCTGTAAATGTTATTGAAATACCTGGGAAATACTGTTGTTTTGTCTAAAGTAACTCTTTCTGAAGTTACTTTAAATTGCTATGAGAATGATTTTGCTACTAAGAAGCAGCATACAAGTACGTATCCTGATAATGCATTATTTATATCTTCCCCTCCCCCAACTAGAATCTCCAGTCCCTAGATGATCTCCATTTTTAGCGGACTCTACCAAAAAAGTGAGTATATAAGCAGGAGGGGAAGTAATTATAAAGTTAAATCCAGCGTTAGTCACAAGTAGACCCAATTAAATTGATGAAACTTATGTTGCTTGCAGTCCCATCCAGTTCTGTGGAAGTTGTCTAACTGGGCAGGCATGTCCAAACTTCATCCCTCCTGATATTTTGGACCACAACTCCCAGAATTCATAGCTTGCCAATGACAAAGGACTGTGGGAGTTGTGGTCCAAAACATCTGGAAGGCCAAAGTTTGGAAATGCCTAATTTAGTGCCTTATTCTAAGAATTTGTGTATGCACAGAAAAAAACAGGGTTGCCAAGCCCAGACCCGCTTACTTATGGCTGTGTATTTATTTAAGTTTTGGGCACTATACTGTCAGGAGTGACAGCTCTTCTCTTTACACCAGCAGCATTGGCAGGTTATGAGAGGACACTTAATAAAGTGCTGTGTAACTTCTCAAAACAGGGGTGGGCAAATTTAGCCTTCTGGAGTTACAATTCCCATAA
>JAHTLZ010000237.1:41247429-41254929 GCA_023846285.1 Phrynocephalus versicolor | reverse complement strand
CCCATGCATCCGTCCGTCCATCTGTCTCTGTTTAAAGTCATCATTTTTTGTGGAGTGATCTAAAGTACAGTACTGTCTGGATCCTTCTCATGGGAGCAAAAGCAACTGTGAGATACAATAGATGACTCTGAAGATAACAGCCTTTTATCTTCCTGGATTCCTCCAAATCCCCCCCCATTTAGTTGCACCCTAAACCATCTCCATTTGAGTTTTTGTGCAAGTGGTGGCAGTAGTGCATACAAAAGCTGTCATTTCCTGCCCCTTAACTCTGTCAATTTCCTAATCGCACGGTCTCCTTCACACAAAACTTCATATACCATTCATCACAAGAACTGCCGTCAAGGTGAAGTGTGAACCGTGTCCAAATTATCTATTCCATGTTGCTCATGTCAGGAAGCTTGTTTATTAGCTGAGTGTGGAAGAAAGTTCACAAAATGCAATCCAGACCCCAGGGCTTTAAAAAATATGTGCTCATGAGTTCTTTTGATAGTATAATTTCACCTCTGTGTGAATTTTCTTTCTCAGAACACAAGCTGCATCACAGTGTGGACAGATAAATAGTGTTTATTATAATTCTAGAACCTTCTGTGGAAATTGTGAAAATTCCTTTGAATTTCTTAGAGCTTTACCACAGGAGTGTTGCCTAAAATCTGAGAAGCAGTTACTATTTTGACATATCCAATCGATCTAATAATTACCAGATTTTATTCAATTCAATCTGAATATTATTTGAGCATGTGTATCATTTAGTACCTTCATTTGACTATTGTAAGTGACTCAGAGGAAGGATTTGGTAGGCATTTACAGTATTCCTATTGCAATCACTGCAGATGGTTCAGTAAACCAACGTCCAGAATCAAACAGTATTTCTGCAGTGTCCCTGTGTTCATTGACAACTTCTCTTTCCTCTCATTTCAAGGTAACAATTCATACATAATTCTACACGTAGTGAAGTACAGGAGATATTGTGGTTAATTCAGAAAGGAGGGGAAATGGTTCCACCTATTATCTAAGTAGCTTTTTTTCCCTTTAGAATTTCTTTCCACATTTCCAGGCACCGAAAAGATTGTGTCTGGCATGACATTGGGCCATTTGAACTGGGATTGGAAGTGTACCGGCAGCCAGTACAATTGTTTCAGATCAGAACTGTTTCAGAACTGGTGCTTTGAAAGGTGTTCCTCCTTACAGTGTAAGCTGCCACATATGAACTGCTGATTTAGGTTAGACATTTGGTTCCCCACTGTGTCTCCTTGACAGGGGTTGGATTAAATGATCCATCAAGCTCTACAGTTCCCTTGGGCAGGTGGTGGTAGTTATTTCCCTTTCTATAGCATCTGTGTTGCCTTCAAAGGCAGCTCTATGTCAAATGCCTTACAATAACCTAACTGGGATGGTATAAGTTCATAGCCAGGTTGTCCCTGCCCAAGAATGGTTTCTATCAGAGATAGCCCCAGGCACCATGAGCCATTGTGTTCACCAAAGTCTCATGTGATAAACATCTTTTAAGGAGGTTTGGAGTTGTGCAGCCATTAAGAAAAAAAATCAAAACTAGACTATGTGTGATACCTTTATAGGCTGCTAGTAGAAAAATAAAAATAAAAAGTTGCTGAGCTTTCGAGAGCAAGCTCACTTTTTCAAAGCAGGTGTAGAAGTCCAAACATGGCAAGGTATGTAATTTGCCAGGAGAGAGTTCTTAAAAGTTCACTTGGCAAGATGGATGCCAGGCTTCTTCTTGGAAGGCATGGTCCAATGGGGCTGGACTTTACAGGCCAATTCAAACAAAGAGCTCCATGGTATGGGCACCTCCCTGTTGCTTTCAACCATCATCTCTATTGGCTCTTCAAAGCACAGAACTCCTGGTTGGCCAGAGAAGGGTTAGAAGTAGGAGGTTAATGCCAAAACACATGCTCTCCGCTAGGGAAGAAAGTTCTTTTGGGGGGAGAATTTTAAAAAAAGTCCCACTAGGTAGATCCAATTAAGACCCAATTGAAGGAGTTTTAAGGAGTACATTCAAGTTATATTCTTGTTCCTTCAAAGAGAGCAAAGCCCCATCCATAGCAGGTTTTTCTGCCTAACTCCTGGCCTTGAAACCCATCATGCCACAGAGCTTCCATTCCATCAGGATTCTACTTCATTTTATTGGCCTTCATCCAGCCCATTCTCCGAGCATCAGTTCAGCATATGCACAGCCTCAGCTGATGACAATGACAGGGAGAAGCATGGAAGTTGGAAGTTATAAACATACTGATGGTGCCCAATACCAAAACTTAGAATGACTTCTCCCAGCAGCTTTGCATACCTATTGAACAACATGAGGGACAGAAGGGATGCCAGTAGCAGCTTACAACTTAATCACCATTAACATAACAGATAGTCCTCCAGTGCCATTATCTGGAAGAAGAAGGAGCAGAATCACAACAAACACTGCAACACAGGACCTCCTATATCAATCCCACAAAACTAGTCCAAGAGGACACTACGTGAATGTTTTCAAAAGGCACTGAGACATCAACAGGGTAAAGATGGACACAAACCATGATTTCAGTGGTTTATGCCAACGCTGATTCATTGCCAAATTCAGCTTGAAACTAGATTGAAGTACATCCAGATAATTTGTTTTCTCCAAGTACATCTAAAGCTGCCCAGTCATGAGATGCACAAGCACTTTCCCATAAAAGAGGATATTTGTAATAGGATGGTATTTCTCACATACCTTTGTGTCCAGGGAAATCATTTTCAGGAGAGGGTGCACTACCACCTCTTTCAAGGCAACAGAGGCACTGCCCCTTGAGATAATGAGGAAATTACCATCTTCTAAGGCCCCTATCCCACGTCCCTTTAAATGCAGATTAAATTCGTAGATAAACCGTGTCTAAAATGCCATCCCCACAGCCACCAGGATTTGGGGGGGAGAATACCAGGTAACGCCCCCTTAAGCAAGGTTTCCAAGACTTACCGGAGAGGTAGGGAATTTTTTACCTCACTTAAAAAATCCACCTTTTAAGGAGGCGGACATCGTGGGACCATGCAGATGATCTGGTTTTCTTCTTTCTTTTTTTCTCATAGCTCCAACCGGCTGTTCCTGGGGCCGATCAGGCACTGGTTCCCCCCCCCCCCACTTCCCCCCTACCCTAGTGCCAGTCAGCTGGTCCCCAGCTGGTCTGGAGCTGCTTTTTTATTTATTTTTTATTTCCCCCCACCCTCCTAGTGCCAGGCAGCTGGCTGATTTGGCACTGTTTTTTTAAATCCCCCCACCCCTAGCACCAGTCAGCTGGTCTTTTTTTTAATCCTAGCTCCACCTGCTGACCATAGGCTGAACTGTGCTTAAAAAAACCTTTGTACATGGGAACTGCTATCCCACATCTTCAATCACATGACGGAAGGAAGAAGAAAAGCCAGACCTTCTGAAGATCAGGATCTTCCCCAGGTGAGATAGCAGCGTAAGACTCAACTGACCCATGTCTACTAGATCTTAATAGAAAAGAAGGGCAAGAGTCAAGCGTACATATGGTGAGACAGATCCAAATGTCTCACCCATACCATCACACAGCAGGAACTGAAAATGATTTGAAGAATCTTGATTGGTGATATACTGGACACCACACTGCCCCCCAACACTGTAATAGTGCAGACAACTGAAAAGCAATTACCAGTTACTTTCTATTTGACATGTCTAGCATAATTTTTAAAACCAATGACCAAGGGTTCCACTTTTGGCCTCTTTGAGCCAGATCCTAAAAAACTCTTCACTACTGAGAACAACTCTGACAAGCAGCAAGTCAAAGATGAAGTCTCATGTAGGCAAAACATGATTTTGACCACACCATAGTAAATCCTTGCTGATCTCTAATCATATTCACTTCAACACATGCACCATCTGCACTGCCCCTGCTGTCCAGTTTATTTCACTACAGGATTGTAGTTCTGTCAATGAAGGAGAATTATGGGCTCGACTATCCAAGAGTGGTTTTGCTGACAGCCATTCCTATCTCAACATCCCATAGCACTACCAAGGGTCCAACCAAGCCACCAGCCTCACCAATCAGAAGCTTTCCCAGAGCATTCAGGAATCGATCCCTTTGGATTCTATAAGTCTGTAGGGGAAGATCATCTTAATTCAATTCAAACTCATATAAGGAAATGATTTGACCATGACAATGGGATTTTTATTTTGTTTTGGGTGGAAACAATAGAAAAACCAAGTCCTGGTTGATTCAGTTTCCTGGCTACCATGGTAGCCTTGAAATCCCAAGCAAGTTCTGTTAAAACAGCCTCAGTGTGAATGTTGAAATTCCTCAGTATTACAGTCCTAGAGATGTCCAAGACCATTTCAAAGACCACCTAGGAGACTGTTGGAGAACCTATGGCACAGGTGCCAAATGTGGCACTTGGAGCCCTTTCTGTGGGCACTCGACATTGCTCCTTCACAGCCACTTGTATTCAGGTTAAATGGCTGTATTGGCACTTTGCGAAACAATTAGTGGGTTTTGGATCTCAGTTTGGGCAGTCGGTCTCTAAAAGGTTTGCCATCACTGACCTAGGACAACTCAGGCAAGGACACCGCAGTGGTGAATTCACCAGCCCAGCAACAAAACTGTTCTGTCTCTTTGGCCCAGCAAATTATAGTAGCCTTATCATATAGTCTTTGCCATATAAATCCGAGTTTCATGTACTTGTACGTGGGATCACTGCACAGTGAAAGAGCACATGCTTTTCTTGGAGATGGACCCAAGTTCACTTCCTGGTATTTCCAAATTTTGTTTTAGTTTTTAAAGTTCAGGAGGTAGGTGAGGTGAAAGACTTATCTGTGCTACAGATGTGGAAAAGCAGTGCCAATCAGAATAATCATTAATAGCTGTTCTGATCTGGTCTGAAGCAGCTTGCTATTTGCCTAAGTCTTATCCTTTAAAATTGGGGCTATCTGCACTAAACAATAAAGTCACTCTAGTTATTTGGATAAAGGCCTCCCTTACCCTAATTATTTGGATAACATTTTTACTCTTTATAGTTATGTTCTTTAGATTCCCTGATTAAATGGAAATCTCAAGACAAGCTGGATTGCTCACTTCTTTTAAGTTGATTTCAAACACAAAGAGTGAAGAGGCTTTTATGTAATTTGTGATCAAGCAGGCCAATGCACTAATAAAGAACTTGGAAATTAAAATGTCAGGCAAGCTAATGCAACATTTGATAAATTGCTAGGCTGTTCATGCAGATTATATTTTAATGTCATTCTAATAGCTTGATTATAAAAGACAATTTAGTGCACTTAAAGTAGTTTGAGTGGGGGAAAGCATCACAGTTCTTCAGCATGTTCAGACTTTACCAGCCTCATCCAAGGAATCATTTGTTGGGAAGGATGTTGGATGAGACAGATATTTTCACATCTAATTGCACGAAGGTGTTGTGAAACAACAACAAATGGTTTCTCAGTGCAGTTCCAAAATTTCCCAGACAATCTACCAGACAAAAAAAAATGTTCTGAAACAAATTATTTATTTACTTATCTATATAGTTTTTATGTCTCCCAGTACCCAAAGGTCTCTGGGCGGCTCACAATCAATTACTATGTCTTTCTCCGTTTCTGTACTCTGTTTTAACACAGAGAAACTCTTGACTCTCCACTTTGTTCTGTAACAAAACACTGAAAGGGAATGGTTGTTGGCATTGGGTCTTTCTGGCTTGATCATATCTAGTGATGCATACCAGCACCTCACAAGGAAATGCATTTGGAATCTATTTCACTGACTGTCTCTATATATATAATTTGTTTGTTTGTTTCCCTCCACCATTTCAATTTTGCTGGTAAAACATTTGAGTCTGTTCTCACAACATATATGCTACATAAGAACATAAGAACTTAAGAACATAAGAACATAAGAAGAGCCATGCTGGATCAGGCCAAAGGCCCATCTAGTCCAGCTTCCTGTATCTCACAGTGGCCCCACCAAATGCCTCTGGGAGCACATGAGACTAGATATCTGTCTCCTGATACCACTCCCCTGCATCTGGCCCTTGAAGTACCCTGGTTTTAAGCCTGGAGATTTACACATCTCCATCATGGTTTGTAACCTGTGATGGACTTTTCCTCCAGGAATCTGTCCAATCCCCTTTTGAAGGCATCCAAGCCAGATGCCATCACCACATCCTGTGGCAGGGAGTTCCATAGACTAACAACACGCTGGGTGAAAAAATATTTTCTTTTGTCTGTTCTTATTCTCCCACCCCTCAATTTGAGTGGATGTCCCCTAGTTCTGGTATTTTGTGAGAGGGAGAAGAGTTTCCCTCTATCCACTTTACTCATGCCCTGCATTATACCTCTCATATATATATAAACTATGAAATGGAACCTCAGATCAGCATCAAATATGGCACAGATGTAGCAGTCCCCTCATGTTCTGTGCCAAATTCTGTGACAAAGGGTAAGCAACCTAGAAGATACGGGGGAAAGTAGATAAAAGAAAAGTTGCATACCTGGGAGGGTAGCTTTTATTTTAACTGCTTTTCCTGCCTTCACAGCAATTATTAGATCAGTTATGCTTGATCTGCTAGGGCCTCCTTATCCCTGTGGCACTTTGTTTCATGCGCCCCATAATACACTCACTTTATGCCAGTGGTAACCAAGAAGAGGCTGAAGAAAAATTGTGATAGTTTGTGAAAATACTACATCCCGTTTCCAATCTGGCACCATAGAATGAGGTGCCAGGTTGGAACTCATACCACAAGTCAAAGAAGTCATAAGGCTACAACTTGGCACTGAGGTCTTGTGCCATGTGCCCAAGATTGGTCATGATTTTCACACTTCACTGGCATATCTCATTATGACATTGCATGCAGTCAATGCAAAGGATAGCAAGTAGGACCAGTCATGTACTGGAGATGTACGACTACACTCAGGTTAAGTAGGAAATAGCAGGAAGATGGTACACCTTTACACGCATGGTGGCACCCACTGTGGTAGACATCTGAAGCATGTCACCACAGCTTAAAGCACATTATGCCCATCAGAACACTGAGCAGTACACAATAAGAAACCAAAAGCCCCTGAACACTGCAAAGTAATTAATCACACAGCTTCTTGTCAGATACAAAGCAGCATTAAAAAGCTGCAGTTCATAGCATCTCATTTCGAAACACAGATGTCTGTCACGTGTTTTAAACTCCTTGAAATTCCCTCAAGCACTTTGCAGAGCGCAAACACAATAAACCACCATCTGTTTTCTCCCACTGTCCTTTTGTTCAGGGCCTATGACTGAGAGAAGAGAAAACTTTTTCTTATGCCTCTGGGAACCTGCTATGAGGCAGAACATTGCCAAGGTAGACATGGTCTTATTTGGTAGAAAGCAGGTTCATTTATGGAATCACATCACGGCTGCTCAGTGACATTTACAGACATTTGAGCTTCTTATATAACTATTCCACTTTGCACTTTCAAGGAACCTGTTGGTTCCTTGAAGAAGAAGAAGAAGAAGAAGAAGAAGAAGAAGAAGAAGAAGAAGA
>JAHTLZ010000237.1:41220482-41242637 GCA_023846285.1 Phrynocephalus versicolor | reverse complement strand
TCTATCTATCTATCTATCTATCTATCTATCTATCTATCTATCTATCTGCAATATGTCCCACCTTTCTCCTTGGAAACGTCCCAAGGACAATATGCAAAGACAATGAGCGTTCAACAGTTACCAAGAAATGGTAAAGACAATATTCAAAGTTAAAGAACAATGATTCTGAAGAGGCACCTTACATCATTAAAAAGGCAATATTCAAGCTAAGAACAATAAGAAAACAAATAAAAAGAAAAATGTCACTCTGAGAGATGGAAAACTAAAAATAGAAAAAGACAAGTATTACTACAAATTCAGTCCAAGCAGTGACGTACAACAATCCATCTAAAAGCCACATAACAGATAGTCAGTCACCCAGGGAAAGCTTGCAAGCAGGCAGATCTTTGCATGCTTGTGGAAGAGCAGCAAAGGTGGGGCAAGCCTGGTCTCCTGTGGAAGGGAGTTCCAGAGACTGGAAGCAACATCAGAGAACGTCCTCTCATTTGTTCTCATCAGACACACCTGTGAAGGTGATGGGACTGAGAAAAAGTCATTTTCTGATGATGATAGCCTCTGAGCTGGCTATACCGAGAGACATGGTCTTTGAGGTAACTTGGACCCAGGCTATTTAGGGCTTTGGAAGTCAGAATACGTCTGTGAAGATTCTCAGTCATCCAGGTGCGTTTATCTGGGAGTTGAGTCATGGCTACTGGACTTCTTTTTTGAGAGATAGAAACGTTTCGCTGTTCATCCAAACAGCTTCATCAGTCTGAGAAAGTCAGAACTTAATATAATTCCAAGTCAGAACTTTGAATTATGCCCAGAAATTGATTGACAGCCAGTGGAGTTCAAATCTGTTTCATTGTTTCATTCGATGTGACTTTTCATAGAATCATAGAATCAGAGGGTCATGAAGTAGGAAAGAGCCTACAAGGTAATTGAGTCCAACCCCTTGTTCCATAAAGGAATACAAATTATGAAAATCTACCAGGTTGTTGTCTAAATTTCTCTTGAATAACTCCAGTATTAGAACACTCAGGAGCTCTTGAGGTATTTGGCTCCATTGCCATACTGCTCTAACAGAAAGTTTTTCTGGATAGTCCGGTGAAATCTCTTTCCCTGTAACTTGAGTCCATTGTTGCTGCTGCTGTACTCTGGGTTGATCATGAACAAATCCAGCTGCTCCTCCGAATGATGGCCTTCAAAGGATTTGAAAAGTCATGCTATGATATCACCCTTCAGTCTCCTTTTCTCAATGCTAAACATACCAGTTTCTTTCAGTCTTTCCTTGCTTGTATTCCCAAAAGCGTTCATGGCCAGGATCTGATGGTTGTTGTGGGTTTTTTTGGGCTGTTTGGCTGTGTTCTGGAAGTTTTTCCCCCTGACATTTCACCAGTCTCTATGGCCGGCATCTTTAGAGGGCAAGAAGCTCAGGGGAGCTTTATAAATTGTGGGTTTTTTAAGTTGTGGGAAAGGGGAGAACTTTTCCTATTCAAGTGAATAAGTGTTAGTCATTGATCACAATACAATTCAGAAGAATAGGTGTTAGTCCTTGATCACAATACAATAACACCTATTCTCCTGAATAGGACAAGTTCCCTTTCCCACAACTTTAAAAACCCACAATCTCACTCATTCCATACCCCAGAACACAGAGATAACTCCTATTTCCCCTGATCTCCTTGTCCTCTGAAGATGCCAGCCACAGAGACTGACAAAACATCAGGAAGAAAAACTTCCAGAACATGGCCATACAGCCCAAAAAAACCACAACAGCCATCATTTTGTCACTCTGTTTCTAGCCCCATGATCATCCTTGTCACCCTCCTCTGAACTTTTTCCATAGATAGTGCTTCTGTTAGGTGGATTTGTAATTGGTTGACTAATCGCACCCAAAGGGTGATCATAAATGGGTTCTCTTCAGCTTGGAGAGACGTGACCGTGGAGTGCCCCAGGGTTCTGTTCTGGGTCCAGTGCTGTTCAATATCTTTATTAATGACTTGGATGAAGGAATAGAGAGTATGCTGATTAAATTTGATACTAAATTGGGAGGGGTTGCTAATTCCCTAGAGGATATGATGAAAATCCAAATTAGAATGCTTGGAGATACCTGGCTGGAAAATAGTACTATGTTTCTCTGAAAATAAGTCAGTGTCTTATATTAATTTTTGCGCCCAAAGATGTGCTAGGTCTTATTTTCAGGGGATGTCTTATTTTTTCATGAAGAAAAATACGGTACATATTTATTGTTATCTTATTATGAGGAGGCCTTATTTTCGGGGGATGCCTTATATTTCAGTGTGGGGCAAAACTGTAAGTAGGTCTGATTTTCAGGGGATGTCTTATTTTTGGGGAAACAGGTACCTGTGAAAGGGATCTGGGAGTCTTGGTGGACCACAAATCGAATATGAGTCAGCAGTGTGATGCGGTGCCCAGGAAAGCCAATGTGATTCTTGGTTGTATCAACAGAACCATAGTGTCTAGATCAAGGGAAGTGATAGTACCACTCTATTCTGCTCTGGTCAGACTCCATCCGGAGTACTGTGTCCAGTTCTTGGCACCCCGATTTAAAAAGGATGTTGATGACCTTGAGCAGGTACAGAGGAGGGTGACCAGTATGGTTGAAGGCCTGGAAGAAATTTCTTATGAGAAACGGCTTAGGGAGCTAGGAATGTTTAGCCTTTCAAAAAGAAGGCTGAGAGGGGATATGATAGCTATGCTTAAATATTTGAAAGGATGTCATATTGAAGAGGGAACAGGTTTGTTTTCCATGGCTTCAGAGACTAGGACTTGGGGCAATGGTTTCAAACTACAGGAAAAGAGATTCAATTCAAACATTAGGAAGAACTTCATGATGGTTAGAGCTGTTTGGCAGTGGAATATGCTGCCACAGGAGGATGGTGGAGTCTCCTTCTTTGGAGGTTTTTAAGCAGAGGCTGGATGGCCATCTGTCAGAAATACTGTGATGGGGGTTCCTGCATGGCAGAGGGTTGGACTGGATGGCCCTTGAGCTGTCTTCCAACTCTTTGAGTCTATGATTCTATGATATGCCATGTCCAGAAATGGACACAGTAATCAAGATGAGACCTAAACAGTGCTGAATAGAAGGGAGGAAATACCTTCTGGGATTTGGAGACTGCACTTCTATTAATACAGCCTAAAATAACATTAGTCCTTTTTTGTAGCCACATCACACTGTTGGCTCATATTCAGCTTGTGATCTTGGACAATTCTAAGGGTGCTTTTACACGACCCCTAAGATCCGCTGGCCCCTTAAATTCGGACCAGAGATCTTAGGGGTTTGTCGCTCTTTGTGTGTCTCCACCCCTCCGTACTTCCTGGCTGCTGGCTGCGTGAGGGGAGGGAAGAAAAAAAGGGACAGAAGAATAAAGCCTTACCTCGCGGTGCTGGTGGAAGCTGCCGGGGGGGGGAGCCCCGGTCACTTCCTGGTTCCTCTTAAAGGGGCAGGAGGCAAAAAACAAAAACAAAAAGAAGCAAGGAGAGCCCAGCACATCCATATTAAATATTTTTCACCTCCCAAGAGCAGGTACAAGAAAAGTGCTCTGGGTTGCGCTTAGGTGGGCGGGGTCGCACTTAATTGTCTGCAAACTCCGGAGCTGGTGGGGAAACATTTTTAAGCTCCAGAGCTTTCAGCCATTTGCAGCGGAGTTTAGGGGTTGTGTATAAACGCCCTCAGAGCCTTCTCGCTTGTAGTATTGCTGAACCAGGTGTTCCCTATTTTGTAATTTGTGAATTTAGTTTCCTTTGCCTAGGTGCAGTACTTTGTGTTTCTCCTGGTTGAATTTCATTCTGTTGTTTTCAGTCCAGTGCTCAAGTCTATCAAGATCATTTTGAATTTTGTTACTCTCTTCAGGGTATTAGCCGTTCTGCCCAAGTTTATGTCATCTGCTAATCTGATTAACACTCCCTGCACCCCCTGATCCAGGTCTGCCGGCTGAGCTTTGTTACATCAGTGGACTTCACCTTCTGTGGAGAATCCAGCTAAAATGGAGAAGCAGGGTGGGTGAGATAGAGGGGCCAAACCAGAGCCAGTGCTGTTTGGCTGTGAAGTGTGAGCTTTAAACAGCAAAGGGGAAGAAAAGAGCCCTATAAAACCCTGTAAATAGCATCCAGAAGAACACGAGAAGAGCCCAGCTAGATCATATGCAATGTTCACTTAATCTAGCAAGCCACAGCCAAGAGTAGATTCCATGTGCTTTTGGAAAGCACCCAAGTGAGGCATGAAAGCAACAACCTGACCTTGGTGGAATTATTGATTTTTGAGGAGACCAGAACAGCCAGTAAGGGGACAACTGGGATGTGTGGTCCTCAAAAGGTAACTTGTCCAACATCTCCAATTGGGGACACATACAAATAGAGGTCTGTGCTATGACAAGCCTTTATAAATTCAAGTATGGCTGGACTATTCTTGTAAATTATCCCCACAACTACTGTGAAAGAATTGGCACAAAGGGACTACAGCCACACCCAAGCTGTTCTTTCTGTCATCTCGCAGCAATCACGGTACCAATCATGTGCTCATCTTTTGGGATCTTATAGAAATGGGTTCTACATGAGGGAAGTTTTTTTGATGGAAATTGTGTACCGTTTATGCTTACTTAAAGGTCCATTTCTGAAAGCCAGAAAATTCAATTCTTCACACAAAACACCCTCATTTTATGTATACGGGACATTGCACTTCTGTATCCACAGTTCAAAAGGCCAGAGAATGGAGGATACAGGGGTACCTCAAGATACGGTTTTCTTGAGATACAAAAAACAAGGTACAAAGGAAGTCCATCCAGAGGTCTATCCCCCCCAAAAACAGATTTCTGTCCAAAAATTCCCTATGGAAAAACTCAAGATGCAAAAATTTTGCAGAAGACTTCAATTACCAGGGTGCATTGTTCCACATTCAGATCCATGTTACAAAAATGTTTTACAATACAGAGCATCCCGAGGAAAAAATTAATTTCGTAACTCGAGGTACAACATATTGTGCTTACATTGCAGGAAAAAAGATTTCAGTATTTACCCAGCAAAGGGAAGTCTGGATGCTGAAAACAGTAATAGCAGCATCAAGAAGGTCTACAGGATACCGTCTTGTGCTCTCTACCATTCACAAAGTGATTCCAAACAAGAGGAAATCCCAGAAGCTGACTCATATGTTTGCATCCCGCCAACACATCCACCAATACACATTTTCCTGGCTGCACAAATGAGAATCTTACCCCATCAGAGGGATTTCTAAGATGGCTGTTGTGAGTTTTCTGGGCTGTTTGGCCATGTTCTGGAAGTTTTTCTTCCTGACGTTTTGCCAGACACTGTGGCTGGCATCTTCAGAGGGCAAGGAACTCATGGAACTAGATGTTCTCTCTGTGCTCTGGGGTATAGAGTGTGTTCCACCTCCTGTGTCATTTTAAAGTTGTGGGAAAGACGAAACTTGTCCTATGGATGAGAATAGGTGTTATTGTATTGTGAGGGAGGGATTAAGGGATTAAGAAGTTTCACTGCAATCAGGGGTGGCAGCAATCCTTCTCTGTAGTGTCCTCTTTCCCACAACTTTAAAACCACACAGTCTCCCTCACTCTATACCCCAGAGTGCAGAAAGAACTCCTAGTTCCCAGAGCTCCTTGCCTTCTGAAGATGCCGGCCACACAGTCTGGCTAAACGTCGGGAAGATAAACTTCCAGAACACGGCCAAACAACCTGAAAAACTCACAACAACTATCAGATCCCAGCCGTTAAAGCCTTCTAGAATACATTTCTAAGAAGAGTTCAGTTGAGGTTTCAACTGCTTCACCCTGACTCTCTGTGTGCTGCTAAGGTGTCCCCATGGAATATTTTTCCTTGGCTACACTTCCTCCCTCTCCTTTCTCTCTTGCACTCCTCTGGCTACAGAGGCAGGACCAGGAAGGAAGGAAGGAACAGAGGGGACTGTGGGGTGGAAAGCTACTCATATTGCAACGAATATGAATGGTGAACTCTCAGAGCATTTCACCTGACCTGTGTGAGCCCTGTTTTGTGATTTCAGGCATAATATAGGCTATACCATTCAAAGCTGGTATTCTGTTTCATACATCAACATCTGGGCTAGGTTTTTATTGTGAAACATAAGCACAAGGAATCCTTGTGCCACAGCATTATTTATTTATTTATTTATTTATTTATTTATTTATTTATTTATTTATTGGATCTTTATACCGCCCATCTGACAATGAGGCCAATCTGGGCGTTTAACAACTGCAGTACTGCAGGCAAAACTCTGCTCACAGCTCAGGTTCAGTTCTTGGTAACTGGCTCGAGGATGACTCGGCCTTACATCCTTCTGAAGTTGGTAAATTAGTACCCAGCTCATGGGGATGGTGCAATATGTAGCCTGCATAATTAAACAGTAAACCACCTAGAAAGCACTTTAAGTCCTATGGAGTTGTTCTGCTCTATGACCAACTTCATTTTAATGCTCAATTCTGGCAAAGTATCATTGAAATGCAGCGAAATATTATAACCTATATAAATGTAACCAGCTGTTTGCATATGAGAAGACTGAGTATCACTTAACAGTTTTCCAAATACAGGGATTTTATTAGTGATATTTTATGCTGCCAAGGGGAAGATCTCCATTGTTCCTCAAATTTCCATGAGAATGACTGCTATTTCTGTATCTCTGCTTTTTTCTCTCCAGAAAATGAATAAATATAGTGGCCCCAAACGCCATACTGTAGTAATCCATGATGCCCGTGGCTTGAAGAACTTTTGGGAAGAAATAATTGAAGCATACACCAAGCAAAGAGAAGTGGAAGATTCTAGAATCACTAGAAGTGCTTTGAATAAGTGAGTAGTTTTGTTTTGTTGGGGGGGGGGGCAAATATCATGCTGTTTATATTTCTTGGACCAAAAATATAATACCAGACAAATCTGTTGCTTCAGGCATTGGCCAACCATACTGAAAGATAGCTGCAGTGGTGTTTTTCCCACTCAGCACGGTTGGGAGAATAGTTACTGTGAGGGTTGCCTCATATCTCAGCTTCTTAAAAAGCTGGTGATATCCAGTATCTCTGCACTACCCATTTATACCAAGTTGAGCCACTTTAATTCTCATGACTCCATCTCAGGCAATCCTGCAATGTATGGTATTGTGACATACTTAACCTTTCTGTTGGAGACCTCTGGTCTGGCCTTGTGAAGTACAATCCCCCTGATGTCTGTCCACTCTGTCACGTTACACTGATCCAATCCTCAGCCTTTCTTGTCCCAGGATTTTTGGGGCACCTTCTAAATAACTTGCCAAAACAACAAACCTCAGGATTTGAGTTCTTGTTTTAGGAAACGGTCTTGATTGATACTTACAGAGGAAAGAAACAGGTATCATGCATACGTGCCTTCCTTCCTTCCTTCCTTTTTTAATGAATGCTGGGAATTTAGAACAGCTACATAGGCACCTGGTGGCTTGGCTTGAACTTAAGCAAAATTTGGCAGTAGTTGATACGTCAATTGTATCTCCTCTTCTTTTGCTTTTTTTTTTTTTTTACAGTTTTTCTCCATTATTCCAGGCACCACTGGTCATTCAGTCTTGCCCTCTCCTCAATTTTGCTTCACTACTTATCAAGCAGCTGCCTAGATGCCCTAAGCACATCCGATCTCACCTGATTTCGGAAGCTAAGCAGGGTAGGCCCTGGTTAGTACTTGGATGGGCGACCACCAGGGAATACCAGGTGCTGTAGGCGCCTGGAGTAGGAACTGGCAAGCCACTCCAGTACTCCTGCCAAGAAAACTCCATGGACATGGAGTCACGAAGAGTCGGTCACGCCTGTAATGACACAACACGCACACACTTATCAAGCAAGAGGAGGAAGCTGTTCTTTTCTGACAACAACAAATGGGACAAGAGGCATATGTAGATCCATATCTTGGTATTCCACTGACACAACACACTTGTGCCAGCTGATGACCTATTTAACCAAGCTTTCCTGACTTTGTTACCATTACGGTGTTTCGCACAGTTTTTAATGGATTATTTTTAAACAGATCTTACTCTTCCCATTGTTTAATTTTTTATTGTTCGTGATGATAATTACTGGTAATTTTACCGTACTGTATTTGTTTTATGGCACCTTATTCCCTTCAAGATGAGGGAAAGCAGATCAACTGGTTCCTTTTTGCTGTAACAAAGACAAGAGTAATGTGTACATGGCACTCCGTATAGACACTGAACTCACAGTGGCATGTTAAGAAATTGTTGAAGTCTCCATTTCATTGTGAGCATGAGTTCTGACATAGTCTAAAAGTGCATTTCAGAGCCCTTCATCAGACATACCAACTTCTGTCAAATAATATCCAGCAACTCCACTCAGGCTAACCTTTAAAAGTCCATGATTTCTTTAAAAAGGATCTCACAAGTCAAACAATGTACCTTTATCTTGGCAAGATAGAGAAAATGACCTTACAGAATATAGAGATCTTGCCTAGGACAGCTGGCACTTCTGAGCAAGCAAGGATCTGAATTGAAGGCAAATATTTTCTTTGTTGCCGTGTGGCATTTTGGAGTGAGCAAAGACCTCTGAGGCAAGTGGGTTTAAGGGAATGGGAGGAAGGAGTGGTACTGTGCATTGACTAAAAATACTCCCAACTGATTGGTGTTAATTTTAAGGACTATGCTCTCATGAGAATGCCACTTTTGCTGCAGGGCAGATCAATATTTCTAAAAAAATTAAAACTATAATCTGCAATCTCATCTGGAAACAAAATGAATATGACCCAACAGCCTTAGAAAGGCAGGTAAGATTTACTGAGCCATTAAAGGAAGGAGCCAGGAATACGAAGAAGCATATTAAGCAGTGAACTATGGATGTCAAACAGAAAGTTTGACATCTATAGTTCCCTTGGAATGATGATCTGGTTAGTAGCAGTGGCCTCCAGTAACATTATCTACACAGGCTCCAGGTAGAGCATTACACCAGGGGAATTTCAAGAGTAGGGAGGGAATCCTTCTCGTTCATGATGTTTAAAATATCAAGGACAATCATTGGTGGAAATTTATTACATGTGGGTTATTTTTTCCCTTCCAGAATTCATAATGTTTTGCCAAAATGGAAGAGTGGACTATTGTTACACATTTCCACCTTGGGTTGCAAATTCCAAGGCTTTGATCTCATGGATCAAGTGCCCATCAATCATGTTCCCTGTTGTCCCCTACCCATCAAAAGCACAAGTGTAGTTTGAGAGAGCTGTGCAAAATGTGCAAACATCAAGTATTCTTGCCTCAGCTGAGGGGAATTCTTTCCCTTTCATTAAGACAGTTCCTCTGCAACTGGTCATGACCATGCATTAACAGACCAGCCGGGCACATGGAAAGCTGCCATGTCAATGCATCATTCAAAGTGCACTTTCTTGGTTCAAGATAAATGCACATCGATTCCTTGGATTTTGTTTTGCCTTTGGAGTGCCACAAAGATTTCCTTGATGTCATTTCTAATGCACGTGATAGCTGACTTTTCCTACAAGACAGTACTTTCTTTCATCCAGGGAATGCCCAAAGGAGATGGCCATACTCTAATGACATAGTGCCTGTGCCTCTGATGTTACTTCCAGTGCATGCATTATATGACTTTTCCTACCAGGCAAGACTTAATGTTTCATCTAGAGAATACCCAGAGGAGCAGCAGCATGTATTTCTCATGACAGAATTTCCCCGGGTTGTTTGACTCCTCTGGAATCTAGCAATGTCACCAGGTTTCACAGTGCTGATGAGTTATGCCATTAATATTCCCTATGTGTCCCTAGCCAGAAGGCCAGAGAGATACCTATGCTAAATTAACACAAGGCCAAGTGCATTGGTGATGAAAGAAAAGGACGGTATCAGTATCACTCAAAAGAGCTAAACGTTTTGAAAACCTGGCTCGGGATCCACTGATGAGAATGTTTGTTCCTTGTTCCCAGGCTTCGACAGGAATGGACCCAGAGGCTGGAAGGTCGCATCAAGTTGCTTCAGAAGACCAGCGAAAAGCCGAAGATGCAGTCTAGCCTTCTCCCAATCGAAACTTTTCAACCAATACACAAGACAGCAGCCTAGAAACTGTTGCTGAAATGTCAAGGAGTTATTCTTTTGGACCTGACTGCGATCTCGGCTACACCAACCACGAACATCAGCTCCAATCACATCTACGTGACAAACGAACTGATAAGTGAAATCAGACAGTTCACGCTTTCCTTCACAGTGGTGTGTAGGTCAAAGTATAGCTAAATAATTTATAGTAACAGCTAAAATGTTCAGTTATGGGTATTGATGTGTTCCCGCAGTTAGAATCGCTTTGGCAGGTTCTTACATAGATCAGGTTACCGCATTGCAGTGATAGACAAGAAAGTGGTCCTTTGGTATAAAATGATGATGGGTCACTGAACACGGTGTTTAAATTTGGCTTATTTAAAAGGTGGGCTGTTCTGCTGGAGAACTTCCCACAGGGGTAGTTCACTTTCATCCTGTGGGAAACCATAATTTCAGCACCGTGGTCAGTCTGATGGGGCTGGGGAGCTTTCAATAATTCATTTATCAGTGGGGCTAAATGTTGCTTGCTCTTGCTGTACATGAACTATAAATGAGACCGCTTCTGTGTTTCCCCCAACAGACAGAAGGGTTGCTTTAAGACAAATCATCTGTTCAAAGTGACCCTTTTGGGTCCAATTGGCAGGTAAATTTGTAAGATATCTGTAGGTAAAGAAAATATTGGCTTATAGTCTAAAATCTACTTATCTGGGAATAAACACAATTAGACTAATTGGAATTTCTCTTCTGAAGAGACATGTGCGTTTCCTGCTATTGGATCACACCCTTACTGGCAGGTAACTTTGTAAGATATTCTTAGGTAAAGAAAATATTGGCCTGTATTCTAAAATCTACTTACCTGGGAATAAACACAATTGAACTCATACATGTGCTAAGGATAAAGGACTATTCCTCAAAAAACATAATAGGGCTTAACTTTCAGTGAGCATGCATAAGACTGTGCTCCTCAACTCCATCATGATTTGATTTTTAAAAAAACTTACTCACAAGCTGTATTGTATGACATCATAGCACTGGAAACAACAAAAAAGAAACATGGGAAGATCAGGATGAGAACTGAACTCTTTGAAAATAAAACTTATAATTAGAAGTGAGGAGGATATGCCTCATACACATTTTAAAAATATATATTCACTATATATTTTGTGCATAAAACAACCCTCCTAAGGAAGATGGGAAAGTATTTTAAATGGTCAACATAAAGAAAACATTTTGTTTTAGTGTCTTTGCAATAGGATCCCTGCATCTGTGAGAGATTGATTCCAAGCTCCACAGATTACAGTATGACCCCGGTATCCACTGGGGATTGATTAAAGGCCTTCTTGTGGATAATGAAATCTGTGGATAAGAACTGCTATTTTTGCTACAGTAGCTTGCTTCATGGCTGCTATTTTGTGACAGTAGCTTGCTTTGGAGCTGCTGAATTGTTTATTTAATTTTTTTCCTTTGCCAACTGTTGATAACTGAATCAGTGGTTAATGAATCAGTGGATAAGGGGGTCCTACTGTATAGCAAATGCTATTGCAATAACAAACACTATTATAATAGTGAACACTGTACATAATGTGATCTCTGGCTCTAGTGGCAGTTCTGTTAACTTCATTGTCAGAAATATGTATCGAAGAGGATTTTTCTTTTAGTATTTTAAATATTTTCCAACTGTGCATAAATGAATCACCCAATATCGGTCCCACAGATGAGTGTGCTTCCTACTATACAGTGTTTCACTTAAGATGGTATGTAGGTGGTTTTATTATTGTTATCATATAGGCTGCAATAGACGCAATTTTGAACAGAAAGGGGAGAGGATGTGTGGTGTTCTGGACTATAATTCCCAGAATCCCACATCTCACATAATCAGTGGTCACAGCCTCTGTGAGATCATGGGACTTGTAGCCAAAAACCAAATAGATGTGTTGTCAAATTTATCTGGAAGAGGCCCCTGAACATGAGTTAACCATTTGAAGAGACAGTTCTGTGAGAGAGGGCATTTCAGCAAGAGTTATTTGTCATGTATGCTGTATCTGCTGAAAGGCCCACTTCCATACTGTTATTAAAAGTATAGAAGCTCTGAATGGGCTGTACAGAGCAAGTCTTGTACAAGGAAAATTTGAGTCTGAGGTCATGTTCACAATGCAAAGTGGCGAGAGGCTGAACAGAAGCGATGAGTTTTGTTCTACATTTCTTGGACAACAAATCCAACAATTCCCCATTGTGGGAGTTCTACCCAACAGGCAGAGACCAAAATGTGTCTCACCTAGGAGAAATGCCTCAACTGGAAGTCTTTCCAGCTGAGCTACACTTGTTGTTGTTGTTGTTGTTGTTGTTGTTGCTGCTGCTGCTGCTGCTGCTGCTGTTCAGTCATTAAGTCATGTCCAACTCTTCATGACCCCATGAACCAGAGAATGCCAGGCCCTCCGGTCTTCCACTGCCTCTGAGATTGGTCAAATCCATGTTGGTTGCATCAATAACACCATCCAACCATCTCATTCTCTGCCGTCCTCTTTTCCTTTTGCCTTCAATCTTTCCCAACATCAGGGACTTTCCCAATGAGTCCTCTCTCCTCATGAGGTGGCTAAAGTACTGGAGCCTCAGCTTCAAAATCTGTCCTTCCGATGAACAACGCCTAGCTCCAAACAAACTTCTTGTTACTGCCCCAGTGCTAGCTGGGAGCGTTTCTGAACAGGAAGCTAGGCAGAGCTACACCTAGCTCAACCTTGAACTGTTCCGGTTGAGGTATTTCTCCCAGAGAGCCATATTTAGGTGTCTATCAGGTAGAACTTCCAGAATAAAGAATTATGGAATTTGTAGTCCAAGAAATCAAAAAATCCCATCCTTACTGATTAGCATACAGGTTGTATTAAGAAAGTTGAAGGCCTGTCCATCTGGCCATGCAGTGGAGCTAAAGGATGTAGTAGGTGGCAGGTGGGTGGCTAGATCCTAGGTTACAGTAACAGCCACATCAAGGCTGTCACAAGATGTGAAGTGCAACAGAAACTGGAGCTATAGTTAAAAGCAGTATCCGAAGGCAGGCCAGCGGGTCCAAGTGTTGCTCAAAGAATCAGCCCCAAAGTCCTATTCAGGTATTACCTTCACAGACAGAATCATTGTACTATATGATTGAGACGTACAAAATAATGCAGGGTATGAGTAAAGTGGATAGAAGGATGCTCTTCTCCCTCTCACAAAATACCAGAACTAGGGGACATACACTCAAATTGAGGGCTGGGAGACTAAGAACAGACAAAAGAAAATATTTTTTTCTCACCCAGTGCATTGTTAGTCTGTGGAACTCCCTGCCACAGGATGTGGTGATGGCATCTGGCCTGGATGCCTTCAAAAGGGGATTGGACAGATTCCTGGAGGAAAAGTCCATCACAGGTTACAAACCATGATGGAGATGTATAATCTTCAGGCTTAAAACCAGGGTACTTCAAGGGCCAGATGCAGGGGAGTGGTATCAGGAGACAGATATCTAGTTTCGTCCACTCCCAGACGCATCTGGTGGGGCCACTGTGATATACAGGAATCTGGACTAGATGGGCCTTTGGCCTGATCCAGCATGGCTCTTCTTATGTTCTTATGAGCTAGGTGCCTGGCTTCTCCCCTTTCTATCATTGCTTCCAACATGAGGAAGGTAACATTGTTTGCAAAGGAGATATTGCTGTTTGTGTAGGCTTGCCACAGAAACAAGAACTCTGGAAAATTAGTGTTCGTGTTCACATGGAGAACCTAAGTGCAAGGAGGAATCTCTCCACTAGAGATGGGCACGACTCAGAAAAAAACCTTCGTTTTCGTTTTCGTTTTCGGCTAGGGTCCGATTCGTTTCGTTTCCGTTTTTCGCGAAAATTCGCAAAAATTAGTCGGTTCGTTTTTTCATTTTTTCGTTGTCATTAGTACTGGTTTGGGGGGTAGCGGGCTCCTGGAGGCAGCTGCAGGAGTCAGCCAGAGCCACAAGTGACGGACTGGCAGACTCTTTGCACATGCTGCGTTTCACATACTTGTATGTAGTGTAATGCAAGTAGATCTGGCTTAGGATTAAGATGGGTTAGCAGTGCACAAGAGCTAGGGTTAGGCTAGTGATGGGTGAGGTTAGGGTGAGTATTGGGGTGCACCTCTGGGTGCCTCTCTGACCCACTTAGAAGGATAGTGTACTGGTGTATGGGTTAGGCTTAGGCTTAGGGTTCAGGTTCGGGCTACGATTAGTGGGCTGTTTATGCCCGATTGGCACATCCCAGAAGTCTCTGTGGTCAACCTGGCCAAGTGGCCTTGCGATTGGTGGAAAATTTGCATGTTGCACTCTCATGGGCGAGCCCATCATTGCGAATGCACAGGTGTAAAAAAATAAAATGAAATGAAATAAAATAAAATCAACGGAGACGTTTTTTTGCAAGACAAACCCACTGCTGCTACTGTAAAAATTCAAGCATTTAAAATAGCTAATTTTCGCATGTTTGTGTGGTGCTTTGGTGGGGTTTTGGACCACGATTTAAAAAAAATATTGCGGCCGCCATTTTAGATCCCCCCGCACTGCATGGCAAATGGAGACGCCCTCCCAGCCTGGTTCAGTCAGCAAAACCTGGCCATGCGATTGGTGGAATGGCTCCAAGACTTTGCATGGTCCACTCCCATGGGCGAGCCCATCTTTGCAAATGCGCAGGTGTAAAAAAATAAAATAAAATGAAATAAAATAAAATCAATGGAGACGTTTTTTTGCAAGACAAACCCACTGCTGCTACTGTAAAAATTCAAGCATTTAAAATAGCTAATTTTCGCATGTTTCTGTGGTGCTTTGGTGGGGTTTTGGACCACGATTTAAAAAAAATATTGTGGTCGGCATTTTGGATCCCCCCGCCCGCACACCGCATGGCAAAGGCAGACAAGACGATCCCCCCCCCTCCTGGTACCAGCAGCGCAGCAGTAGCAGTAGCCAAGGAGAGGGGGGCGAGGAAACCCCCACCCCCCAAAAAAACCACCCTTCTGGCCTGGTAGGTGCCCTCAGACAGTTTTCGCCTGCTTTTAGGGCCGGGAATCGGGTTTTTTTTACTTTTAAAAACTTTTTTTCTGTGCCGCTTGGCATTGCGTGATCGCGTGACGTCACGCAAGTAACGAGCACGACAAATCAGACCAAAATTGTTCGTTCGTCGGTTCGAGCTCGAAGTCTGGGGCAGTAATTCCCGTTACCGTTTCCGTAGAGTAACGGAACCGACTAACGGAAACGGAAACGGGAATACCGCTAAGTCGTGCCCATCTCTACTCTCCACAGATGTGCTGGTCTCTACGTTTGGAAAGCAATGATGCTAAGGAAGGAATGGGGCGCTCCCCCTCAAAGCAAGTCTGTTCCTGAATATAACATCTGATTTCGCCTTATGTCATGAAAGGTATGGGTGGGAAGTAGGCAGGAAAATAAGAAGGCAGCAAGGGGAAACAGAGGTTTGGTTCTTAGATCTTGCTCAGACTGAAGAACAAAAGAAACGTTGACAGTATTAAATAACAGTATGAAATGTCACTGTTTATGGTGACCCTATTGGGGTTTTACAACCCTCAGAAACCTCACTAAGGTCACCATATTTCAGAATCTGCACCCAGAGAACTCTGAACTACTATCACTATTGTAAGTATCACAGCCCCACAATTCTTAAGTTGAAGGCTTGGAGAAATTTTCAAACAAACTAAGGTTCAGAATGGGGACGGTCATTACTTCTAATGCCAATAAATAACAACCTGCAGAGAGCTGTACGGTTTGCCAAGGATTTCATTCCCCTGGGAGTTAATAATTTCTGCACAGACACCAGAAAAATTAGTAATTATGAGGAACATAATTACTAAGCTAGTGTGCGTTTTAAAGAAGGAAGGAGGAAGCAGAACACTTTTTAGCCGCTTATTTAAAAACAATGAGTGGAAAAGAAAATACTGATGGGATATCGGTGAAGAAGACTAGAGCCGAGAACACTTATGTAAGCGAGCTGGGAAATTGTAGTTTGGCACACAGACAACAATGCAATTTACCAAAACATTCACAGAAAGTTATGCAGGGTGCCATTTGTCAGCCTGGATCAACTCATCTTTATGAAAGATAGATTTTCAAAGGACTTGCTCCTTATCCTCATCCCACCCAGCAATGTACTTGGATAGAGTGAATAAACAGTTGTTGTGCATAACGTATATGTGCCGTGTTTATGTGTGACTACACCATACCATCCATCAGTAAAGGATAATGAACAACATGTAGAGTTTAGAAGGCTCTCCCTATCCCCCACCTAATAATGAATGGGGATTTCTTCTTGCTAATGACTATGAGTGGTGGTCCCTCACCGAAGAGATTTTGACATTAATGTCAATGAAGAAAGAGAACCTCTTTGTCAGACATCATCAAGTATATTATTTATCACATCTGATCTTCACTGATGCCGATGCCATGCTAAATACAAGCAAGGATCTTTCTTTCTTTAATTAGATGTGTTGGCAGGTGACCACAGGGAGGGGAGAGTGCCAGAGGAAAACATGGTAGTTAAGGGCGGACCCTGGAAAATCTGTTGAGGTTTGCAGTGTGGATGTAGTGGGAGAGATCACTCATTTGGGGAAGGAACCCAGAACTCTTCCAATACACCTCGAATAGGGCAAACAAAAGGGACAAAAGCAGACTGTCAACTACCACAGTCACCCAAACCCTACTTGCTGAAACCAAGGAATACACAGGAAAGATATTGAGGTATGGATCCAGTAGATCCAAGGCCAGCCTGTACTCATGTAAAGTGAAGAGGGCAGCATGTTTGGGGAGGCTGCTCTTTTGTTAAAGCTAGTCTGGTTCCAAGTGTTGAGCTGTTGTCTGGGATTTCAAAGTTCATCTGAGAATTCAGACTAATAAAGTAGGCAATTGGCACAAGTGCAACCATAAGTCAAAGAATCTAGGCAAGCAGAAGAAGCATCAGACTTAGGGCGCTTTTACACGACCCCTAAGATCCGCTGGTCCCTTAAATTCGGACCAGCGATCTTAGGGGTTTGTCGCTCTTCGTGCGTCTCCACCCTGGCTGCTGGCTGTGTGAGGGAGGGAGGGAAAAAAAGGACAAAAGAAGAAAGCCTTACCTCCCTGGTGCCGGTGGGAGGGGCGAGCCGCCGGTGACTTCCTGGTTGCTCTTAAAGGGGTGGGAGGCAAAAAACAAAAACAAAAAGAAGCGAGGAGAGCCCAGCACATCCGCATTAAATATTTTTTACCATCAAAGAGCAGGTACAAGAAAAGTGCAGCTGGGTCGTGCTTAGGTGGGCGGGGTCGCACTTAACTGTCTGCAAACTCCGGACCTGGTGGGGAAATATTTTTAAGGTCCGGAGCTTGCAGCCCTTTGCCGCAGAGCTTAGGGGACATGTAGATAGGGCTGTTGTTGAAGACACTCGAACCAGTTAAGGCAGCAGAAGTTATCTCAGAGCCTCCGCCCCAAGACTCCACTTTTTGCCAGTTACCAGGTGCTTGTTCAACCCTGAAAACACTTCATTTTCCTTCTCTAATCCGGTGTCACTTCTTTGGGCAAATAGCCATTAAATCTACCCGGACCCTTCACTCCCCAAGTTCTCAGTAGAAGGGCTTTTCTCCACCCGTTCTTGAATCTAACAACACTGCCACCAACAACTTTGGCTCTGATATCCTGAAAAGGGCACACCTGGATGAGACATAATTCTTGGAACACCACATTTAGCGGGCTACCATCACTGGGAATGGCAGCAACAGTCCATTTATCCATGTGAAATTTTCCAGAGGCATTACTGGGGGTGATGGAAGGATGACTGTCCACTTCCACCTGGTCTTTTTTACCAGTAAAGGAGCGTACCCCACCTGCTTCATCCTAATCCAATCCAGCCACCATGCCAGGGGACTGGCACTGATATGGGCTTCATTCCCCTATATGAAAAGGAGCGTAAACAAATAAGAAATGCACATCCTTTGATCCGTGAGAGGACAAATTCTTCTCTCATTCTATTTTGTGATGTGGTGCTAAAATGGATATGCCTGGTCAGTTAAGGTCTTATTTTTATTGCAATAACTTGTGTCCCAAGCTGCAAAGCCAGGCAGGTCTTACTATGCATCTGGCAGATGTACAGAGACAGGGCATGGCAAGAGATGATTGCTCATCTGAATGCTGCACACCGCATCGCAGCCTAACATCTGCAAAATTCTATAAGCAGTTATTGTCTGTGCCACCAAGAATGAACCAATGAATGAGAAGAGAAAGGACCATGGGTTCTTCCTTAGCCTTATAGAAACATTTGAATAGATGTCACTGCATGTACTGTATCAGGAGAGCAATGGGCAAAAAGCCAGTCAGGCAGCAAGGGACATGTCAGTTCATTCACTGTGATTAGAGTTTCCCTTTGCAATTCTGTTTCCAGTTCAAAGGGATGCAAGAAGATGACGGCATGGCAATCACGTTATTGGAGACATGTGAGAAGAAACATGAAGATCAGAAAAGGACCTTTGGTTAATTTCAACAGACTACAGCAGGACATGGAGCGTTATATAGATTTAACTGCTGATGGAACCAGTGCTTTTCCATCACTGCACACCTCTCAAATACCCAACCCATGGATGAACATGGGCACCTTGCATACATGCACATGCAAACCAATTTCGAGGCAGCTGAGCATATCCATATGATGTGATGGCTGGCATGGAGAGGTTGCTGTATATTAGCATGTAGCATCACTCATGACTAGAGATGGGCACGACTCAGAAAAATTTTTTCGTTTCGTTTCCGTTTTCGTGAGCTAATTTCAAAATTTTTTGTTTTCGTTTCGTTACGTAACGAAAACGAAAAAACGAAAACGAAAACAAAACATTTTTCGTTTCTCCCCATTTAGCTCCATTATGTGTTTTTCCAGTAACGAAAAATGAAAATTGGCTCAAAATTAGTCGTTTCGTTTCCGTTTTCGGTCCATTTTGGAACCGTTTTTCGTTTTCGTTTCGTTACGTAACGAAAACGAAAAACGAAAACGAAAACAAAAATACCGCTAAGTCGTGCCCATCTCTACTCATGACATTGATTAACGTGAGAAACATTCACCCAGCCTATTCACAACCAACAATGTGAGTAGTAACATTTCATGGTTTACAAAAATGAAATATATTAAAGCACCCCTTTGTTATAAATCAATTATTCCATATTTAGAATTTTTATACAAAGTTGCTTCTGTTTTATGTTAAGTCAGAATTGGTGAAAACTCATGTATCATGGATGAATGCAGGCCGCCGATTGCAGATAAATCCAGAACCCCTCAAGAGTAATTGCTAGTCAAAATGTCCCCCAGGAGCTGACTTTACAATTTAGATTTTGGAGTTGGCTGCCAGAGATGAAAAATTACTTATGCTGTAAACATACAAGCTATTGTTAAGAACACAGAAGAGTCTCAGGAGCGTTATTTCTTCTTGCAACTATATAGAACACATTTCATTATTAATTGAGTTCTTAATAACATTCATTATAGGCAGTTCTGTGCCTGTAACCAATCTGTGAAGGCCTAAACGTCACTCTAAAGACAGCTCCGGAGACATCTGAGGGGCCTGCCTTTTAGACATGACTCCCTCTCTGTCTCCCTAATACTTAAATAACAAAAAGAGCATATTGTTTTCCAGTCCATTATTTACTTTGAATCCTTACATTTTTTTTCCCTAAGAGACAGGGGTTAATAAATGGCTGTCATCTTTCTTTGCTTTGTTGAATGTGTATGCTGGGAATACCATTGTCTGCTTCAGGACAAACACTGGTATTGTACTATATTATTTTCAAACATACCAGGCAAAATCCAAAGAAATAAAAGAAAGCAAAAGAGAAAAACATGTGGGATCTTAAAGTCTAACGATTATACTTCAGTATACTTTAATTATACTTTAAGTAAGCTTTCGTAGATCATGTCCCATTCTTCAGACATATGGCAACAGAATGAAATGTTGAATGAAATATCATACCAAACTGATATTTCATTTACCATATGTCTGAAGTGGACTTGATCCACAAAAGTTTACATTAAAATAAGTAATTTAATTGTCAAGGTGCCACATGCTTTTGTATTTTGTTTTCTTTTGTTTCTTTCAATTTTGCCTGGTGTGCTTGCACAGACAAACATGACTACCTTTTCCAAAACTACTACCATTTTCAATTTATTGTCAACATGGTAAGCAAGAAAGAATCACACATCTTAAGAGCCCGATATGTAAAATCATTCATGTGTGGAATACAGTTACTAATCTATTCCATCTGAATTTCATCTCACCCCTTCCTTCAGAAGTATGCACAACTACAATACGATGCATTTGAGCCACAGCCAAAGAGAACAATGGTTAATTGAGTCAGCACAATTAGTGGGTCCAATACCAGGAGTGGCTCATGGACTCACAGAGAGGGGATGTCTCACCCACTAAATTTGGAGGCTGCCCCCATGCCAGTGACAGACCACCCTCCCCCAGGGTTAATGGTGCTCATATATTTCCTTTCATTTGATTGGTCAGAGCTGTGCAGGAACAGCCTTGTTTCTAAATTACTACACAAGGACACAGCCCGATGGGACACTTATCCCTGCATATCTTGGACCAACCAGGTTGAAGAGGATTGAGTGTGATAGTAGTGAGATAATGGGGAGGGAGAGGAGAAGAAATATAGGTACATTGTTGATGGAGGCAAGCTACAGACGTTGGAGAGCATAGCCATGGGCAGGTGTGTCTGTGAGTAGGGAACATATGTCTCTCTTCTTCCCCCCTGCTGCCATACAGCTGTAATACTCAGAAATGGGAGAGAAAGAGCTAATGAGGGTAGAGCGAAAGAAACTATTCACCTGTGCTTGTGTTGACGCCCTTCCAGCGGATCACATGAGCTGCTGTGTCATCCTATTGGCAACTAAAGAAGCCATTAAGAAGCCACCTGCAACACATGAAATGAACCTAACCACAGCATACCATCATACAATATAAGCATACAGGATCATTTGAATTATACTAGAAACCACAGTTGTTCTCTAGTCTCCTAAATAAACACCATGTAATGGGGAACTAAGTCACTCCGGGCTTTTTTGGTGCTATTTTCAGCAGCAATACAAGTGGAAACATACACTGCATTTTCCAAGCCAATGACTCATTTATGGCATCCATTTGGGGAATTGGCAGTTGACTGGAATGTTCTTGTAAATGGCTCTGATGATGCAACCAACTTGCTTGGAAAGTTTTATGTTTTAACTATATAACTTTTAAATGATTTCTGTCGTGGATCACTTAAAATAAGCTCTACAGGAAAGCCTCTCGTTTCTTTAAAACAAACATTAAAACACTGTTTATTGCCTTAACATTCAATAATTTCAGGATCCATAATAAATCTTCCAGCTTTTTCTAACTTAATCCAAGGCTTATTGGTCTGTCTATTTGTCCATTAGTTCCCTTGTGGAAATCTTACCATTATTTTCTTTTTGAAACACTTATTTCAAAAACCTAGGCTGAATCTTCACTGAGACATTCGGTTTTTGTTTCATAAACTGAACTCCCCAAAAAGGAACAGTGAAAATACTCTCTAGACAATCAAAACACTGTTTGCAACTGCATTAAACCTTCTTAAACAGATTTGCTTTGCATCACAGGGGGAAAGCAGGGTTTAATTCAGTGATGTGGAAACGGTTCCAATGAAAATGAAATGATATGTTGTGCAGTAGGTGTTGACCTTTCTAAAAAAAAAAAAACAGCCAGCAGATAAAAGAGAGGAGAAAAGGCACTTCTGCTGAAAGGTGTGGCCCTCTTCAAAGTCAGAGGGAAGGAAGGAACAATTGGTCACTGCTGGATTGACAACTGAGAGTCACCCCTGCTCAGAAAAGCCCTGCCCAGCCAAACCTCTTCAAGTCAGCATGTCATGTTGAAATAAGGTGAACAATGTACAATTACAATATGGGGGATACCTACCTCAGTAATTCTGTATGTGTGAAGGATCTTGGAATTATTGTAAATCACCATCTGAATATGAGCAAACAGGAGGTTGAATGCCATCTTAGGCTGCTTTAACAGAGGTATAGTTTCCAAATTCCATGAAGTAACACACATTACTTACTTACTTACTTACTTACTTACTTACTTACTTACTTACTTA
>JAHTLZ010000237.1:41210013-41220472 GCA_023846285.1 Phrynocephalus versicolor | reverse complement strand
TTACTTACTTACTTACTTACTTACTTACTTACTTACTTACTTACTTACTAGATGCCCTGAGCACATCTGATCTCACCTGATTTCAGAAGCTAAGCAGGGTCGGTCCTGACTAGTACTTGGATGGGTGACCACCAGGGAATAGCAGGTGCTGTAGGTGCCTGGAGTAGGAACTGGCAAACCACTCCAGTGTTCCTGCCAAGAAAACTCCATGGACATGGGGTCATGAAGAGTCGGTCACGACTGTAATGACACAACACACACACACGTTCAGCCCTGGTTAGGCCTTATTTTGATTACTGTCTCCAGCCCTAAACACTGCACTTTAAGAAGGATGCCAACAAACTGAAACAGGTTCAGAGGAGGGCAACAAGAAGGATCAGGGGACCAGAAGTCCTATAAAGAAAGGCATAAAGAAATTGGCATGTTTAGCCTTTAGAAAAGAAAGGGGGTGAGATATGATTGGACTCTTCTTCAAATACATTACTTGATACATACAGAGGAGGGGTGGATCTGCCCTCAGTCATCTCAGAGAGCAGGCTCTTGTTACAGGAAATCAGGTTTCAACTGAATATCAGGAAAAACTTTTTAACTGTTAGAGTAGCACTGCAGTGGAACTAATAACCTCGGGAGGTGGCACTTGCTTGAACACTGGAGATGCTCAACAGAAAACCAAACAACCATCTATCAGATATACTTTGATTTGGATTCCTGCATTAAGTAGGTAAAAAGGTAAAGGTAAAGGTTCCCCCCATACATGCGTGCTAGTCGTGTCCAACTCTAGGGGTGGTGCTCATCTTCGTATTCAAGCCGAAGAGCCAGTGTTGTGCAAGTCTGTGGCCATGTGGCCAGTATGGCTGCAAGGGAAAACTGATTTACCTTCCCACTTTTTACAGTGGTAACTATTTATCTACTTGCATTTACATGCTTTCGAACTGCTAGGTTGGCAGGAGCTGGGGTTAACAGCGGAAACTCACTCTGCTGCGTGGCACCCGGGATTTGAACTGCCGAGCTGCCAACTTTGCAGCCAACAGTTATTAGTCCACTGAGCCACCACGGCCCTCATTAAGTAGATAGTTGGATTCAATAGGCATCTTCCTACTCCATTATTCTATGATTCTACGTTTCTATGTTTTCAATAAGTCCCCCCACCTCAAACTCTTCAGTTAATCAAGAGAATAGTTCAGGATTTCCACAGGTTCCTGGCCTGAAGTCTGCTTCTATCTATCCTAGATGTGACCCAAGGACAAGGAGAACTACAGTATGTACACAGCCCACAGCGTTTGAAACTATATATCTCTTGTATGTTTTTGTAAGTGCTAATTTAGGGGGTGAAGAAATTATATGGTTTAACTGGGATTATGACTCTTCAGTAATGATCCGTCCCCAAAGACCTGAGAAGGGACAGAAATCTTTACTAGACTGAGACACCTAAAAATAAAGTTTATGACACGCCGTACAGCTGGAGTCTTGTTCAGCTGCAAATGACAGATTCATCAACACAAACACAGCCAATGTTAACATATTCCGAGCTGCTTTCACCAAAATAGATTATTTGAAGGGCAAACCAAGGAGTTATTCAACAACTTTTAGAAAGAGGCATGCTTCCTCCGTGCACTTAATATCCCATAATTACTTCCACAAAAGGTTTGGGAGCAGTACCGCACAACATACTGTACAGCATGACTGTGTGCTACTTTCCCTGTCATGATATTTTTTAATGTTGATATTTTCTCACTGACTTCTATTTAAAGACACGACTGTCACATACAAAGGAGAGATGACCTTCAGTTTTTAGAGCAAAAGGAGGATTCAAATATGGTGTTCCCACAAAGTGTTTTTCTTTTGGCAAAACTGGCTTTTCATTTAAGATGGTCTGGGTTTTCAGAACTGCGGAAGGGGCTGCTGATGGCCTATTGCTAAGCCAGCTGTTTCCTTAGTAACTGACAGACAGAGAGAATCGGGATAAAAGAGGCCACAACTTTATTGATCAACAGCAGCAATAATCCTGGCCAAGTGTTGGGTTGGATCCAGCCTGCTTGGCATGCGTGGGCCAATGTGGGCCTGCTAGCAATGCCAGGCTGTGTGCATACCCTTCGTATGCTGCCTGGCACTCTGTCACATATTTGGTCACCATTTTGAGCCCCCTAAGCTACCCAGAGCTGCTCCAATGGCTGCACTGGCACCATTGTAGGATCACACGTGAGTCTAGGTTCTATCATTTTCTTGATCTCATCACCACCAGAGACACATTTGGAAGGGATACAAGCAAGGGCTTCTCAATTGCCATTCCCTTCCTCTAGACCTCCCTGTCAAAAATGGATAGGCTACTTCTCTCTATGTTGACTTTATGTCACTAGGGAAAGAACTCTTTGATAGGCAGAGCTTTGGCATGTAGCTCGGTGTGCTCTCCAAGAAAGGGCAGATGATCTAGCTGACCACATATTGTCTTTGGCCAGAATCCTATTATGTCCCATGGTTTTATAAGAGTAATCATGCAAGTAGTGGAGATCTTGTGCCAGTTGTCTGCTGCGTACCTGTGGGTCCATTAGTTGCGCACTCATTAGTGTGATCACACATATGATGGTCAGCTGGCAACATGTGAAACATCTTGTATGCTTGCTCCTACACATGTAATATTTTGCAATAATATATCAGCCTCTGTCTTCTGCTGCCCTGTACTTACTTGCAACGGGTTTGTTTTAAACAAGTTTTTGTTTTCAATCTGTATATGTTTATGTTGTTGACTCTTAAAAATTTGACGAAAATAAAATAAAATATCAGAGCACATCGAAGGAGGAAGACACTGAAAGGGGCTAGGGGACAGAATGCAGAATGTAGGCCATGGCTGGAACCTTCCACCTATTTTTATCTTATGCAGCCCTAAACACATCTAATCTCACCTGATTTCAGAAGCTAAGCAGGGCTGGCCCTGGTTAGTACTTGGATGGGAGACCACCAGGGAATGCCAGGTGCTGTAGGCACCTGGAGTAGGAACTGGCAAACCACTCCAGTATTCCTGCCAAGAAAACTCCATGGACATGGGGTCACAAAGAGTCAGTCACGACTGTAATGACACAACACACACGCACACAGCCTCTAAAATTGGGTCACCACTCGCTGCTTTTCACATAATGGGCTGAATTTAAAGAAGTCACATTTATCATCATCATGTTTAATCTGATAGTAAGCCATATGAATAGTATATTTCACCAGGGTATGTGGTAAAAAAATTATAAAGGTCAACAACATCTGAACACACCTGATCTTGTAAGATTTTGCAAGCTGATCAGCAACAAATATGGCTAGTGCTTGGAGCGGAAGACACTTGGAATGGAAACCACAACAGAATACTAGGAATACCCAGGTAAATCTAAGAAATAATCTTGCCTGCAGATATGAAGAGCTGCTTCCAGTCATCATTGTTGATCAAACTTGGATTGACTGACCAATGGTCTGCACCAGTACAGGACAGATTTTTATGTTTCTTTGTTCCTATGAGTGTAGCGTAAATTGCAAAAAGATCAAAAGTATTAACTAATGGCACTACTACAGTGGTACCTTGTATAAAGGAATTAATTCGTTCCAAGTGAAATTCTGTTAAGCAAATTTTCCTTTATACACATTCCCCATAGGAATGCATTGAAAATGGAGTAATCCCTAATCTCGACCATTTTGATGTTGTACGGATTCACCCCATAGGCAATTCTGTTAAGCAAATTTCCCCTATTTCTTGAATTTTTTTATGTTGTTTTTATGCCCTCTGGCACCTCCAGAAGTGTCAGTCAAAACCTGGCCATGCCATTGGTGGAATGGTTCAAAAAATTTGCATGGTCCCATCCCATGCCCAGCCCAAATGGGCAGATCTAAAAAAATAAATAAATAAATAAATAAATAAATAAATGCAACATTTTATTGCTATAAAAAACCCACTGCTGCTACTATTAAAAATCAGACATTTAAAATAAATAAATTTCACATGTTTCTGTGGTGATTTGGTGTGTTTTTTGACCACGATTTCTAAAGAAAAATTGCGGTCACCATTTTGGATTCCCCCCCCCCCGCAGGGGATGCGCGACAGACGACGAGGATGACCCCCCCAGGGCTGCAAGCAGCCCAGGACAGGAGAGGGGGGGAGGCTGGGGACCCCCCCCCAGAAACCACCCCTCTGGTAGGTGTCCTCAGGCAGGCATATTTTCGCCTGCTTTTTTGGCCGGGAGTCGGGGGTTTTTTTTCTTTTAAAAACTTTTTTTCTGTGCTGCTTAGCAATGGCATCGCGCGATCGCTGCAATGCCATTAACGACAACAAAAAACCCAACCCAATTTTTCTTTTTTCGGGTCGAGTTCGAGCTGGATCAGCGTAATTATCGTTACCGTTTCTGTTATGTAACGGAAATGATAACCGAAAATGGAAACGACAATTTCGCCGCTCCGTGCCCATGTCTAATCAGGAGTTCTTGCTCTTTGCTCTTGTTCTTATAGAATACATAATCCTGAATACATAATCCTGAATGATTTGTAGGCTGGGCTCCAGCTAAAGTTCCCTGTGTCTCTTGGCATTTAGCCATGCATCCCTTAGGAATTGCTATAGTACCTTTCTCCTGAGTTTCCCAGGTCACTGTCTTCATAATGTTTTCATTAGAAAAAAATAAGATTACATTAGATTATATACTAAGTACTCTAACCTAAGAGCATAACCATTTTAAAGATAATAAATGCCACACCAAAGTTTCACAGTTTTGAAAGAATTTTGCTAAAATGGAATTAGATGCATACAAATTTGTGTGTGTGTGTGTGTGTGTTGTGTATGTGTGTGTTTGCATGTACACACAAGTATGCATGTATGTATCTATACATATCTGTATATCTATAAACAGATGTAATCTCATAGTTTTAAAGTTAAACCTCAAATTGCATCTGGGGTCAACACACAGGAATGAACTGTTTTGCACCATTTGGTTCTGAAATTACCTGTCTTGAATCCACTGGCTTGTCAAGTAAATGGAAGACTACAAACCATAAGGAATGGCCCTAAAGAAATGCATCTTTGTGTTGCTGAGCATTAAATTCATTCTCATGTTTGAGAACAGAAATAGCTTTCCCTAGCCTCTGCTCATGAATTTATTTCAAAAGCGAGTCCCAGCCTAATCAGGACTTTTGTGTCACTCCAGACTTCCATTCCCATCTCCTTAAGCATGCATCTGCTTTCTCTTTTCATTCATCACAAATACATGCAGCTTCCCTTTTTTGCTTTAAAAAAGTATTACAGTTTCCTTTACTATTCACACATACCTCCCCCCTCCTTCAGTAGTATTCCCACAGCTTCCTTACACAGCTTTTAAAAACTGTTGGCTTCTCTTTGATTATAGACAAAAGACTTGTTTCTTTAAATCTGAAAAGATCTTTCCTTTCATAATAGATACACTTAAAAACATCAATTATAGCATACTGATGTCAAAGGGAGAGGAAGGACATCAAGTGACAACATGTGATAGGGAAGATAAATGTGGCTCCCACTCATTTCCTAAAATCTGCTTTTAAAAATATCAGATTATACAATCCAGCTAGTGAGTGTGTGTGTGTGTGTGTGTGTGTGTGTGTGTGTGTGTGTGTGTGTGTGTGTGTGTTTTGTGTTGTTACAGTTGTAACCGACTCTTCGTGACCCCATATCAATGGAGTTTTCTTGGCAGGAATACTGGAGTGGTTTGCCAGTTCCTACTCCAGGCGCCTACAGCGCCTGGTATTCCCTGGTGGTCTCCCATCCAAGTACTAACCAGGGCCGACCCTGCTTAGCTTCCAAAATCAGGCAAGATTGGATGTGCTTAGGGCATCTAGGCAGCAGCTAGTAAGCTTATTTTTCCTTAAATGAGGTCAGATAAACAGACACAGGTACTTGTTCAATATACCTCAATCAGGGTACCTCATTCAATGTAATAACTATCTAACAACATAGAAAACTACTGGTTCAGAACGTATCTATTCATCTAACGCACTTGGTCTTTAGCCAGCAGAACAGAAGGTTAAATAGAAGTGTGATAGGTGTCTTCAAATACCTGAAGGACTGACAGGCTGAAGAAGAAACAGACTTGTTCTCTGTTGCAAGACAGAGGGGCAAGACTATAAATTGCTGTGGAAGCAGATCTTGTGTTAATCAGTGGAAATTGCAAGGAAGCCAATATTAGCTAAACAGTAGGGAAAACTGTGAAATGCTACTAGTTGTTTGATACTGGGATACACTACCTCAGAGGGGTTGGGATTTCCCTCCCAGGAGAGGATTTAACAAGAGGTGAATCAAGAGCTGTTTGGCGCAGTGCCTAAATGCCTGTACTGCAGGTAAAACTGTGTTCACGAGCTGGGGTTCCACCCCCGGTAGCCGGCTCATGGTTGACTCAGCCTTCCATCCTTCCGAGGTCAGTAAAATGAGTACCTAGCTTGCTGGAGGGTGGGCAATATGTAGCCTGCATACTGAAAATAAAATCTGTAAACCACCCAGAGACTACTTGAAGTGGTATGGGGTGGTATATACGCAGACCACTTTACTTTGCTTTGCTTTGAATGGCGAGACATATTGTCGTGACATCACGGCTTTGCAGAGCCTGCATAGAGACAAGGATCGGTGGGTTGGTGGGTTGGTCTGTCTTTTAAACTGACTGCTTACCAGTCAGTTTAAAAGAGAGCTGCACAGTCTATTAAAAACATAAAAATGCACAACATTCAGATGTTGTTCCACATAGTGCATAGGAAATAGTAGCATTGGCAGAGACATTGACATCATAAGGAAAGACGGAAACAAGTCATTTTTGGATTGCATATCAGCATGATCAACAGAAAGTAGTATGGAATCTGACAGCTCCAAGTCGTTATTTGCTGCAGCGTATATCATGTTATGGTATGTTTCCTTCTTACATCAGCGCTGCACAATTGTCAGTGACAAAGATCAGTTCAACAAGCGTTAGATGACATGCTGAGTAACAGGCTGTACCAGAAGACAGCAAAAAACCAAAACACGATAACCTGGTGACAATCATACTTGGAGAATCAGAACTGACTTCTGTGAAAATAAAAAAGGGCATATATACAAAACTAGGAATGTCTTTAAAAACTGCTTTGTTCTCTTGTAGCTTTCGTGTAATGTTGTTTTTTATTGCTGTAAGACGTCCCTCAATTCCCTGCTCTCAATTACTTGAATATGTCTTAAGTGTATTAGACTGTATATTGTCCCTCATTACTGTAAACCGCCTTGGGTCCTTTTCCAAGGAGAAAGGTGGGGTAAAAATACTAAAAAATAAATAAATAAATAAATAAATAAATAAATAAATAAATAAATAAATAAATAAATAAATAAATATAAATAAATAAATAAATAAATAATGGGTTTTTCATTTTAAAGAGTTCCTCCTCACTGCAAAAAACCCTTATATTTTAGCTGCAACTGAAATTCCTTTTTCAAATACTGTATGTTACGTATGAATATCGGGCGCTTTTACACGACCCCTAAAATCCAACGCAAAGGGCTCCCAGATGCGGAGCTTAAAATTGTTTTCCTACCAGCTCCGGACTTTAAAGAAAATTAAGTGCGACCACGGCCACCTAAGCACGTCCCAGCGCATTTTAAAAGTACCTGGTCTCAGAGGGTGAAAAATTTCTGACGCAGATGTAAAGCAGTGAGTGCTGGGCTCTCCTCGCCTTGTGTTTATTTTTTGTCCCCGCCGCCCCTTTAAGAGACAGGAATCACAACGACGACGGGACTCGGGGCGGCTTCCACCGGCAGACGGAGGTGAGCCTGCATTCTTTTCTCCCTTTTTTTCTCCCTCCCCTCACGCAGACAGGAGCAAGAAAGTGCGGAGGGGGTGGGAACACAGGAAGAGCGACGAACCCCCAAGATCTCTGGTCCGAATTTAAGTGGCCAGTGGATCTCAGGGGTCGTGTAAAAGCGCCCATTGTTTCAGCTGAATTCAGGAGGATAGTAAATATCTCAAGTCATCTATACTATTTAATTATTATTTATTTATTTTAGAATATTTTTACCCCTCCTTTCTCCTTGGAAAAGAAAACATTACATTAAAGCTACAAGACAACGCAAGCAGTTAAAAAGAGTTATGAGTGACGGAAACATTGAAAACATAGTGTCAATGCAATCACACAAAGTTATAAGTGGTTATAAACACAAAGTCTAGTGTTCATGTATGATAGATTCATATAAAATACACATAATGGTAGTCCATCATTCAGGGAAAGCTTGCCTGAAGAGAAAGGTCTTTGCCTGTTTCTGGAAAGATATCAGAGATGAGTCAGTCCTGGTCTTTAGGGGGAGGGAGTTCCAGAGTCTGGGCATAGCACACAGTGTCTGTACCATTTCACTAAGGGCGTTTATACACGACCCCTAAACTCCGCCGCAAATGGCTGCAAGCTCCGGAGCTTGAAAATGTTTCCCCACCAGCTCTGGAGTTTGCAGACAATTAAGTGCGACCCCGCCCACCTAAGCGCGACCCAGCGCACTTTTCTTGTACCTGCTCTTGGGAGGTGAAAAATATTTGATGTGGATGTGCTGGGCTCTCCTCGCTTCTTTTTGTTTTTGTTTTTTGCCTCCCACCCCTTTAAGAGGAACCAGGAAGTGACGGGGGCTCCCCCGGCAGCTTCCACCAGCACCGGGAGGTAAGGCTTTATTCTTTTGTCCCTTTTTTTCCTCCCTCCCCTCACGCAGCCAGCAGCCAGGAAGTACGGAGGGGTGGAGACGCACGAAGAGCGACAAACCCCTAAGATCTCTGGTCCGAATTTAAGGGGCCAGCGGATCTTAGGGGTCATGTAAAAGCGCCCTAATCTTCTAGTGTGAATCAGACCTTGGAGAAATTACCTTTTTAGACTACAATTCCCACTGTCCCCAAGGTGGCACATCCATTCCTTCCACTACAACAAAACTATGCATATTTTGTATCTCTGCTTTCCCCATCTCTAAGCACAATATCAGGACTGCAGTGAAACAGATTCAAAGATGGTTTCCATTGGTGGCACATTGTCTTCCTTTGCATAGGGCAAGTGAGCAGCTTAGGGCATGCCAGCTGTTCCTGGAGCATGACACCTGTCAAAGGCTCGCCAGTTATCATTCTCGCATGACACTTTCCCCATCTTAGGAAGCTTGAAATTAAGCCACCTTTAGAATACTGTACATTCAGATTGTACCATTTAATGCTAACAGTTTGGGACCCACTGCATGCCAATAATTCTAATGACTAATCTGTTTCTATGAAGTTCATTGGCTGTGTTCTTGCAGAAACAATTGGCTTAGGTTTTCCTACCTTTTCTCCTTCATTTACTGGAAAACTATCTAGAAGTTCAACTTGGACAGGAAGAAAAGATGGAAAGTTATCTAGAAAAGCCATTCTCAGGGGAGGACATAATCATTTATGATTTAAAAAAATCATAGAATCATAAAATTGGAAGGGACCTATGAGACCATCAAGTCCAACCCCCTGATCCATGGAGAAATACAAATTGAAGGATATCTGCCAGGTGGTTGTCTCAACTTATCTTGAATGCATCCAGTGTTTGAGCACTCATCCCCTCTCAAGATAATTAGACCCATTGTCATACTGCTCTGAGGCCACAGACTGGAAGCAATTCTTCACACACCACCTTATCAGCTTTGTTATGCAATTTGCACAATCCTAGCTCAGCTCACATTTTATATTATGTTTATGATCTTGGCCCCCCCAAAAAAAGGTTGTGAATGACTTATCTAGAAGTTCAGCCTGGAGAGTGCAGAAGAGAGGGACAAGGGAACAAGGAATCATTGTTGTTGTTCAGTCATTCAGTTGTGTCCAACTCTTTGTGACCCCATGGACCAGAGCACGCCAGGCCCTCCTGTCTTCCACTGCTTCCCAGAGTTTGGTCAAATCCATGTTGGTTGCATCGATGACACCGTCCAACGATCTCATTCTCTGCCGTCCCCTTTTCCTTTTGCCTTCAATCTTTCCCAACATCAAGGACTTTCCCAAGGTTTCCTCTCTCCTCATGAGGTGGCCAAAGTACTGGAGCCTCAGCTTCAAAATCTGTCCTTCTGGTGAACATTCACAGTTGATTTCTTTCAGGGTGGCTAGGTTTGATCTCCTTGAAGTCCAGGGGACTCTCAAGACTCTCCTCCAGCACCACATCTTAAAAGCATCAATTCTGCAGCAATCAGCCTTCTTTATAGTCCATCTCTCACGTACATCACTACTGGAAAAACCATAGCTTTGACTTTTGGACCTTTTTCGGCAAAGTAATGTCTCTGCTCTTTAAGATGCTGTCTAGGTTTGCCATTGCTTTCTTCCCAAGAAGTAGGAGAGAACACAAACTCTGGCAAAAGAAATGTAAAGAGATGATAAGAGACCTTTGGGTAGTGGGCAGCATGTAAATTGTATAAATAAATAAATAAATAAATAAATAAATAAATAAATAAATAAATAAATAAATAAATAAATAA
>JAHTLZ010000237.1:41197793-41210003 GCA_023846285.1 Phrynocephalus versicolor | reverse complement strand
TAAATAAATAAATAAATAAATAAATAAATAAATAAATAAATAAATAATGCCATTGTACAAAACAATAAAAAGGCCACACTTGTAGTATTGTGTACAATCCTGCTCACTACATCTCAAAAAAGACATAGTGGAACTGGAAAAGGTGCAAAAGAGAGCAACTAAAATGATTGCTGGGCTGGGGGGCCTCCCTTTTGAGGAAAGGCTAAACATTTAGCTCTTTAGTCTGGAAAAAAGGTGCCCGAGGGGGAATATGACTGAGACATACAAAATAATGCAGGGCTTGAGTAAAGTGGATATAGGGACACTCTTCTCCCTCTCACAAAATACCAGAATTAGGGGACATCCACTCAAATTGAGGGCTGGGAGACTGAGAACAGACAGAAGAATTTTTTTTTACCCAGTGTGTTGTTAGTCTGTGGAACTCCCTGCCACAGGATGTGGTGATGGCATCTGGCATAGATGCCTTCAAAAGGGGATTGGACAGATTCCTGGAGGAAACATCCATCACAGGCTAATCTCCAGGGTTAAAACAAGGATACTTCAAGGGCCAGATGCAGGGGAGTGGTATCAGGAGACAGATATCTAGTCTCGTGTGCCCCCAGACGCATTTGGTGGGGCCACTGTGAGATACAGGAAGCTGGACTAGATGGGCCTTTGGCCTGATCCAGCATGGCTCTTCTTACGTTTTTTTGTTTGAATTTCATTGCTGCATCATAATCTACAATGATCAAGGAGCCCAAGAAAATAAACTCTGTCATTGCCTCCATTTCTTTCCCTTCTATTTGCCAGGAGGTGATGGGGCCGGTGGCCATTATCTTAGGTGTTTTATTTTTTTTATGTTGAGCTTCAGCCATTTTTTTCACTCTCCTCTTTCGCCCTCATTAAGAGGTTCTTTAATTCCTCCTCACTTTCTGCTATCAGAGTAGTATCATCTGCATATCTGAGGTTATTGATATTTCTTCCGGCAATCTTAATTCTGGCTTGTGATTCATCCAGTCCTGCCTTTCGCATGATGTACTCTGCATATAAGTTAAAAAGGCAAGGTGACAGTATACAGCCTTGTCGTACTCCTTCCCCAATTTTAAACCAGTAAGTTGTTCTGACTGTTGCTGCTTGTCCCATATATAGATTTCTTAGGACAGGCCTGCCCAAAGTCCGGGCCGGGGGCCAAATCCAGCCCGTGAGGCCATTCTGAGTGGCCCGCGGCTGGCTGGCCCGCCCCTCCCTCCACCTCATTCGCCCAATTTTTTTAAAAAAAAATCTTCCGCCAACACTGACACCACCGTGAAGCTTGAGGGGCTGGGCGGGCCGGCGGGCCGGTGAGCAGACGCTTGTGGGGCTGGATGGGCGGGCGAGGAGGCGGGCCACCAGCACCGCTGGGATGCTTGTGGGGCTGGGCCTGCCGGCCGGCCAGCCATCACACAAACTGCTGCCACCGGCACTGCCAGCAACCATGTGAGGCTGGGTGCATGGGTGGGGGTGCCGCACGGGCGGACCACCGCCACTGCCACCACTGGGAACCTTGTGAAACTCGGCGTGCGCATGCAGGGTGGCACGTGGGTGGGCTGCCGCCACCGGTATAGCCTGGAACATTGTGGGGTTGGGCGCACATGCGGGGCAGTGATCAGGCGGGCCGTGCCACCTGCACCGCTGGGAAGCTTGGGCAGACAGGCGGTCTGCCGCCACCAGCACCGCAGGTGAATATGTGGGGGTGGGCAGGCCAGCGGGCCTCTGCCACCGCCAACGAGCTTTGGGGTGGGCTGGTGGGTGAGCCATCGCCACCGCTGGGGAGCTTGGGGGGTGCAAGGTCGCAGAGATTGCCTCTTCCAAGGGGCGACCTGTAGCCATGGCTCCCTGTGCTTCCTTTGGTCCCCACCTTCCTTCCTTCCTCCCTCCCTCCCTCCCTCCCTCCCTCCCTCCCTCCCTCCCTCCCTTCCTTGGTCCCCACCTTGCTTCCTTCCTCTCTTGGTTTCCACCTCCCTCCCTCCCTCCCTTGGTCCCCGCCTTCCTTCCTACAGGTGGGGTTGCAAGGGGTCAGTGGGTGGGGCTTATGGGTCAGTGGGTGGGGCTTGCAGTGGGGTGGCAGGATCGGGGAGCAACCGGCCCCTGACACATTCTCAGCCACCAAATCTGGCCCTCCTTACAAAAAGTTTGGGCACCCCTGTCTTAGGAGGTCAGGCACTCCCATTCCTTTAAGTGCTTGCCATAGTTTGTTGTGGTCTGCACAGTCAAATGCTTTGGCATAGTCAATGAAGCAGAAGTAGATGTTTTTCTGGAGCTCTTAGCTTTCTCCATAATCCAGGGTATGTTGGCAACTTGATCTCTAGTTCCTCTGCCCCTTTGAAATCCAGCTTGCACTTCTGGGAGTTTTCTGTCCACATACTGCTGAAGCCTCCCTTGTAGAAGGTTGAGCATAACCTTGCTAGTGTGTGAAATGAGTGCAATTGTACGATAGTTGGAGCATTCTTTAGTGTTGCCCTTCTTTGGGATTGGGATGTAGACTGATCTTTTCCAGTCCCCTGGCCATTGGCCATTTTCCATAAAATCATCAAAGGTAACAGATTCCTGAAATGATGATGCTAATTAGTCCCATTAAGGGCCAGCTTAATGTACAAATCCCCCCCCCCCCAGACAAGAAGCATTTCTAAATGGTAGCATAAAAACAGAAAGCTGAGGTCTGTGGGGTGTATGTATGTTCTGTAGGTTGCTCCCCAGCTCCTTTGTGTATATGAATACGAGTATCTAAAGAACTTCTTATGGTGGAAACCACAAATGTGATTCTCTGTATTTTAATCAGAACAACAACAGAGAACCTAGTGCCACAGCAGGAAATTATGAATCTATCCAGCAAATGAGAGTTTTTATGATCAGGAGAGATTCTACAATTCTCTCCTAATGATCTCCTGCTTCAGCCAGCTTGGTTGGATTCTTGGCCATCTTCTACAATGTAAAACAACTATAGCACATAATACTGCAAAAGTAGCATCACCCACCCACCCTGCAACATGATTAATCTTGTTTATTTATTTGATGTATTTTATCCACTTTTCAAGATCATATATTTCCCAATAAAAGAAATATTAATTTACTATACAGTATATGAAAAATATTAATCAACATGAAAAACATATATGTAAAATAACAATAAAAACAAGATGAAAAGGAATATTAGAGAGACGAGTTGCAAAAAAAAAATAGATGTAAAAATACCCATGAGCAGCAAATACTGTAAAGCTATTAAAAACCATTTAACAGCTCAGAAGGCTAAATAAGAAGTGCTACAGATTGATTTTGTAGCAAAACCAGAAGATTTCAAATGGCATGTGGCAAAATGTCCATGGCAGATCATATTTCACTTGGAACAGAGTAGCAAGTAGCATTAGACTTCTTGCATACATTGTGTATGGCAGGGAGTGCAGTCTCTGTATTTCTATCTTTTTTTCTTCTATTATAGCATATACTGTAACTTGGCAGTACACAGGGGAAGGGTAGGCATACCTGAAACTAGCAGGGGATGAGAGAGCTAATAGTAGCTAGATCCATGCATTTCCTCATTCTCTCTCTCTCTTTCCACATCTGACTAGAGATGGGCATGACTTGAGTTGTCCCACTTCATCCAAATGTGTATGCCAGTTGTCTCACTCACTTTCTGGCATGCAATGGCCAGGTCCTCCTGCTCGGGTGGCTGGATAGTTTAGGCAGGAGTAGGGACTTCCTTCCCTGCCGGAGGAGGTGGGGAAGGGAAGTCCCTTCTCCTGGTCAAACTGGCCAACCACCAGAGGAGAAGGAACCAACCAGCATGCACCAAAGAGTGAGTGGAGCAGCTGGTCAGGGGATGTGCCGCATGTATAAATTTGGATGAAGTGGGATGACTTGACTAGTGCCTGTCTCTATACCTGACTCATCCCCACCAACTTCCCTTGTTATAGTAGGAGTAGGCGGTCCTCTTGAAGGTCACCCAATACCAGTTTATTCATCTGGCCACTGGACCTAACCTCCAATAGATGGCAAAGAGGTAGAAATCATACAACTGAACAACACTTTGTCAGTCGTCCAGTTTAACTCTTTCCTATGTAAGGAATGTAGGGAATCCAAAACTAGATCATATCCAACATAGGGCAGCACAGCTTCTGCTGGAGAACCTCCAGTGAAGGAGTTATGCATTCTTCAGCATTTTGTTTCCAGATCTCTACATGTGTTTCAAGATCATCCCATAGGAAGTTCAGCTGCAGCCAGAATGGCTTGGCTTATCTGAGAAGAGACCACATTCCTCAGAAGGGATGCATTTCAAAAAAGCAGGCCAAAATCCTGTTGTGTAGCTATACCTCCAAGAGGCAAATGGCACAACTTGCAGTGTCTTCTTGTTGGCAAGGGATGAACCCCTGCTTGGGTTTTTGGCATGCACCAACCCACCATAATGCTGCACATCTGAAAATCCAAGCAGGGACTTGTTAATTAGGACAAAGGGCAGCTCCAGATTAGAGCATAGAGATGGACATGAAAGAATTTTATTTTGTTTTGTTTTTAATTTTTGTTTTTGTTCCCTAACGAAACAAAAAACCAACTGCCCCTTCAAAGAAAAATGAAATGAAATGAAATTTTTTGGTTCGTTTCATTTCATTTTTCATTTTCCCATAGGAATGCATTAAAGCAATGCATTCGTATGGGACACCACTTTAAAAACCCTGCACCATTCCCCCCAATGCACCTGATCAGATGAACCCCCGCTCAGGTTGGGCTGATTGGGTTGGGGGAATGGCATGGGCTTTTAAATTTATTTTATTTTATTTTATTTTATTTTATTGCCTTGTGCGCCAGCTGATTGGCGCTTGCTTTGGTGGCAAAATAGGGGAATGGCGTGGGCTTTTAAAACTTTTTGCCGCTGAAGCAAGCACCGATCAGCTGGCACACGGTGCTTTGTTGGCAAAAAAAAAAAATTAAGAGCCTGCACTTTCCCCCAACATTCCCAATTGAGGGAGGGAAGCGTGGGCTTTTAAAACTTTTTGCCACTGAAGCAAGTGCCAATCAGCTGGCGCATAGGGCTTTGGCAGCAAAAATAAATAAATAAATAAATAAATTAAAAGCCCACACTATCCCCCTCAATGTGCCCAATTGGGGGGAGCACTGGCTTTTACTACTTTTTTTGCCACTAAAGCAAGTGCAGATCAGCAGGCATGCGAGGCTTCGGCAGCAAAAAGTATTAAGCATGTGCTTCCCCCCCCCCCCATCAGGTGCATTGGTGGGGAAGTGTGGGCTTTTAAAACTTTTTTCGCCAGTCACTGAAACACTGTGCACCAGGTAATCAGCACTTGGAGGGGGCAGCCGGCAGGACCCCGCATGCCCGCTGATCGATGCTCTATGGGGCAACTGGCAGGGCCCCACGTGCCAGCTGATTGGCACTTGCGGGGGCAGCCAGCAGGGTCCCGTGTGCCGAGACATGTCAAAAAATAGATTAAAAATGGAAACCAAAACAAACGGAAAAAAAACTGTCATGAAATGAAAAATGAAACAAAATGCCATTTTCACATTTTGTACCCATCTCTAAGCATGATTACACAGTAGGCAAACCTGATTTGCTTGGATGTTTTTCAAACCAGCTCCTTGCCAGTTTCCAGAGTGAAATCTCTCTCCTGCCCATACCAATACGATTAATTATCATGTTGTGTTGCAAAGACTCACTGAGGCAGAGACATAAAGCTGAAATAAGCAATTTCCATCTGCACCACCCCTTCCTTTTTCCTTTCCTTTCCTTTCCTTTTTTCTGAAGTGACATAGCACTTATCTGATACAATTTCCCAATGAAAAACACCAGGCTTCCCTGCATTTAGCCTCACATCATATTTTTGTTTTTGCTGGTTCTTACCTTAATTTTATCAATGCCAGCTAGGACACAAACTAGGGTAAAAGTAGATCCCCATCCTTTACCTTTCAGTAGGCATAACCAATCAACACGATTTGGGGAACTTCCCTATTTATAGTACAGGCTCAAGTTGCAAGATACAAAGAGGCCAGTGAAAAGGCATTGTTTGTCCTTATGTAATATCAGTTCCAAACTAATTAACCCAAGAAAATGAAAAGCTACATCTGCCAGTCAAAAACCTCCTGGCAACCGCTTCGAGCCTGCTCAGAACCAATGTGAATAGATAATCCATTCAATCCATATTCTGAATGTGCCAGCTTGCTTATAAGCATTGGCTCTACACCGCGAATGTATTCACAGCCCACTGGCTGTGACAGTTCTCAGACATTCACAATTAGTCTGATGTCATGGTGAGACTTGGCAGACTCAGTGGTCTTGGCCACTCTCTACCTGTGATTACAATCCATGTTGTTCCTTTACGCAGGGCCAAGTGCTTATACACATCTAAAGGGAATATGATACAATTCATCTCAATGCCAGCCTCTTTCTGTACAACATGAGTGAGCTGTTTTTACAGAGTCACAGAAAGACAGAATTCAAAGGCCCCTTGGCTATTCAAGGGTCATCTAGTCCAACTCCCTGGCAATTCCCACTAAAGCATTTCTGAATGATCATTATCCAACCATGGTTCACAAACATCCAGTGTGAGCCCACCATCTTCCAAGGCAGTCTGTTCCACTATGGAACAGCTTTTGTGGTTAGTAAGTCCATACTTTTACTGACCTTCCATTGATTTTTGTTTTTTAAGGATGCCACTTGACACAAGGAACGACTGGTTGGGGAGAAAATGTTTGCTTTCAATGCACTGACCACCTGGAGCTCTTTATGGATTTTGATTTGTACCGGTATATTAATATGACCAAGTGTACCCAATGACCTTTGCCAGTGCATTACACTCCTGCAGCTATCGCAATGCATGTTGTCACCAGCATTTGATTATTCATCATGCTTTCTCCGATTATGTTGGTGGTGGCGGTTTGGTTTGCAAGATATACACTGCACTGAAAATTATATGCTGAGAATCTTAATAGCTTGTAACATTCCTCAGACACAGTCTGTTTGTTCCATAACTGCAAATACACTATTGATCAAGTTATCTACCTGAGAGGGTGAGCATATTAAATCACTTGAACAGTATTTACATGATGACTCTGCTAAACATGCAGGCTGAACTAGCAATTCCAGCAGTTTGAATGACACACTTGAAGTTGCTGTTTTTAGGGGGAGGAGGCACAGGAAATGAATTGTTAGTTCTTATCCATTTCAAATTACATTCAACCCATAAGTCTGAAGAGAGCACACCTAGCAGTGGTTAACATTTGTCTTCCCAGTAAGCTTTTTAATCAAAAGTAATTTGGTGTTAAGCATATCGGAGTGTGTTTCATTAGCTGTGGATGGTATTTGATTTATTCAGATGCTCTGCAGCATATGTTGCCTGTGCTTTTGAAGCAGAATCATTTCCAACAGTAAATTAGGGTTTTTCTGTTTTGTTGGTGTGCTGGCATATTGCCTGTTTTCATTCTGAAATGGTAGGGAAGGCAGAGAAAAAAAATACTTCCAGCAGCTCATCTGTGAATGAAAGTCTGCAATATTGGGCTTGTGCAAGAAAAGTAAGAAAATGCAAAATGCCTCCTGCGGAAATAAATCTCAAATTAAATATCATAAGGTTGTTCAGGTCTTCTCAGGTTCTCAAATATTTTATATCTGACTCCATACATCTTTTATCTCTATCAAACATTCTGGCAAATGCAGACATGGAAGAAATTATTATCTCTAATTATTGCCTGCCAGGTGCAGAGGTTGCAGACATCACGAGAAATCTAGGTGGTTACTGCACGTCCTACCTTGTTCCGCGATTACGTTTGTACCGTGACAGCATTGTTTGCGGTCACGTGGTTTTGTCCCTGTTCAGTGCCTGTTTCTGTTTACCCATGGGTGTGATTACTTGTCTCGTGACAACTGGTACTTCACGGTCTTGTTCCGTGACAGATTCTGAATTTGTCTTGCTTTCTTAACCTTTTTAAAAAATATTGTCAATAAAACTTTCGATATTTTGATTTACTGGTCTTCCGTGATTTACACATCAATGCTACAGAATTTTCAGTACTTTCTTTAATGAACATTTGCACTGCATGGTGTTTCCCATAGGGAAACTAAGAAACTAATGTTGAATGCCGCTTCAGCTCCTGACCACTAGGTGGACACTGGTTGTTGCGTGACAGTTGTTACCACATGGTCCCTTGTCTTGGAACAGGAACTGGGAACTAACCATGACAAGAGAATTCCCCAGCCCAGGGGCAGGTACGGCTTGTCACGCTCTGTTCCCAGTTCTGGGGGCGTGGACGAGACAACTTTTTGCTGTCGCGCTATGGACGTGAAGTAAGGTGTTTTTTTGTTTTGTTTTGTTTTGTTTTGTTTTTTGTAAATGGGGCAGCAAGGAGGAATGAATGGGACGTGAAGTAACCGCCCTAGATAGTTTGTTAGAGAGAACTGGGATGGAGCCTGTGGTCATGGTACATGTTGGTACCAATGATTTTGGGAAGGCAAAGCGGTCAGTCCTGGAATCCAAATTCAGGTTGTTAGGAAGAAGATTGAAGTTCTGGACTTCCAGTGTAGCATTCTCAGAAGGCTGCCTGTCCCTCGTGCAAGACCCACCAGGCAGACAGAGCTCAGAAGCCTCAATGCCTGGATAAGATGATGGTGTTCAGGGCTTCAAATTTGTCAGGAACTAAAGAAACAGTCAACCTTACATCACCCTAGGCGGGGAAATCCTGGAACAGATTATAACACAGTCACTCTGTAAGCACTTTGACAACAATGCAATAATAATGAGAAGCCAGCATAGATTTGTCAAGAACAAATCCTGCCAGACTAATCTATCTTATTTCTTGATCAGGTAGCCTCCATGGAAGTCAGTGGAGAATTCTGTAAATGTAGTATATCTTGACTTCACCAAAGCCTTTGCCCAAGTACCCATGATATTCTCATTAGCAAGCTGATTAGGTGTGAGTTTGATAGAACCATTGTCAGGTGGATGGCTACAGAATCATACATGGCACTATTGTAGGTCACAAGATGAATATGAACCAACAGTGAGCTATAGCTGCAAATAAAAAAGGCAAATGCAACTTTAGAGTGCATTAGTTTCCAGATCCCATGAGGAACTATTCCCCTTCTCTTTGGCTCTGATTAGGCTTCAAATAGAGCAGGGTATCCCGTTCTGGACACAACACTTTACCAACAAACTGAAATAAGTTCAAAGAAGGGCAAGAAGGATGGCCAGGAGCCTGGACACCAAGTCCTATAACGAAAGACAAGAAAGAACTGGATCTATTTAACCTTGGGAGAAGATGACTGAGGGGAGATATGATAGCCCTTTTCATCTACAGTGGACCCTTGTATAACAAATGGTTTGTATATTTGTACAACATAAAGAATTCCGGAGATAGGGGAAATTTGCTTAACAGAATCGCCTATGGGGCAAATCTGTACAACATAAAAATGGGATTACTCTGTTTTCAATGCATTCCTATGGGGAATTTGTATAAAGGAAAATTTGCTTAACATAATTTCATTTGGAACGAATTAATTCCTTTATACAAGGTACCAGTATACTTCAAAGGAAGTCCTACAGGGGAAGGGTAGGGTCTATCCTCGGTCATCTCAGAGCACAGGGCCTGTAATAATGGGCTTGAGTTACAGGAAGCCAGATTTCAGCTATATATCAGGGAGGGAAAAACATTTTAACTGTTATGGCACTAGGCCAATGGAACTAATTACCTCAGGAGGTGGCGAGCGCTCCAACACTGGAGGCATTCAAGAGATAATTGGACGATAAACTGTCAGATCTGCTTTGATTTGGATTCCTGCATTGAGCAGAGGGTTGGACTTGAAGGTCTTATCGGCCTCTTTTAACTCAATCATTCTATGGTTCTACTCTAAATCTTTTCAGCGTTTGGGGTGGGATGTATATTACAGGAGATACCATCCCAAAAGCAGCTTTCTGAAGCTCTGTATTAAACAACTTCCTGATGCCCTTTTCAGAATTGTCCAGTACAGCCTATTGCTCTTACTTTTCCTACTTCAGACATAACTTTTAGCTCCCTCACCTGTGCAATCTGTGTGAAGCCTTTGGAGAAACTCTGTTTAACCAAGACAACCATCCAAAATGCTACATGACACTGCTTACGCATTCCATAGCCTTTGCCTATTTGTGTTTGGAAAGTTATATGAAACCTGCATTTATTGATTGATTACACTAGAGAAGGCCTGCAGAGTTTTCTTCAAAGTGCTGTTTAAAAAAAAAGACATTTTATGATAGAACAGATGAAAACAGCAATTATGCTATGTACAGAAATGTCAGATAGCAAGACTAGACATGGGAACACTATCGTATGTTGCATCAGAGTCATCGTCATTCAAATACACATTTCTAGACCTTTTCCTCTGAAAGCAATAAATTGTCTTGGACTGCTGCTGGCTACTAAAATCATCATGGAACAAATTTTCTATCTTGGTGCACAAGAGTGCAGAACCTAAATTTTGAAGGTTGCAGATTATCACAGGAAAACGAGAAACATACACACCTAGTAAAACTCAGATTCCTTGTAGGACATGCCATGGTGTTTTCTCTTTTAGGTTCCTTAGCACCCCATACATAGGAGCATTTTGGGCTACAACATGTGTTGTCTTTCCTGAAACATCTCCCCAAATGTACACACATATACGTCTCTGTGTTTCTTTTCCATGTTAATGTTCTGAACCCCAAACTGTAAAGTAGAACAGATTGTTTTTACACCACTGATATTCTGTCACAACTACAGTTGCCCTTTAAGCATCATCGGAAAATGGCTGCTAGAATAATAAGGATGATCCGTAATATTGCAAAGAACCATAAAGTTTAAAAAGCAATTGTGCAAAATCACCAGTTCTATGAGCACATATCTGTTAATATAAAATATGACCATATAAAATATTCATTTTGCAACATAATCAGGACTGATTGAATTAATGGCTTTGTGATGAATTACTCCCATATACTCATCATCACCAGCAAACTGGCAAAGCTTAAACTTTTGCTGGGGAAAACTAAACATCTCCTTAACAAACAGCACCATCTAGTGGGTTTAACATATGGCAAGGGCTATTACAGGCTGGAATTCAGGAATGTGTTTTGGGTGGTGTAACCACAGCCAGAGACTGAAAAGAAACGTTGGTCCCAAAACTCTTCCTGCAGGTAAGAGCTCAGCTTTGTAGACACAGCACTTCTGGTGACTTTAAAGCAACGGGGTGGACATCACCAGAACTATGCATTTATCTGTATCCCTGTCTCTGACTGCTCCCCTAATTTTGCAGTATTTAAATCCTCTCTGAATTTGATCAGTACATTGTTCCAGTAAAACACAAATAATACCAAATAAACCATCTGATCATGTATACTATGGCAGTGACATATTGGAGGAACTTACTGTATGATGTTAGTGCATCTTCTTCTAGAGGCATCAAAGGGTTATGCATCTGTGTTAAACTTCCTTCTTTAAAGGTCATTCATTCCATTACTTAAAAATATGCCACTGGACTCAGCCAAACTCAGAGAACCTAGGCTCTCCCAGGCTTTTCATGAGAACAAAACTAGAGGAGACTGCAAGACACCCTGGAGCTCTTGAAAGCTCAAGATGGCAGCAGCCACAGCAATTTGAACGTGTGATTGGAGCTGATGGAGACAGAAGGGAAGAGGAAGGAGAGGAAGTTATAACTATTAAAACAGCACCCCATAGTGTTTTAAAATGTTGAATGTGGTATTCATGTAGTACCACAATGTACTCCCTGATTCCCACCAGTCCAATGTGAATCCCAGTCCAGTCAGATTTGCTTTGGAAAACTCCAATTCTGATTTTTAAAAGAAAACAAAACCTCCCCCTGCCCCCGGCTAGTTGGGGGGCACATTTTGCTTTAGAGAAAATTCACTATTCCTCGAAGCTTCTAGGAGCAGAAAATACCATTTTTGACCTATCATGCTTGGGGAGGGGTAGAATTAAAAAAAAAATCCAGGGCCTTATGGTTCCTACTTTGTTTTACGATGCAAAAACAGTCCTGCAGAGGAAAGCCAATATTTTTTATTCCCTCATGTTGTTGATGGCGGGGGGGGTTCTGCTAATACAAAGTGGCTTAGTAAATAGTACTTCATGAGTTCATAGCACAAGACAGAGAATTGAAATATACACTTGCTTTTGTTGTAGTAGTTGTATGTATGTATGTATGTATGTATGTATGTATGTATGTATGTATGT
>JAHTLZ010000237.1:41181331-41197783 GCA_023846285.1 Phrynocephalus versicolor | reverse complement strand
GTATGTATGTATGTATGTATGTATGTATGTATGTATGTATGTATGTACGTACACAGAGAGTATACAAATACTGTACAATGAAATTAACAGACACCCAGAGACCAGACTCAGCACACACACACACACACACACACACACACACACACACACATACACACACACACAATCTCCAAACACTCTCTCACTTGCTAAAATCTCCCACAAAAAAACACAAGCATCTGCATAATAGGCCGAGTAATACTATCCAACTGCTCACTGCTGGTGGTCCTTAAGTTCATTATTAAGTGCAATTATAGCTCTGGGATAAAAACTGTTCGGAAAGCATGTGGTCCGAGTTCTAATTGTTCTGTATCTTCTGCCAAAAGGCAACAGTTCAAAGAAATCTGCATCTCAGGCACTGCACTATGCCAGCTCCTGAATATATGTTTGATCTGTTCATTGTATTAAAATGTATTATATATCCGTGTCCCACAAAAGTCATCAGAGATCTCCTGGCCAGCTTTGAGGTGGTACTCAAGATCAGAGGCGATAAGGGAGGTGTTTGGACAAAGCATCACTCTGAGTGTGCATGTGTTCCCTTTCTACAAGGGATCACAAACTGGGGGGAAAAGTGTTCAGCTTTTTATAAGTACATTAGAACCCCCATATTTGCAAGCGATTGGTTCTAAGCCCCTCACAGATGTTGGAAACTGTGGATAATAGTGAATGCTATACACTGCATGATGAAAGAAGAAAAATCCAGAAATAAGTATTTTCACCATATATATTATCAGAATCGGCCAAGAGAGGGAACCAGAGATCATGCTGTGTATTCCGACAGCAACACCACAAACAGCATGGTCCCTGGGTTTCTTTAGTGACCACTACAGAATACATTTTCATGTATTGTGAAAATGCTTTTTTTCTAGTTCTTTTTTCCCCCTTTGCTTTGCTCTTAATATTTTTTCAGAAGGCAAATAAGTGAAAAAGCAGGTACTGATATGGGCCTTCAACTGCAGATGGTTCTCTCGTGGGGCTATGGAACTTAGGGCTGGTTTGCATTTCACATTGCATCATGTGCTTCATGTGACCCATCAGGAGACTCTGATGTCTGAGGAAGTGAACTTATCTATGAACGTTTACAGTAAAATACAGAAGTAAGTCTTTAAGGTGCCACAACATTTGTGTGTTTGTTTGTGTGTTTGCATGTTTGTTAGTTTGCTTGTTTGTTTGCACTTTTAGTATCCAGGTACTGACTTCAAGTTGGTTAAGGAGCTTTCTTTTCAAGTCAGGCCAACTTTGTGACTACTCAGCCTGCTTTGGGTCTAAACCCACTGACCTGGTTTTCCTCAGGAAAGAGAAATTCTTAATTTTAAAAACTGTACCAAAAGTTTCCATTTCAGTTTGTTGACCAGAGGTCTTTAATTTGTCTAATGGGAAAGGTATTCGGAAGCAATGTTTTTATGACAAGATTTACCATTTCAGCTGTTTTTTTTTAAAGCAAACATTTCCATCTGAAAGCTATGATATTTTGATGAATATATTTTCTTCCCCAAACAGGCCTAATTATGAGCGCACAGAACATCCCTAAGGGAGGCCATTGCATCTTTTATTAACGTTTCTTGTCACACAGCTGCATGGTTAGTACTGTTTTGGTACTCAACAGTATACAGATAAAGAAAAGGAAATGTAAGAGAAAGAAGTAGAAACTGATGAGGCATGCAGGATGTGTCAGTGAGAATGGAAATCAGAATAAAAACGATAAGGCTCTGTGTTTGCAAGAACCATTCCAAAAAAAAAAAACCCCAAATCTGAAAGCCCTCGTTACAGTAGCCAGTGTGTTTGATTGGAGAGGGACCCACATAGCATTTGAGTAAGCAAGTAGAGAATACATCTCTGACACCAAGTGGCCAGTCTACAAAGCTGCCTTGTGCAGAATGCTTTGCATGTCCTCTGGCCATTTCCAGATATGCTGAAAATAATTGGCACAAAATCTCATTGCATTAGAAAAGCAGCCATCATTTGGATTATGCTTGCAGCTTCTGTTGCCTGGAATTATGGCTGTGATGCTATACCCAGCTGCCTGAGGTCAAGCCCCAATGGAGGCAGATGGTCCAGGAGGGTCAGAGCAGTACTGTCTTACCTCAGGCTCAGGCCTAGCCCCTGTCATTCCCCTCTGCCCTGCCTCTTTCCCAAATGCAGAAGGGCGTTGTAGCTAAATTTCGAGCTTCACACACTTTGTGCATGAGAAAAAGAAGGAAGCAGCAAGAGGTAGGAACATTCCAAAATGGAGGCAAGGTGTATTTTTCTGCTCCTCAGCTGAAGTGCAGAGAGAATGAATGGGTGGCTGTGAGGGAGTTAATTGGATTGAGTGAGTACCTCTGTGCATGTGTGATTGGATACACTTTCTTTCCAGCTTTGACTGTCATCTCTGGCTCCCACCGCCACTGGTTACTGATTTGATGTCAGTCACGGAAAGCTGCAGGGCATGTTTTATTTTGTGATCAATCTGGACAGTGAAAGTGTACCCCTTCATTTAATTGCCACTGGACTATCCCTTCTACATTTGTGTTTGTGTATCTGGTTCCTACTGCTGCGGAAAGGAAAACAGCTAGAGGGAATTCCGATCAATTTGAACGCAAAGTACAGTAGGAGACAAAATGTTAGAAAAACAAAAAGACAACCACAGGATAAGGAATATTTTCTAAGCACCTTTCAGTTGAAGAAAAGGGGTATTTAACCCTAAGCGTAGACATGAGGTATAGTATATTATAACATATAGTTACTATTTGGTACACACCACTGTAGCAGTTGACCTAGTGCAACTTGCAACCATGTATTTATGGGCTAGATATAATTACACAACATCTTGATACTGTAAACATAAAAATATTCTTCATTTCTTTTAATAAACCCTGCCTAAGGAATGTATCGGTAGTCTACGTAACTCGATTGATACCTTACACAAGTCAAGTAATTGAAAATTGGGACTGTGTGAAGATGCTGGAGGCAACATAAATTGCCCCCCCCCAAAGGAGAGTGCATGAAGACATTCGTCCAGGGTGCTGAGCTGAAACCCAAGACCAGTCCCGAATGGAAATAAATTAGGTGAAAAGCAGTCAACACTGGGAAAGAGCAAGGGAACACCATAGGGATATGTTTGGCCTTTCCTTTGAATAGCAAAATGCTTTGGGCTGTGCTACTCAGAGTAGAATGACTGGAACTGTGTTCCCTTGTAGTAAAGGTTCCCTCTAAGGGCTCGGTCACATGTCCCTTTAAAAACAGTTTAAATTACTAAATAAATCGTGCCCAAAAATGCCGTCCTCATGGCCTCCGGACTTTTTGAAAAAAAAGAAAAAAGAAAACCCGGTAATGCTCCCTTAAGCGAGGTTTCTGTGACTCATCTTTCCAGGCTGGGCATTTTTTGCCTCGCTTTGAAAATCCAGCTTTTAAGGAGGCAGATGCTGTGTGACCCCGCTGATGATCCGGGTTTCTTTTTCTTTCTTTTTACATAGCACCCACCGGCTGTTCCTGGGGCCAATCGGGGCTTTTTTTTTAAATTTGCCTGCATATCGGAGTAACAGGAAGCTCTATCTGTGCGACAAACATTAATTCCCCCCAGAAAAGTCTTCCGTTTTTTTTTTTCAAATGCTAGCGCCACCTGCTGACCAAGGGGACTGAACTGCACTTTAAAATTGAAAAAACAGATTTTGACCTGAGACCTCTTCTCCCACATTTAAATCACGTGATGGGACGAAGAGGAAAAGCCGGACCTTCAGAAGATCAGGATCGAAGCCCAGGTGTGACCACAGCCTAAGTGGTATGCACAGGACATACCATATCCTTCCCCATGCACCCACAGAGACCATTTTAGTTCTGGTCATGACAGAATCTTCACTGGGGGCAGTGGGGGCGGGAGTCGCATGTGTGCAGAGGAGTGAAGTCATGTGAGTGAGGGACAGAGCACCACCCAGTGGGGCTGAAAATTAGAGGGGACATTGCTTGCAGTAGATTAGCCAGATTAGGCTGTGTTCACAGAGTAAAATGTCTCTCCAGTATCTCCCATTGATTTCAGTTTTGGGTTTTGGGTTCAGACAATGCATGTTCCATGTTGGATCTCTTGCTCCCACCTGTGCTAGATCCGCCTCAAATCCTGTCCACGGACAGGCTACTAGGTTTTTTTTTGTTGTTGTTGTTGTTTCATGACTCATTGTGCATTAATTTCAGTTTGTGATCTGGTGTGAACGGCTGTATTAAAATATTTCTGAGCACCCTGTCTCTCCCGCCCTCCCCCAAACTGCTGGTGTTTGCTTTTCTCAGTGTTCTTCTTTTGTTTGTTTTTTTATCTTTTGCTGAGCAGAGTGTTGTGTCTGTGACTGCAACCAGTCAGGTCTTTAAAAGTAAATGTGCTCGTCCCAGGCAGGCAACCAACAGAACCATATGCTGGACTGATGGCAACTGATCATAGAAGAAGGCACCAGCCCCTAAGATCAGTGTTTAGTCAGCAAAGATATTTTGTTAACACATTGATATATATATGGAGCACGTTGCGTGACAGGCGTGGATGGAGTGTAATGGACCTTATTTTCTAATGTATTACGAGACTCAGGAAAGAAAGAAAAATCTGAACTGTTACTGCTTGATATAAGTCCTGTGACATCAATGTACAATCATACAAGAAGCTGAAAATGTGAGCTATTATAGGGGCAATTATCATGTGTAAACACAGTCCGTTCCTTCTGAATTGGGTGGTTAGACTCCCTGAACTGTAAAAACATATAGACTCACCCCGTGGATCTCGGGGTACAGCTCCACCTCCCACTTACATCATCTCCATTTTAGCCCCGATGAGACAATTAACTTTTAGCTCTACACAGAACAATAATTTTTTGCCCATTCTAATACTCATTGGCAGTTTAGAAGGTAATGCCTTGGAGCTTATCACAGAATTCCTAACAATGTTTTTAACTATAAGACAGGCATGTCCAAACTTCAGCCCTCCTGATGTTTTGGACCACAACTCCCATAATTCCAAGCCTGTATTTCCAATGGCAAAGGACTGTGGGAATTGTGGTCCAAAACATATGGAGGGCCAAAGTTTGGACATGCCTTCGCTTTAACATTTCACAAACTCTCTTTGCAGATGAAATGCTCAAGCTATGCATGCGCGCACAGAGAGCAGTCCTACAATGATCAAGTAGATGTAGCTTTGGCTTTGTTGCCGCCAATTAGGAAAGGAAAAATGGAAGGGTTTTTCCTCACTCTAAGTAGCTGCTTCAAATACAGATTATTATATTGGATTTCCCCTGCAAACAGTTTTAACTCCCCAATGTGGGATTAATAAAGGTCTGATCTGATCTGATCTGATCTGAGCTCGCTGGAAATGGGAAAAGGTCAGAATTACATTTCCGCACTGTGCCAATTAGAAGTGGCAACCTCTGTAGCCTTGAACAAACTGCAAATGCCCCCATTAGAAGGGAATTGTAATACAATTGAACCCCATATCCACAGTCTGAAAATACTAAAAATATTAAAAGAAAAAAAAATCCAGAAAAAACTATTTTCACATGTATTACCAGAATTGGACACTAGAGGGAATAAGAGAATAATGCATATTGTGATGGCCTCTGGTACCCACTATTGACCAGTTCTGGTAATGCTAGGAGTCTAAGGTTTCTAAGGGGTTATGGTGATGGCGGCTGTCAGGGTGGCGGGGGGGGCAGGGGTGATGGCAGCAGCGGCAGCAGTGGGGGTCGGGGCAGGGGCGATGGTGGCAGGGGCAGCGATGGCAACGGCACACGTGGGTGATGGCGGCAGAGGCTGCGGGGTGATGTTGGCAGCGGCGAGGCAGCAGGGGTGGCAGCTGTGGTGGAGGCGGCAGCAGCAATTGTGAGGGCAGCGGGGGTGGGTTCACGGCAGCAGCTCCAATGGCAGCAGCTCCAGTGGCAGGCAGCGGCCACAGGGCCCGTTCAGTGTCTCTGACAAGTAGGACCAGCAAGCCAGCTTGGGCCCACCTCTGCGGCCACTGCATGCGCTGCTGGAAAGCCTAAACGAGCTGCTGCCACCACCGCTGGAGAGGGTGAGTGAGTGGGGGGGAATCCCCCCAAACATAGGGACCTAGTGGGTGACGTATTGGGCAGCCTTGCTCTAGGCACCCCTCCCAATTTGGTATCACCTGCAAATTTAATCAGTGTACTCTATATTCCTTGTTCCAAGCCATTAATAAAGATGCTGAATTGCACCAGACTCAGAATACAACCCTGGGGTACCCCACTGGTCACCCCTCTCCATGCCGAGGAAAAGCCATTTATGATCATGCTTTACATACGATCAGTCAATAACTTACAAATCCACCTAACAGTAGCATTATCTATCCCACACTCTACTAACTTCTTTGCAAGTATGTCATGGGGAACATTATCTAAGGCCTCACTGAAATCAAGATAAACAACACCCACAGCATTCCCCTCATCCACCAGACCTGCAACTCTATCAAAAAAGAGATCAAATTAGTCTGGCATGACTTGTTTTTGAGAAACCTGTGTTGATTTCCAGTAATGACAGCATTTCTTATTAAATAATTACAGACTGTCTGCTTAATAATCTGTTCTAAAATCATATACTGCATATACATTAAGTTTAGAGCTACAGGAAAAGTGTTTACTATATGCTGTCAATTCAGAAACCTCTTAATCCACTTTAGGTGTTTTTCCCTGGTATATAGATACAGCCCCGAAGTAACCCCTGGCTGGTTAGCCTGAGGAACTTCTATCACCTTACTGAGACAGCCTTACCAGGAGTGACTCAGTACTCAGTACTCTATACGAGGACCATCGGTTTGTCCCAAGTGGCACCTGGCCCCACTCATGCAGCAGATCACACTCTGAGCCATAAGAGTGGAAAGCTGACCAGCATTCACCTCAGGAAGATGTAGGGTGTGAATGGCTTCCTGGTGGCTCCTAAGGAATTTCCTATTGCTTTGGCAATTTATCCTTTAGAAGAGCTGGCTGAACAATGAAAAAGCCAGGGAAGTGGCCGGAATTGTTCCTCATCACAACAGCTACTGTTTTTTTCAAGGCAAAATTAGAAGCCCTGCTTTTGTTTGACCTATAAAGGCCTAACTAACTTGACCAAAGGCTATGTGAGCTCCACATCTGAGCTTTTGCAGGATTTCATGGTTTCACCACCCTCAGAAGTGAAACTTGGGAGAGAACAGGAGGGGGCTTCTCAGTGGCTGCTCCCAGGTTCTGGAAATCCAGATCAAGCCCTTCTGGCTGCCCTTCTGCCAGCAGGCAAACAGGCTTTAAGTAACCAGTTGCTATAAAGGAAGCTTTAATGGGGGTTGTCTTTTTAATTTGTGCTTTTATATCGGTTTAAATGTTTTTATTCAGTAGATTTAATCTGTAATATGACAGACTTTTTAATATCGTAATTTATCATACCTTTAGTCGCTTTAAAATTGGTGTTTCAAATGCTTTGTTAGCTGCTCTGGGTCCTTTTGTTAGGAGAAAGACAGGGCATAAATTGAATAGAGAACTAAATAATTTGGATGGAAATTGAGAAGGAGAAAGATCTATCTAAACACCACACTTGATTCCTGAAATTGCATTATTAATATTTATACTGATCTTAACAAAGACATGAGTATGTGTTTTGCTTTCAATGGGCCACAGCTTGCTAGGAGATGAATAGAAGGTGAAAAAATAATACATCAGCACCACTGACTTTTGATATAACAGTACGTGGTCTTTAACACTAGTTAACACTAACATAGCAGATTATAATGTCTAACATTGAGACAGACACTGACTTTTTAAATACAGTTTTGTACACTTTTATTCTTCACACAAGAAGCAACAACCACCTAATCCAGGAGACTGATCTGGTACTGATTCAAACATGTGCTGAAATCCAAGTGCACAAACAAACAAAAATGTAGCACTCGGTCTTCTGTTTCATCCAACTATTTTCATTCAAGATCTCATTTTCGAGGTTCTTCCGCCAGCAGGTCTTAAAGGGCAGAACTGCTGGTGGACTGTTCTAAACTATAATTAGCATGCAAGCAGACAACGGTGCTAAGGATTTTGTTGTCCTTTCCAATGAACTATGGCTCATATCCATTGCCTGGGGTGGGCCTGCTTTAGCAAGTCCAGGATCTCACCATTGGTGGCATTCTCCTGGCTACTGAACTGAGGGGATGGGAATGCAAGGGCCCTGAACCCTTGTGGCCTGAGGTGCAGCTAATGCAGCATCTGGGCATGGTTAGCATGCGACAATAAACCACTACGTAAACATCTTACATACCAAGAAAGCCCTAGTAATGGCAACATGAATGGAAAGAGCCTTGACAGCGCATAAAAACAACGGCAAAACACATGTTACTATGTATTTATTTCTGTTACTTATAGGTTTCATTTGTACAATCGATATATAGTACAGTGGTACCTTGTATAACAGACAGCTTGTATAACAGAAAATTTGTACAACATAAAAAATTCCGGAGATAGGGGAAATTTGCTTAACATAATTGCCTATGGGGAAAATCTGTACAACATAAAAATGGGATCACTCTGCTTTCAATGCATTCCTATGGGAATTTGTATAAAGGAAAATTTGCTTAACATAATTTCATTTGGAACGAATTAATTCCTTTATACAAGGTACCACTGTATACCATTCCACAGTAAGACTCCTTCCTTCCATCCAATTTAATGACGGATTAGCCTGCCTAAAAAATGAGTCTTCGTCCATGGCCAGAAGAACATTACAATTAATATTTAATTGCATTTTAAAATTATAACTTATTTATCAATTTTAAACAGTCATTTTACTAAGCAGGTTTTGGAGACATACAGGCTATAAATGGAAGATCAAACAATCCATCTACGTGGCATCCATTAGGTCAAGGGTAGGAGGCATTTCATCAATCAAATGTTTCACATTTGACATTTGGGGGAAAAGGACAATGATTAGTCATCCACGTGACAGTGATGGTGCCACTTTATGTGTGGGCTTTGGAGAGGACCAAGAAAAGCCAATCAATATGGATAAGGATAACCAAAGAACCAATGGTGGAAGGGAATCCAAAATAGTGTAAATTTCAACCAATCACACATTGGATTTGGTATAAGCTTTTATGACTCTTTGTTTGAAATCTAGAAAACTTCTGGTTTTATGTTTGTTCAGGGCCTCCTCTGCTTTAAGCAAATTCCCCAGCTGATTCCTGTAATTTTCTTCAGTAAAATCATCTTAGATCTCAGCTGTTTGGTCTTCGCTCGAGAAGAACCCTTTAAAAGATTCTGCTTATATACTGCCCCATAGCTCTTCAAGTACAGTACTCTCTGGGCACTTTACAGTTTAACTATGCAGGCTACACATTGCCCCACCCCCTCCAGCAAGCTGGGTACTCATTTTACTGACCTCCGAAGGATGGAAGGCTGAGTCAACCATGAGCCTGCTACCTGGGATTGAACCCAGGTTGTGAGCACAGTTTTAGCTGCATTAGAAGCATTTAACCACTGCACCACAAGAGTTACTCAATATTCTGAATATTTTTAAGAGTTACTCAATATCTTGAGGTAACACAAGGAGTGGTTTTACAATTCCTGCCCCCTCTGAAGTTTCTATAGCCAAGCCAGACTTGTTTAAAACCAGCTCTTCAATGTCCTAGTCTAACTCTCCACATTACACAGTGTCTCTTGATTCTTACACTTATAACAAATTTATGCAGAGCCTACATATAGCACAAAGTCCTAAACAGAAAGTCCTGGACTATATCAGAAGCTAGAATATTATTCCCATTTAAAAAAAATACAAAACTATTTGCAAATCCACCTCCCCTTTGTTAATGTAACGGAAAGAAAAGAAAAACTGGAGGGCTGTGCATTACTTTTTCAAAAAGAAAGTGCAACCCCATATACAGTACACTTAAAATGTGACTTGAACATGCTATTTTTATTCCAAAAGGGCAGCTTTTCTCCTTAATAACTTTATTTCTCTTCCTTTCTTTGAAAATCCCCCATGCCCCCCAATACAAGGGGTTGTGTTGCCCTCCTGTGACTCCTCACGCAAAGTTCCAGATCAGAAAGAACAAGAATCTGGTCCAACATAACACCGGTTGTGTGTTGCATCATTGCAGTCATGACCAATTCTTCATGACCCCATGTCCATGGAGTTTTCTTGGCAGAAAGACTGGAGTGGTTTGCCAGTTCATACTCCGGGCACCTACAGCACCTAGTATTCCCTGGTGGTCTCCCATCCAAGTACTAGTCAGGACAGACCCTGCTTAGCTTGTGAAATCAGGTGAGATCAGGTGTGCTTAGAGCATCTAGGCAGCCTATAATACAGGTTACTAAAATCCATATACTGTCTCCCAGTGTTATTCAGCTGTAAACCACACAGCTCCCCAGCAGCATGGGTTGTCAGTATCTGGGGCAGGGCTAGTGTTGTTCCCTCTAACCCAAAGCCATGGAGGGGGGTCTGGCTTTCCACCAGATGCTACCTGTCTGAGGTTCCCAAGGGCCACACTAATAAACAGGCTTAAGGTGGCAGTCTTCATAAATTCCCACCAAAATTTAGCACCCCAAAGTCCCGCTTTGCCAAGGAGAGGAAAGATTGTGCATTCCCGCTGGTTTTGACACAGACTAGCTACGGCCACCTCTCTGTGCAGAGACAGTACAACACTGTTCACAAAACAGAGCAGCACACTTATATAGAACAAGGCAGCAGACCCCATAAACGGGCCTCAGAGGTAAGTGAATGACGTCTTAAAAACCACTATTAAACTGCAGTGCCACAAAGCAGTCAAAACAAGAGGAAGGATGCCAAGTCCTACGAAGGAACTGGGCATGTTTTTCATGGAGAAAGCCAAGATGCCCTAAGGCTTAAGCACATCCGATCTCGCCTGATCTCGGAAGCTAAGCAGGGTCAGGCCTGGCTAGTACTTGGATGGGCCACCACCAGGGAATACCAGGTGCTGTAGGGGCCTGGAGTAGGAACTGGCAAGCCACTCCAGTATTCCTGCCAAGAAAACTCCATGGACATGGGGTCGTGAAGAGTTGGTCACTACACAACACCACCACCCTGGAGAAAAGAAGACTGAGGGGCGATAGGATAGCACTTTTCAGAGGAGAGGCAGTCTTTCCTTCTGGATCAACCCAGAGTGCAAGGCACATAATAAAGGGCACAAGTTACAGGGAGCCAGATTTCAGTTGAAAAAGGGGGGGGGGGGAGAGAGAGAGACTTCCTAACTGTTTGAGCAGGGAAGAACCACTGGAGGCATTCAAGAGAATTTGGACAACCACTTGGCAGATATCCTTTGATTTGTATTCCTGCTGTGAGCAGGGGGTTGTATTTGATGGCTTTGTAGGCCCCTTCCAACTTCATGATTCTATGCTTCTTAAAAAGGTAAAGGTTCCCCATGTCCGACTCTTGAGGCGGTGCTCATCTCCGTATTCAAGCCGACGAGCCAGTGTTGTGCAAGTCCATGGCCAGTGGCAGGCATGGCTGCAAGGAAACACTGTTTTACCTTCAGGTTTTTTTGGTGGTACCTATTTATCTCCTTGCATTTACAGTACAGTACATGCTTTCCAACTGCTAGGTTGGCAGCAGCTGGGGTTAACAGCAGGAGCTCACTCCGAGGCGGAGCACTCGGGATTCCAACCGCCGAGCTGCCGACTTTGCAGACAACAGTTTTCGGAGCCTTAGCCCGCTGAGCCACCACAGAAACTGTTGCTCCAACGAGGGAAGCCCGAGAGGAGAAACGACGGAGCTTCGGGCGGAGGGCCTCCCAAAGTGAAATGACGGCCTCTGGGAAAGGAGGCGGGGGAATAACGCTGCACGGAAGTTAGTTAGGATGTAACGGCGCACAATCCCAGCTGAAGGAAGCCGCGCAAGCCTTGGTCCTCTCCACCCAGCCCGCTCACGCCCGAGTTCATCAGCCTCCGGGTCGGCCCCTTCCACGGGCGGAGGCTGTCGCCCGGCCAAGCGTGAGGGGCAGAGGGAGCCGGCGGGATCTCCTTTCGGCGTCGTGTTTGCAGCAGAGCCGGGCCGGGCATGGCCGGGGCAGCGAATGGGACCCCGACAGGGTGGGAAGCGCGGGCGCCGGTCACGCGGCAGATCGGCGGCCCAAGGCCCAGGGGGCGGCCGGGCGAAGAGCCGGAGGAGCTCCGAGAGGCCGCCCAGCGCCTCGTGGTGGACGCCGCCGGGCAAGCCGTTCCTTTCGGGACCCTCTACCGGGAGCGGAAGGCGATCGTGGTCTTCGTGCGGGTGAGCGACACCTGGCTCCGTCGCGCCGGGCCAGACCTCGCCAACACGACCGCGTATAAAAGAGCTTTTAAAACCACGCCAGCCACACGGCGGTTTCGTTTGCGGCGTGGGATGCCGGAGCGTTAAAAGTTGTTTACCGGAGTCGAGCGCCGGCACTCGCCACCCCCCTCCCCCCAGGTTGTGAACAGAGGACGTGGGAATCGCCCCTCGTTCTCTGGGCGCCAACGGGAGTTGGCGACGTAGGCTGTGATAGAGAAAAGGAGATGAGGTTGGGGGAACACACACTCACACCTTTTTTGTACGTTTGTTTGGATGCGAGTTACAGTGCACTCCCCTTTGGAACTTGAGGCGTTGCGTGGACCTAACCGTTAGGCTCGCCTGCTGACATTAGCAGGACTTTGAAGTAAATATAAATAGGGAAGGGGGAAACGTTGGCTGAGGGCTGATCCTGGCCGTGACCTCTTTGAAGAGGTCTGCCTTTTCCATCAGTTGGCTTCTCCCTTGCCACCATATATACTGTATTTTCTTTTCTATTTTATTTTCTTTTATTTATTTGGCAGCTCTTAGATGGGGGAGCAGTTTTGCCTACAGGCCCTTAATTCTGCTGGCCGACTTCCAAGATGAGGGGGGAGCAGGTCGTTTTCTCTGGCAGAAGAACTGTATATAGTGTATAACTGCAGCCAGTGTATCTTTGAGTTAGGGTTGCTCTGTAAGGGAAGGAAGCAGGCACCCCCCCCCCCCCAAACACACACACAAACACACTGTTCCTTCTGAACCTGCCCTGTGCCCCTAAGCAATAAAACATTTCCTACTCCCTGGATGTAGAACACCATTGTTGCTCCTGATAACGCCCATCAGCATCAGATGGGCTTGGGATTTCTGCCATACGTTTTCAAATTCTCCCAGCAAATAAATTGCACATTATATGTCCATATTCATATGTCAGTTCCACTGTATTTCACCAAAAACTTAGACATGCCCACACAATGAATACAGCATAGTACTTTTGTCTTCTATTGGTCTCTGATGCTTTGTCGTTGTAGGGAAGAAAAATTGAAGCCACTGAATCTCTCACCTCGCCTCTTTCTCTCTTTTCAGCATTTCTTGTGTTATGCTTGTAAAGAATATGTGGAGGACCTGGGCAAAATCCCTAAGAAATTTTTACAAGTAAGTCCCCCCCCCCCCCGAAGTCTTATTAATTATAGTGAGACATTGACTGAAAGCCTGTTGCTTAGCCTGGCTAATTGCACTGCAGTGATCCCATTGAATCAGTAAGGATTTGATGAGTCAACTCCCCCGTAAGCTCTATTGATGCAGATCAGCCTAGTCTAGTTATGACTTACTTTACCATACTGGAAAGTATGTAGTAGAAAAGGCTCTGTACCAGGCATGGCCCTTTCGTTTCAGAATGGGTCCGGTTCCGAAATACAGCAGCACATCTGCTGTTCGGAATTTGGACCCACCTGCCAAAACAAAATCACCCATTGGCTTACCTTGCCTTACCTCAACGTGGGGCTAAACTCCAACCAGGAAGTAGCCTCCCTGGCACTGGCCAATCAGACAGGGAGGTAGGATGATGCATGTCCATGAACAGCTGTTGATTGGCCAATGCTAGGGAGAAGGACCAATGATGCATCTGAGGCTACTTCCTGGTTGGAGTTTAGGCCTGTGCTAGGTAAACCAAGGTAGGTCAATGAGTGATTTTGTTTTGGAGAATGGGTCCAAATTCTGAACAGCAGCTGTGCTGCCGTGATTTGTTTCGGAACCGAACCAAAGGCCCATGCCTACTCTGTACTCCAATCTTTTGCCTGCAGTTCACAGGTTTTGACCAAGACAGTAATGAAGGCACAGTAGAGTTTAACGTGCTTGTCACACCCTTTCCCTTTGCTTGTAGCTTAAATATAGAAAAAGAGCCAGTGCATCCATAATTTCCTAACAGTCACCTGGAGGCAGTACAGAGGGGAGCCAAATGGCAGCCAGAGATTCCGCTGGATTGTCGGAGCAGGCCCCTTTGCCCACCTGTTGCTCTGCCGCAGTGACGGGGAATAGCAAAGAGCCAAAGTGAGGAAGATCCAAATGATGGCTGGTTTGTTGACTAAGCCAGTGGCAAAGTCCCTGCATCCAGCCTTTACATCTACTTTAGTCAAGGTAGGATGACCTGTTTGGCCTTTTCTTCCTTGGGTAGGATGTTGGACTTCATGACCTTTGCTTCCCTTTCAGCTACATAATTCTGTGATTGTGTGACTTAACAATCTTGTGATGTGCAATGAATCTGCTCTCATTGGTCCCTTTACTAGGGTAGATTGCAATATCATTGTGCCCATGGGTGCTGTGGGCAGCTTGTTAGCTGGTGGTCAAACTTCAGCTACGCTGGTCTTTTGATGGCAGACCTGCAGTCTGTTGCCTATGGAGACTTTCCTGTTTGGTAGATCTTGCCATTGCTTGCGATCTGTTGGCTCCAGAGCTCAAGATCTCTTCTGCTCCATAATGAATAATCAGTCAAAAATGTAATGAATCAAAATACAGTGGTACCTCTGATAACGAATATAATTCATTCTCAGAGGCAATTTGTTATCGAAAAATTTGTTATCTGAAACATGGTTTCCCACTGAAATGAATAGGAAACCAATTAATCTGTTCTGGAGGTCCAAAAAAGGCAAAACAGCTGGGAGGTGGTGGTTTCCAGACCTCTTTATAAAATGCACTTTAAAGGTTTGCAGTGCTGGAACACCCCCCCCCCCGAACATCCCCCTGCAGTGCAATGCAAACATGAACAAGAGAAACCAGCAAGACTACCCAGCCTGTTCCCACCCAAAGTGCAATGGGGAAAAAATGCAAACACACATAAGCAGGAAGAAAAATCCAGCCCATTTTGCCTGCAGAGCAATGAAAAAAGACTGCAAACATGGAGAAGTCAAACCAGCAAGACTACCCCAGCCTCTTCCAGACAATAATGCTAAGAAAAGCAGTGCAAAGATTAATACAAGCTTGCTCCCTATCTTACCAAGTTCGAAAGGTCCAAATCCCTCAGCAAAACAAGTTCAAAATGGCTCCAAAACACTATGAAAAAAACCCTGCTCTTAACTCCTCCCACCCCCTCCATAAACTATGCATCCTGCAATGCATGCAGGGTACACATTTTTTGCAAGGCATTATGAAACATTTGTTATCCGAGGCAGCCCATAGAGAACATTCACTATCTGAGGCAGCCCTATACCTGGAAATTTCCATTTGTTATCCAAAAAACTTGTTATCCGAGGCATTCTTTATCCGAGGTATTACTGTAATTGGCTTTGCAGTCCCAACACAGTTGTGCTATCATATCTCTAATGTGAATTTAATTTGGTTGTAAATTGCTAGCATACTCTCAAATTTTCAATCATGACAGTGTCACAGCTGTTCTGCAGCCCAACTTTAGCATCTTAATGTTGGCATAGTCATCAAGTAGTGTAAGTGTTGGCAATAGCTTTGAGATTTATATCCCTAATCTGTGGTTCTTGTTTTATTTTAGGATGCAAATGTCCATCTGATAGTTATTGGGCAATCATCTCACCACCATATAAAGGTACGTAGGAATATATCTTTCAATATAAATTGAGATTTTATTGTTTCAAGTAGTATATAAATGAAGAAGTACAAGCTGAAATGTGATTTCCATATATTTAGTAATATTCTTTCAGTAGCCCAATAAAAAGTGTGCACTGGTTGCTAATTTTTAGAATAGCCAACTGTTTGGAAGTTGGCAAATCCCATTTCGTGGGGACAGTAAATTTGTTTTAGCCTGAATGTTACAGAACTGTCCAAGGTGCTGAATCCTGTCTTCAAAATAGGCTAAGCATCTTGGATCGTTCCTGTAAAGTTCAAATTAAAACTTGGAGTGATCTGCTGAAATTAGAATCACCAGCCTCCACCAATAGGGATATACAATAGTATCATTTTTTTGTTGTAGAAATGGCTGCATGTTCCTTTCACAATAGTGTCATCCTGGTAGTGGGAATTTTTACTCTGCTAACAATACCCAGTACAATGTAGTTGATAAATTGATAGAGTAGAGGTCAAGAGTTCTGGGTTTAAGTAACTGTTTGGCTATGGCAACTCATGGGAGGTGGGATGGATCTGTTTAAAATCAGTCCTTAAGAAAATCCAATTTTCTTGGATTTCTATCTATCTATCTATCTATCTATCTATCTATCTATCTATCTATCT
>JAHTLZ010000237.1:41158092-41172929 GCA_023846285.1 Phrynocephalus versicolor | reverse complement strand
TTATTATTATTATTATTATTATTATTATTATTATTATTATTATTATTATTGCATTTCAACTTGCTGGAGATCTTTCAGGGGGAAAAGATGCTTTCCGTTCCCACGTGGGCTGTTTCGGGGGTGGGGGACCTAGGCGGGTCGCGCCGGACATTCCCGCGGGTTGGTGGCCAGGTCCAAACGATCGCCAGCCCCCCTACCTGCGCTGATAGTCGTAGGGCTTCCCGATCGTTTGAAGTGCCTTCGAGGAGGTGGGGACTTTAAAGCTGCAGGGGAGTCTCTGCAGTAAACAAATCCGGGGAGCAAGGCTTCCAAGCCCTGTAACGCCCCCGATGATGAATAAAAATGAAGCGTGGTGGTTTAAAAACAAGCCATTACGCACCGTAGATGACAAACCTACGGTAACCTTCGAAGACTGGCTCTGCGCCTTCTGTAATTAAGGCGAAGTTGCCGGTGATGTTATTGCTTTTTGCTAATTATGAGCCGCGGTGACAAATTGTTGCTTCCCCCGAGTTGGCCGGTAGGCCAGTTGGAGGAGGGAATAATCCTCCTTTTTGTTGCCCTGCTCAGTGGGTGCCCGTTTTCTTGGCTACTGTTTGTGCGAGAATCTTTGATGACTCATTACTTTTCTGGACATGAAAATCAGGGACAAAAGGACCCCATGGTTGCTTGCTTTGGCAGGAGTTCCCTGCTGCTGGGTTCACTGCTGAGATTGCCCTACAAACCCCTGGATCACTATCTGGAGTAAGCAGTTTTGAGATTCTGGCCATACTATTAGATATCAAAGAAAGCGAGACAGTCTAAACCAGTGATGGCGAACCTTTTAGAGACCGAGTGCCCAAACTGCGGTTCAAAACCCACTAATTATTTGCAATTTATTTATTTATTCTAACGATATGTTGCTATACTGATCTGAAATGTTTTATGTGTAACTACTTAAGATACAATCTTTCCCTTTTACTTCTTTTATCTCTTGGATATAGTTATAGTGTCTCATATTTTTTTTGCAAACTGCTCACAGTGGCCTTCCTTACTAGATGACCAGTATTTAAAAAAAACCCTGAATAAATAAATAACAAGTAACAGCAAATTACTTTCCAGAGTTACTTGAACAGGACACTTCTTTTCTACTGTTATTTATTTTTAGCTTGATTTTAGTGTTTAGGTTTCTGGTTCTTTAACCCTGTAAACCGCCCAGTGTGGCCTTTGTGGCCAGACGGTGTGGTACACAAGTTAAATAAATTAATAATAAATTAATAAAGTGCCAATACAGCAATTTAACCTGAATGCAGGTGGCCGTGAAAGGGCAATGTTGGGTGCCCACAGAAATGGCTCTGAGTGCCACCTTTGGCACCCGTGCCATAGGTTCACCAACACTGGTCTAAACGCTGCTGTTGTCTACTTAAGATGAGTTTTGATTGTGTAAATATAGGACCTGATTCATCCTGTCTGTATGTTTTAAGTTTACACGAGTTTTTATTGCATACACATATATTAATGAACATCTGCTCATAATACCGTATAGCAAAAACTAAGCTTTTATGAAAAATATGATTCAGTATAGCTCTAATTGTTATAATTATACAACCGTAAAAGGCAGATTGAGTACTTGAGGTGATCAGTTTAAAAGAGATGCAGGATAAAGTCATTTTTCTGTTAAATATCAAATTTAAATTTAAAATGAACTGTTTTTAAAAGCAATTGATTTTTAACCATCCTGTTTGTATACATTGGGAAAGTATGGAAGATTTTGAGTTAAGTATTAGAGAGAAACGAAAGCAAATAAATAAATACAGTACATATAGTTCTGATTTGGCTGCTGTAGATGATTCCCTGGCTGTCTAGCTGCTTGGAAGAGAGGGGAGGACATGATGATTCTAGAATGATAAAATACTTTGGGAAAACCTGTTTTTAGAACAAAAGGAATATTATTCAATTTATTTGAGTTGAAATCTGTAACATGTATGTGTCTGTGTATGAATGTGTGTCATGTGAGAATGGGTTATATAACCAATGGGGGTGTTATGTGTGATGATAAATAGCAAGGGTGGTATCGTGGATAGTGGGACAGGAGAGGACTCTAGAGACCAGGATGTGAATCTCTACTTGGCCATGGAAACTCGCTGGGGAGTGGAAGAGGTAAAACCACTCCTTAAATAAACCTTAAACTTAGAAATCCTCATTAGAGATTCCAAAGACAAAACACTCTTACTTCTTTAGAGTCACCCTTGAGGAATAGAGCAGCTCTACATCTGCTCCCAAACTGCCTAGATGTCCTCCTAAGCACATCCGATCTCGCCTGATTTCGGAAGCTAAGCAGGGTCTGGCATGGTTAGTACTTGGATGGGAGACCACCAGGGAATAGGAACTGGCAAACCACTCCAGTACTCCTGCCAAGAAAACTCCATGGACATGGGGTAACGAACAGTTGGTCACGACTGTAACGGCACAACACACACACGCACACACACCTGCTCCCATCTCCTTCTGAGTGAACCCACCCCCCCATCCTCAGAAACAGTTAAAAGTACACAGGAGGTGGCAAGCAAAAAGAGGGTTAGGAAGCCTTGTTCTCTCTTCCGACAATCTGGGGATCTAGCAGGGTTCCCAAGTGAGAGTTAAAAGTACCTCAGGCATGATTTTGGTCTTAATTTTCGAGTTTGGGATCTTTCTTGCAGATGAATGCCCATAAAGGAGGCTGATTTTTAAAATGGTTCTCAGTCCAAGAAATATACATTTTTAGTGGAAAGTTAAAAGGGCTACCTGGGACTAGAGAGAGAGTTACATTTCTTCATAATAAAAAAGCAAATTAGTTGCAAACAAGTGCCCACCCCAAACAAATTATCATTTGGGATCCTCATTTAGATATTTTTTTATTCAGCTTTTTTTCTTCTGATACTAATAATTATGTATTGAAATAATTACCTAGATTTATTAAATCAGACATAGTACATGCAAAGGGTTTAAATCAGTACAGTATGTCTCTCCATTATGCTGTTCAAGACAGTTCTTATATGAAAAAGGCATCACTCAGATAATGAAAGATTGTACACATTTCCATGGAGGTTGAACCAAAAATAATTAAATTCCAGGATGTGTGCTCAATCAAAAAGACAATTATGTGTTCTTTTGTACAATTGTATGATTCTAGTTTCCATTCCAAGAAAGTGGTCTTCTTGGAATGGAAGACAGAACCACACTTTCCTCAACCTGGAACCCTCCTTCAGATGTGTTGGCTTATTTGCAAAACTATTCTACAGTATTCCAATTGGAGTTCATAGGAGTAGCATTATTTCGTCTTTGGAATATACACTACCAAGCTGAGGATAGACAGATTAAATTATAAGATTTGATTTAAATCACTAGTCAGTAGGGCTCAATTTAAATCATAATTTTCTACATAAAGACTCATTTTTGCTGGAGTTTTAATCTTAATATTTACAACCAAATGAAGGTTTCATTTTCAGAATAATAACTTTTCAGTTCAGTTTTACAGCTATATCAAAAATTACTGATTTGGTGGTTATATACTATTAGAAATACATAGATAATTATGAAATTATTGCAAGGTGAACTATCCAGTTTAATAGGTTAGACATTCATATTTGGACAACTGCACTTCTCATGATGTTGTTTCATTTGGGCCACAAGGCCTTGCAATTATTTGCTACAGTGTTTGCATTTTGCACGCATGCCTGCCTTACCCATAGGTAGAGGAACTTCATTAAAATATTACCAAACTGGGTCTCTTTTATGGCCTGCTGCCATTACACATTTTTGTGCTCAAGGGAGAGAGTGAGAATAATATGATATTCAGGCCGCTATATACATAAAGATCTCAAGATGTGGAGTTTTGTGCTCAAAAGGTTTCCCTTTCATTTTACTGCTTGCCCCTTCCTCCTCAAATTTGCTCCTTGTACAGACCTATTCCATTCCAAACAACCTTCCATTCATTGAACTTCTTGAAATGTAGCACTTAAGAGGTAAGGGGGTTGATTCTGTGTACATAGATTTGCAGAGGAAAAAATGGGATTAAGGTCTTTTTCTCAATTTTGATGTTTATTTTACAACAATTTTTTTTTTTGCTATAAAGGAGCCATGTTACTGTTGCAAACCCAAATGCACAGTTCTGAAAATAGCAAAACCAAGCATCTTTGATAATATCTTCTAGATAGAAAAATTGCCTCAAATAACCCAAAACCTCTGGGAGAGCATGACATTATGAATGCATTAATACAGCCTTAAACTACATAATTAAAAACCAATGTCATGATGGACCTTTGGACTATAATACATCCTAACTAGAACATGATCTTTAGAGAGATTTTTCCTCAAAAAGCATTTAAATTTTTTAAAAATCTGATTTAAATCCAAAAAAATCCAATTTAAAATTTAAAAATCCAAAATTTTAATTTTTAAAAAAAAAAACATTGATTTTTATCCACCTTGTATAAGATTAATGCTACCCTGATGGACATGCACATTCATCTGGGTGGAAACAATATGAAATATAGTATCTGCAGGAATGTAATATCAAAAGAATACTGAAGCTGCTGTTTGAGTTTAATTTTCCAAAAGCTTGCATTGGATATTGTTTATCTACTTAAGGAAATTTCCTCTTGGAAACTAGCTGCATGTTTTATTCTATTACACTTCAAAAGGTTCGTCATGCCACGTTTTGATTTTTGTAGGCAATATTTTACATGTAAATATCCACGTAAGTACTGTAAAGTAACTGCCATCTATTTTGACATTTTTCAACAACATAGCAACACACTTTGTTAAAACTCTTTAGCACATCATCCTCTACTAACTGTGAGTATAACAAGGTTTGTTTCTAACATCATGGGAAGCTTTTGGAGTCCTGCGGAGCCTGGATTTTAGCTGTGGCCAATATAGTGCAGTTGTGTCACTGTGCTGTGCTGTTGAGGAATTAAATAAGCACTGGCAACTGTGGACCAGAGGATTGCTTCATCTGTTTTTAAGATGTTCCTGTATCTTACATGCTAAAAAAATATGGAGAGCTTAAAAACATGGGGCAAACAATTTGCATCTCCTTGAAAGACGTACTGTATTTTTCCATCTATAAGTCGCCCCTATGTATAAGACGACCCCCACTTTTCCCACCCAAAATTGCAGCTTCACAACCACATGTTCTCTCCTTGTCTTACTTCTGTATATAAGACAACCCTCAGTTTTTAGTCTTAACAATTTTAGAGAAAAATATAATCTTGCATACATGGGGAAATACTGTATTTGCACTGGAAGATTTGCAGTTTCTTGACTTTTCATTTATTTATTTATTTATTTATTTATTTATTTTAGTACTTATATACCGCCCGTCTTCCAGGAGGAACTCCAGGCGGTTTACAACAAATAAAAATAAGAGCAGTAACAACATAATCAATAAGTGGGCATCACACAATGTGTGACAGAATCTTAAGATTACAATTTAGGTTTGATCAGGATACATTCTTTTAGCCTCAATGATCCATCTCTAAGCACTGTAATCAGTTGCTTTAAGTACAGTTGATCATAGGCCTGGAGAGATAGAAGGGGCCCTTATAGATCCCTGAGCCCAGCTACTGTCAGGGAGGCACAGTGGGGAAAAGAACTCCCAATCTCTGGCTCCATAGCCAGATGCCTAAACCACTGAGCTGTCCAGCAGTTCATACTAGGAAGCAGAGTTGTCAAACCTCTTGCCTATTCAGAGTACATGAGAAGAGCCATGCTGGATCAGGCCAAAGGCCCATCTAGTCCAGCTTCCTCCTGTATCTCACAGTGGCCCTGTCAAATGCGTCTAGGAATGCACGAGACTAGATATCTGTCTGCTGATACCACTCCCCTGCATCTGGTCCTTGAAGTACCCTGGTTTTAACCCTGGAGATTACACATCTCCATCATGGTTTGTAACCTGTGATGGACTTTTCCTCCAGGAATCTGTCCAATCCCCATAAGTGGGTTATGATAATGAATCCTGGACTCTTTTTGGAAAACCCCTCAACGTAATTTGTTACAGGGCGGATTTGATTTTAAATCATGATTTAAAACGTTACTTAGATGTTTGCTCTTGCATGCTATAATCCTAATGCATATGGACAGTACATGTTTTATTTTTGAAGGCTCATATATTTTACACTTTAAAACTATATGGTGATTTATTTTGAAACAAAATCATATTGGTTTTTGAGTCATATGAATAGTTAGGTAACTGTTTGAGCTCTCAAAACTCTTTGAAATAGGTACTGTATTTGTAAAAGAAAAAGTCTTTAATTAAGGAATTGTGTTATTTTAGAGATCGAGGTAAGGCCTTCACTTCATTTACTGAAAGTGATAGAGGGACAATAGCTAGAGCTGGCTCTCTAAAGGAATCAGCATCACTCAAGGAATATTTGTTTATTTACTTATTAGCTTATATAATGAAGCAAAAATTATACAGAGCCAAACAAGAATAGAATTCTCCTCCTCCTCCCACTCCCACCACCAACTAAACAATTCAGACATTGCAACCTAATACAATGGCATACACCAGGCATGCCCAAACTTCGGCCCTGGAGATGTTTTGGACCACAACTCCCACAGTCCTTTGCCACTGGAAATAAAGGCTTGGAATTCTGGGAGTTGTGGTCCAAAACATCTGTAGGGCCAAAGTTTGGGTATGTCTGGTGTACACCTAATGGCACCTGACATAAAAATGGTTAATAAAATTACAATAAGCTACATAAATTAAGTGGACAAAATGTAACAAATATAACAAAACAGCAAAATATGGGTTATGAGATGGTCTATGGAAGGACATTGCAGAAAAACTCTGCAAATGAATCAGTTTTCATAATTTTTCTAAACATCTGGGAAAAGGAAGCTTGCCTCACTTGTAAAGAAAGTATTTTCCAGCAAGAGGGCACCATTGCAGAAAGCTGTAGCTCTTACTTAGAACTGCAGGGCTTTTTAATTTTAATAGGGTTTCCAGAATTTTATTGCATTTTGTCATAGGAAGTGAAAGGCTACATGGTTGGAATCACTTCAGTCACATTAGAAAATAAGACTGATCAGTCTGTTTTTTCTCATTTACACCTATTGCTATTAACATGAACTCAACTTAAGAACCGTAAAAATCATTAATGGTGTTTATTAGACTGAATATTAGGGAGATGGAAAACTTCACCTAATCATGTATGTAAAATAGTCTAAAGGGACCCTGCAAAGCTGAGACCCTATTATAATGCAATATTAGGAGATCATCAGATAGATAGATAGATAGATAGATAGATAGATAGATAGATAGATAGATAGATAGATAGATAGATAGATAGATAGATAGATAGATAGATAGATAGATAGATAGATATGATCCATGGTCTCATAATGTTTAATTAGAATCTCTGATCCATATTTACTAAGGAGATCTTTAAACTATAAAACATTTTAAATTAAAAACTTTGAACAAATAATTTGTGTTGTGTGGGGGTTAAAATTAACCACCACGTGTTGTCTAACATCTACATAATACCAATGTAAGGGGGTCCTGGAATTTGGGGTGATTTTTTTAAATCAACCATCAGAGAAATTGGTGATGTGTGCTGGCTCATTGTTTGGAGGCTCATTGTATGAGGTTTAATAGAATTAAATCATATAAACAGAAGTGTCTCCCATTAGAGAACAGGTAAGACTGGGAAAAGGAGTTCAGTTGGTCTCAGGGAAGAAAATGTCTAACTTAAAGCACCAGCAGTTTGGGGATGCTGATGGGTTTGGCATTGCGGCTGGATATTTATGCAGTGGCTGTACCCTGGCTGATGCACCATCTGGGCCATGTCTGACATGATCTGTTCTGACAGTTCTGAAATTTAAAACTCTAAAGGGCTTAGATTTGGGATACCATAGACCAGTGGTGGCGAACCTTCGGCACTGGAGATGTTTTGGACCACAGCTCCCAGAATTCCAAGCCTGTATTACCAATGACAATGGACCATGGGAGTTGTGGTCCAAAACTCTGGAGTGCCGAAGGTTCACTACCACTGCCATAGACACTTCACCTCCATCTCCCACCAGTCTGTCTATCCCCTAAGGTTCAATGGAAGGGCTGTTCTATGTTGGCCCATTCTTTGTGACCTGAATGTGTTGAGAGGCATGATTGATGGGAGAGATGTGAAATGATCTTTTTGGTGGCTGCACTTAAATTCTAGTAGGACTTTGTCTTGAGAGGCTGGGATGGCATCTGCTCTGATTGCTTTTCCTCCTGTGGTGAGCAGCTAGGCACTTGCTTCATGAGTTTTATCACCTATTTTGTTTGCATTAGCGATCAGCTTGTATTGTACCATTCTTCAGCTTTGTTGTATTTGATTGTGCTTGTTGGTCTGAATTGCTATTAGCAGCCCTGGATGGTATGTCAATACTAGCTGCCCAGAGTAGTGTTTAAACACTAGGAGGGGGTACATATGTTTTTGCATATGTTTTAAAAAGTGTAAAAGGGGAAAGTAATGCGCATTATTTAGTACATCAAATTGCACCAATGGTGCTACTGTAAAAGCATCAACAGGTCCTCCACACTCAGCACCGAAAGCTGTCATCTACCACAAGTGTGATAATTATGAGGTGGGCAGTCATAATATATAGCATTTGTACAGTGTGTTTTAAATGTGCAAACTGTGTTATGTTATATACAACAGTCATATGTGGAAAATCAGTATTATCCCTATTCTATGAGGGTGGGAGGGAGAATTGAGAACAATTTACCAGATACATAAACCGAGAAGAGATTTGAACCAGTGATTTCTTGCGTTTACTATGAACACTTGGAGCCACTCTGTGCCACTCTAAAAAGACTGAGAATTTCTCCCCTGTATATTATTTTTAAGAGCATTTCAAAATTAAATCTCTTTTTGGCTGTTACAGGAATTGGCCTTTGTGTTGGAACCTTGCCTAGGAAATTTTAATAAGCCATTATAAAGGGCTTTTCAGATTATTAGTCTTGTTCTACTTGGCTTGTGCAGCACACTCTGTTGGGGCTGTAAACAAATTACCATGCCATTGCAACAGTATATTAAAAGAGGCTCAGGTGATGTGCAGAACACAGTTGTTATATGGAGGAATTTGTATGAACACTTTATGTTTCTTAGTAAGTGCCAGGCCTTCAACAAGCCTTCAGCCAGCAGGCTTGTTATGAACAATTCCAGAGCCAGTCAAGGAGGCAGGCTCTAAAAATCTAAAATCTAAAACAATTACTTTTTTATATGATAGTTTCCAGAATCTCTTAACCATCATAGCCTGCAGTTATGTAAGCTGGGGGTTTCTTGGAGCTCTATTCCGAGATGTAACTTTTCAGAGCTCTAGAGAGTTGTTTGTAATTTTCAATGTAGCCTTACAAGAAATTAAAATCAGAAGGAGCAGAAGCTGATGATACCATTTAAGACAAGTGGGAGGCCGGCTTCTGGAACAAGCAGGCTGATGCCAGGAGTTATTCGCTTGGAGAAGCTCAGTTGGGTCAGTTTAAGGGATTGATAAGGGTTGGTGTGGCTTCCTGGCCAGCTGCTGCTACTCAGGCTGGCATTTCAGCCTAGTAGATATTTTTGTTGAGCCAAAGGTGACTGGTTTGCAGAACCCTTGGTACCAGAGAAGATAAGGTGTTGGGCTGCTGCATCAATTATCTCTGTATATCAAAATAAGCCCCTGTTTCCTGACACCTGTGCAAATGGATACACTGCCCTTTTGAAAGATATATTTAGGTAGGAGGAATCAAAGGTTTGAAAAGTTGCCCTTTTGTTTTGTTACATCCCTCAGCATTCCACAGCCAGCATGACCAGGTGGCACTCCTCCATTTTTTTATCCTTCCACAGCTGCCTTGGAAAGGTGCGATTTCCCATCATTTTCTCTTGCATCTTCAGCACTTTCATAATAAACTACTTTCCAGCATTAACCCAGGGCCAGACTGAATCAGGGAAGCTGGCACCTGTGGTCCAAAAAAGTTGCATTTCCGGGTTCTGATTGGGGTTGGATAGGTCAGAAATGTGAGTAGAGGGGATGTGGAAAGTTAGGGTGCATTGTGACAGACGTGGCTTTTTGCAGTGCCACAAGGCTGCTTGAAAGGCTGTTTGGAAGGAACAGATAATGAAAATCTACTTACAGAAAGACGAGGGCCTCCATAGGTTCAAATGTAGGGATGAGGAACATGAAATCCCTTGGACTGTGCACACATGCGTGCGAGTGTGTGCACATACACACACACACACACACATACAGAGAGAGAGAGAGAGAGAGAGAGAGAGACCACATTCCTTGCCAGTGGCTCTGCTAGCTAAGGCAGATGGATGTTGCAGCCTTACAACATGTGGAGGGCTACATTTTGCCCATCCAGGTTCTAGCTAATCTTGCAAGCAAGTTGCCAAGTTAGTGTTTCTTCCTCTCAAGAGTCTTTTAACATCTGACGTTTGGGAGAAGACAGTCTTGCTTTCCCCCTCTGTCAAGCCTGAAGCCTAATTAACTCAGAGATAAGTCTTGTGCGCCCAGTAAGACTTACTCCTAAGTAAGTGTTCATGAGCTTAAAGCTATCTTGTGTTGGTCAACACACATTTCCCATTTCAGTGTGTTTATTAAATCTAAAGTGCTCCATAACTCACAAGTATTGCACAGTGTGTGTCTGTTCCTAGCATCACAAAGCTTCCTCATGACACACATTAGTCACTCAACAGCTGCAGCCCTTACTCTGTAAATATTGACAACTGATTTATGAAAGTGCTGAGGACTGCAAAGCACAAGAGGCAAGCTCTGGAAGTCTCCCTTAATATGAAGTTAAAGAGCTTTCAGAAGCAGTTGTGGGAGGGTGTGAAATGAAGGAGTATCTAGTTAAACATGAGTTGTAGGGGCTTTGGGAAGAGTTGTTGACATACCAGTAATCTATTTAGTAAAAAAAAACTTGACATGTAATAAGTATTTATTGCTTGAACTTAGTGGGTAAGAGATAGGGTGGTTAATTATCTCTTTTTATCAGTGCTGTGATCAAACACTACAGTGACAGCTGTGCTTCAATTAGTGGTTCCCAATCCTAGGTCTCCAAATTTTATTTATTTATTTATTTTTATTAGATTTTTATACCACCCATCTGGCAGCAAGGCCAATTTAGGACCAACCAGAAGACTTGTTATTAGCAACACTCCAGGAGTTGTCATCCAACAACATCTAGGATCCCAAAATTGGAAACCACTTAGTGAGGGAATGGGAGCAGGCGCAAACTGAAGCATTGCAAACTGGATTCGAGTCCAGGTGGGCCAGGTCACATACACAGGTTGGAAGTTCTCCACAGTTCACTTACTGATTCTGTCTTGAATCCAGGTAATGCAGGGACTTTCCTAAAGAGGCTTGGCTCTTTCTCTGCAATCTTGTGATGAGAGCAAAATAAATCGTAGAAAAAAATGGGGTAGATACAATCATAGAAGGGAGGGTAGATAAAAAGCTTGTACAGGTTCTGCCTGTCTTCATCTCAAATTGGCTAGTGCTGCAGGAAGTTTGTGCAGTGACCTTAGGTACAAAGCTGCTGCCATTCCCTCAGAGAGCAGGAGACATGATATTGCTGGCAACCTATTAAAATAAATATTTAATGGCTGACAAATTGCAAATCATAAAATTTCCCACTTATAGATGTCCAGTTTGGAATATGCAATGGATTTGTGGCTACATGCATTGCTATAGTGTCTATACTGGCTTTCTTTCATATAATAAGAAGTGTGGAAGAGGATTGTAAAAATCTTCAACCATGAGCACTCTATAAAAGTTAACACCCTGAAACACCACCTCCACACCCTACATTTTGCTTGTTTAAAATATTATTACTTAACTCAAACCCCCTTGGCAGGAAAAAGCTCTCTGCTTATAAACAATTAAAAGCACATGCTTCTGCCCATCAAAGGATCAAAATTGTGAGGTACATGATAGCCTTATGCACAATGTGGCAGGGTCAAGCCTCTGGATTGGGGAAGATAGAATCGCTCACATTTTCCTTAGCAGACATCTGAAGCCGGATAAGCAGCATGCATGCTTCTCAGCAAAGATTAAGTAGATCTGGAACAATGTTGTTCATACTTCTGTCGTTGGTACTGATTCTTGCAACACCCAAGTTCTATGAACGCCTGCATTTCTTGAACGGAAAAAAGGTTAATTTTGTTCTTTAGGGCGCTAGAAGTGTTGATCAGCTCAACAGTGCAAAAATATGTATCACCCTATCCTTCAAATTGGCATGTGTATTAAGCTAATTATCGCTGACTTTCTGTATTTAATTTCCTTTTGATGTTACTGTACACAAGCCCCTTTGCATTGAGTGTACGTGCACGCCCTCCCACACACACACCTATCTATGCTCAGAATAACGTTTCAAGAGTCCAATGAAGAGGTCATCTGCCCACACGTGGAAAAACTGACACTCGAGTTGTGTGGGGAGGCTTTTTCAAACGCCTGTTGCAACAACCCGCGGGGAACATTGAAACGTCCAACGAGGGGGTGTTACAGGAGAACTTTTTGTCGCCTGCGGCGGTGAGGAAACGGCATGAAGGGGTGGGAGGAACGGCGCCTGGCCTGCTAAGCGCTGGCCGCCCTTGCCAACAGCTGGCTGGGAGCTTGGAATGCGAAGGGCGGGCGGCCGAGTTGGTGGTGGCCGCCTCCGGCGAGGGTGGCCCGGCCTCGCTTCGCCAGCCAATGGGAGCCCTGCCTTGGCCCGAGGGGGGACGTCTGGACCACTCGTGGGTGCCGGCGCTGCCCACGGGCAGCAACCATAGCCCCTGCCGCCGCCGCCGCCGCGTGAGGAGCGCGTCCCTGAGGCGAAGCGCTCGGACTCCGTAGGCCTCGCCCGCGGCGGCCACTTCTTCGGGGCGATCCCGCTGCAGAAGCGCGCGAGTCGGGGTCTCCTCACGACGCTCACGGGTTCGCCACCATCTCGGGGGGCGGTGTGTGTGTGTCGCTCGGTGCCACGCGGCCTGCCGGGGCTCGACGCTGCTTCGGGGATGCGGGGGGCCCCTCCCCTCCCTTGAAGGAGCGAAACTTTTTTGGCGAGACCAGAGGAGCGGGCCGCAGCCATTTGCAGTCGCCCTCCCTGCCTGCCTGCCTCCCTGGGCTCGCCTTGTTCAATGCGCGTGTCAACCATGAACGCCGGCAAGGACCCGCGCCTCTGCGTGGAGGTGCTCCAAGGTGAGGGCGACCGCCCGGGGTGAAGTGAGCAGCGGCGGGGAGGCTTGCTTTCCTCTCGCCTCGGGGGGGGGGCTGTGTTCGTGTCGCCCCGGGCCTGGGCGCGGACTGTTTTGTTTTTAAAGTGGCCGACTTCGTTCGTCGCCGGCAATGGCCGCGCAAAAAGTTTCCGGGCTGGGCTGGGCTGGGCGGGGGTTGGCTCGCGTGGCGCTGTTTTTCCTGGCTCGAAGGGGAAGGTTTTTTAAATGCCTCCTTGCAAGAAGCGAGTTGCATAACAAAGAAGTCCCCCACCTCCACCCCCGGTTGTGGGACGGCCGCCCTTTTCGGCCACCCCAACCCCCCACCTCCCCGGCACTCTTGCTCGCCCTCTGGCCCAGGGCCCTCTCGGGAGGCGATGAACTTTGGGGAACACTCCAGAAATGTTTGGTCGACGTGCTCGTGAATCGTATCACGGCGTTCGGTGAACTGCTCTCGAGTTCCTTCCGGGACTCCTTTGGGGCGCCTGCTGCGGAGAGATTGTGTTTTTAAGCGTCGCACTTGGCACGGTGAACCTGTCGTTGCAAAGTTACTTTGCAGCTTGCGGGCGGGGCGGAAGGGCTGCCGGGACAATAGATCAGAAGAAGAATCTGAAGAAAGCTACACAACATAGCTGCAAATTCGGGATTTTTCTTGTTCAGATACATAGTAGAACTTAAAAAAAGAGAAGATCCAGCTCCCTAGTTTTGGTGTAAGGATGCTTACATGGTGGCAAATTACATTGGAAATCATTAGAAATTGCTCCTAAATAAATTAGTCTCAGCAGTGACATGTTAGCGAATTGCTTTGGAAAGGTAACAAAGAATTATGTGCTAACAACAAGCCTAACATGTTTACATATCTACAGGAATTTATTAGTTATTTACTGACAAAATTCCAAGCCCTGATGGCTATTAGCTATGTTGACTGATTGCTAATAAAAATAAAAATTTAATGGGGATCCTGGTAATAAATTAATTTGGAAACAACATGAATTTGTTGTTGTATATTGACTAAAATAGATGGATATGTAAATGCTGTCTTGCCTTCAAAATAGAAGTTTTTTTTTCTTTTAACACTCCTGGTTTGTATTTCATATTTTCTCCTAACAAATTAGAGACAGTTAGTAGCTTCAGAGCTTGATATCCTGTGATCCAAACAGACTTTGATAACTGAGTAGCAACAAAGATCCCCTCACTCCCACTCTGAGAAATGGAAAAAAGTCACAAGTAGCAGTATAAGGAGTACAAGCTTCTTGAAATATACATCTACAAATAGGAATTACCTGTAGAACTTGTTTGCAGGAATGTGACACCCTGACTGAACAATGTCCAGGTATTAGGTGTGATCAGCTGCGTGGGAAATCCCACAGACATAGATCTTTCTGCAGGTGGCAGGTTTTCCATATATTTTGGGAGTGTGATCAAGTAAACTGTTGACATCAGTACCTCTAGGCTTTCACTTGCAGATTTATTTGACTACCATGTAAAACTTAGGTTGGAAGAAAAGGGACTGCAGTTTGTGCCTTGTTTTAAAGCCAAATGACGCCGGAGCTAGATCCCTGTGTGATTATTTTTTGCCAGATACAGTCACAATGGGGATTCAGTTGCATTCTTCTTCTTCTTCTTCTTCTTCTTCTTCTTCTTCTTCTTCTTCTT
>JAHTLZ010000237.1:41086115-41158082 GCA_023846285.1 Phrynocephalus versicolor | reverse complement strand
TCTTCTTCTTCTTCTTCTTCTTCTTCTTCTTCTTCTTCTTCTTCTTCATCATCATCATCATCATCATCATCATCATCATCATCATCATGGAATTTATTAGTGACTGAAGATCAGCAACATTCTTGAAGTACCCTAGAGACTTTTTGATACCCTCAAAGGGTACTTGTGTAATTGATCTTGTGAATAAACTGAATTAATAAAAGCAGTGTGTAGTCATCTGTGGTTGTACGTTACGTGTCTGAAGATGTGGCAGCTCATGCACAATATAACATGTTAGTCTTAACCAGTGTCCCATGCTTCTTTGGCCAGAATCTTGTTGCCCTGCTGCACAATCATGTAAGACTAGTGGCAAAAACCTCTTGACCCAGCCAGCCATTTATTGAATAAACAATTCTGCATTTGATAGTTGTGAGTTTTTTGGGCTGTTTGGCCATGTTCTGGAAGTTTTTCTTCCTGATGTTTCGCCAGACTCTGTGGCTGGCATCTTCAGAGGGCAATGAGCTTGGGGAACAAGGAGTTTCTCTGTGTGCACTCTGGGGTGTAGAGTGAGTGAGACTGTGGGGTTTTAAAGTTGTGGGAAAGAGGAAATATGTCCTATGTAGGAGATTAGGTGTTAGTCATTGTATTGTAATGGAGGGATTAAGATCATCAGGGGTAGCAGCAATCCTGCATTTGGTTGTGTGTCCAGAACAATCTGGGGGGGAGGTAAATTTTTTTGCATGATTGTGATGTTTATTTTTGCTGCAACCAATTAGCATGACTGGTTCTTTGTGAATATTAGACGTTGATTTTGCGTGACTGCCCGGCAAGCCTCATAGTAAATAAATGGATATTAAACTTAAGCTGTTACATCCAAGCAGCCTAACATTTTGTTGTTGCCTCAGTTCCGCCTTTCTCCTTACAAAGGAGCCAATGTGACTTAAGTCATTGAAAGACTGTTATTAATTAAATAATTAATTAAACATAATTAAAATACAATATTTAAAACTAGAGAAAATGAGTATAAAAAGCCAGCTTACATAATGAAAAGGCAATGAAACTAAAAACAATTATAAAATTAACATTGCTGTAGAAATTCTTAGGGGTGAGAGTGATTTTTGTTGTTGCTTGCTTTTTGGGGGGCAGTTTTAATTTAGTGTAAAGTATAGTATCAACATGTTTCCCAAAATTATTATAAGTTCTCGTTTCATGGTTGTGTTTGTTTTCAATTTCAGATCGCCTTTATTTTGCCATTCTTTTGCATAAACCAAAGAATGGTGGTGCAAGCACACACTATTTCTGCATAGATGATGAATTGGTATATGAGAAGTAAGTATACAAGTGAAGCAAAATAATATAATCACCCATCCGGGTTGGAGATGTAATGGGAATTTTGAAATAGGATGCATCCTAACCTGACTTTGGAAGATATTCTCAGGGTAAACAGATAAACATGAAATGTCCTACAGAGTGAGGCAGAAACCCTTAATGGCCCAGCACTTGGTTTCCCAGAGTACCATACAGCTGAAAGTGGCACGTAGCCCTTGGTAGCATTGAGTGGAATCCATGTAATACGTTCCATGAGCAGAACAGTTTCCACTGGTGGAATTTGTGGGTGGGGGGAGCCCTTTGCTCTCTAGAGAACTGAAGAACACATTACTTTCTAGATTTCCATGCACACCAGCTCACGTTAGCCATGGCCATGTAGCCTGTGATAAGATCCCGTGGGATTTTCAGTTCAGCAGCATATGGAGAGCTGCCTGATCCTCATCCTTGCCTCCTGCATCCCTTGAAAATGGACTCCAGAGGTCTTGAGGGATTTCCCCCCCCCCCAAGAGCAGATTTTAGAATGGTGTGTGATGAGAAGGAAGTGCAAATGAAAGGGGAGGACCATTGATTGGAAGGAGTGATAGCTGCTGTTCTTGTGATAGAAGGAGCCCTATTTCCATATAAAACTGGAAACTACAGTACAGTACATAGCCATTTCCTCACTGTGAAGTTAATGCTTAAGAGTGGGAAACTTGTAGCCCTGCAGTGTTGCTACATTCCAGTTCCCATTAGCCAAAGCCAACAGGGGTCAATGTTTAGCCCTAGATGACACATCATGTCTGGCTCTTAAAACTTCTGGTTTACTTAAAAAAAACTTTCTAGAGGGACTTGTTGGAGTCAAGATCTAGTGATGTACCAAATATAACCAGTTTTACAACCTTCTGTTGCTTCCCTTTACTGGCAGTAAAACTTTGCTGCAGAGGATTCTCCAGTCTTCCAGAAGATGTTTTTAGAGTTCACTGGGGAGATGTGAACTACAGGCAGGGCGGTGTTTTTTTATTCTGACAGAACAGCAAAAATCAGTGAAGGTTCCCCATTGGCTTCTGCCCTGAGTCCTGAAAAGAAATTTAAAAGAATCCACTACTCATTAAAATGTTTTTCTATTTGTCTATTTTTAGGAGGGAATTTGGGGGGGGGGGGGGCTGAAGGCTAGCGCTCTGTTACAAAACAATAACTTTGCCCCATTTCTTCTGGGCCCTGCTCTTTCAACAAGAACTTGTGGTTTAGAAGTCTGCATACCTTGCTAATGTGAGAGAGTCTCTTGTGGGGATGGAAGGCTTGCTCTTGGCATTACCTGCTTGGGCATAGGCCCACTCAGTCTGAATAGAACTCTGTAAGAGTGAGCATCTTTTTCTCATGTGGGGATTCATGCCAGTGGGACATCCCTGCACTTCTTTTCTTGATGAATCCTCTCTGCTTTGGATACATCTCCTTATGGAAAGGAGGCAAGTCCTGAGTGTAAAACTCCTGCAGAGATACAATAGGCATATCCTCACTGAAAGTCCCTATTCAGACTCCAAGGGACGGTCATTCCACGTTGAGCAAGGGCCCCATCCTCTCCTGATACTTGATCCTGATGTCTTGACTCACACTGGCGCACAGTAAGGTTCACCACCTCCCATGATCTAACCTATTGTTTACAGCTCCCTAGCATGTAAATAAGTTGATTATTGCCACCAATATATATTGCAATTTGCTGCTTCAGAAGGGCACAGGTTTTAATTTCTGTGTTACTTTTTCAGTAGAGTTTTCTTAAAACTGCCTGCTGAATATTTTATTCTGGGTTCTAAAATTGGTCATTAAAGTAAAGCTGTTTTTGAAAGCCAGATTCCTTTTAGTTATGCCCCCCCACCACCTCCCATATCTCCATCAGCATGAATTTCAGTGGCAAGTTGGTGCATGTTATGAGGTCAGTGCTAGCATTTTCTTTTATGTGCACATCTACAACTCAGTGTGCAACAGCAAACGATCTTTGCTGACTTCTTGACTTACAGCAATGTACCATTAAAATTTACCCTGTCGGAGACATGTTAGCATAAATATGGGATACAATTCTAGCCAGTATGTATAAGGCTTTGATAATTGCTGTTCTACCAATAATTAAAGAATGTGGAAACTTTCCCTAATGACTCATAGAAGAGCACTCTGTGGAGATGTGTCCGCAGTTATCCCTAGGGGAACTGAAGGAACAAGAGGCCGCCTTAAGCCGCCTACCTAATGTAATGCAAACAATGCTGAGAGAAGAGTGGTTCTTTAAATAGCCATTTTGAAGAGAGATTTTGTGGTTTAATTTTTTTTCTTCCTTCCTTCCTTCCCCACCCTTCTTTTTTCTCCCGGTCCATACCCCCCTCCTCAGCTTCTATGCAGATTTTGGCCCACTCAATTTGGCAATGATCTACCGATACTGTTGCAAGCTCAATAAAAAATTAAAGGTAAAACTGGTTATGTAAATGTAGCCTTTTTTAAAAAAAATTCTGAACAATGTTCCTATACCATATTTTGCATGATATGAATATTCTTAGCCTGAGGAATGTATGGAAACTAGGTGAATGTTTGTGATGATAGTTCTGTGAACATGGTATCTGTTTACCAGAAGGGTGGGAAAGAATACTGTGGTACATCTGGCTCACTTTTATTTTAAAGTACTAATAGTTGGGTGTTCATTCTGTAGTTAATGATTAACAGAAAAAAGCCAAGAATCACACAACCATGGAACTTAAGTGCCTTGATGACTGTGAACAGGAAAAATGCATTAGGAAACATTTTTGGAGTAGAGGCCCCTTCCTCAGGAATCTTTCATCTCTGTCAAGTGCTTTATAGTTCAACCAGATATTTTCTTACTGTGTGTTTGGCTTCTTTTTAAAAAAAAAATGTTATGGACAGTGATTCCTTATACTTCTGAAGTTGGACATACTAAATTGTAATGCTGCGAGTAAACCTGGTTCCAGTAGCATTTTGAAAAGGTAAAGGTAAAGGTTCCCCCCCACACACACACACACTTGTGTGCTAGTCGTGTCTGACTCTAGGGGTGGTGCTCATCTCCGTATTCAAGCCAAAGAGCCAGTGTTGTGCAAGTCCATGGCCACCTGGCCGGCATGGCTACAAGGAAACAGTTTTACCTTCCCGTTTTTTATGGCGGTACCTATTTATCTACTTGCATTGACATGCTTGCACACTGCTGGGTTCACAGGAGCTGGGGTTGACAGCAGAAGCTCACTCTGCTGCGTGGCAGCTGGGATTCAAACCACTGAGTTGCTGACTTTGTAGCTGACAGTTTTCAGTACTCTAGCGCGCTGAGCCACCACGCCCCATAGCATTTTGAAAAACTGTGTTAATTGAACACAACACTGGTGGCAGGGAAATTGGATTTGTTCCCTGCAAATTCTTTGAATGTCCAAATGCATTCTGAATTACTTGTTTTTGATCCTTGGGCATGTGATACAAGTGAGTAGCTCCCAAAAGTTTGCATGTTTTTCCTCATAACTGGTCAGTTGGAGCCACTAAATGACTGTGGTTAACTGACTGGTTGTTTTTAAAGTATTTACGAGAATAGTCTTGTATAGTCACTATTGTAACGCCCTTCTTTTGTAGCACAAGGAGAGAACTTTTCACTTTCAGTATGCTGTAGAGGGAGAGAGTATACTCTCTCAAGTCAAAACTATCTTCCTGGCCTTTTGATACATTTTCTAAACATTTGATACATTTTCAATGTATACATAGTGTGTATGTCTGTGTGTGTGCTTGTCTGTTTCTGTGTGTTTAATATTAGAGGAAATGCAGAGGGCCATTAAGGTAGATGTTTGTGTAGTACTTACATGGAAGTTACAAAGGTGTCTTCTTTCAGTCATGAACACTTCAGAAATGAAGACAGAAATATGTCACTCAGCATTTAGGATTCCCAAACTGGAATCTTGGCTTCTTATGAAACTTAACAAATTGTACATTTAGGGTTTCAAAGGATAGTTACACATTATTTCTAACATGATTCTTGGGGTTTTTATTCAAATTGGTCATCAAAACTCTGTTATCTTGTGGTAATTATTTTTCAATGGGTAAAGAAGCATAATATTTCAGAGCTAGGCGTTTATTAGACATGTTTATTCTGGATTAAAGCCCCATAGGTGTTGAGTTATATTACAACTAGATGTGTTCACTTGCCTTCTCCACAATAAATAATTAATGAGTCTCTGAGGTATGGAAAAAGATTCAGCACCTTAGAACATGGTTGAATTTTACTGAACATAGTTTCAAAACTGCAACGCTGAGGAAGTTTTTTCTTACAACAGCATTATGCCTTCATACGCTTTCTCTGCCAGATTCAAACATTGAGGCATACTGCAGTCTTTAAAATGCTTTCATTGAATTAGGAGCCATAAGTCCGCTGAGGGAACATCGAAGGGCAAGGTAATTACCTAATAATCTCAAACCAATCCACATTTGTGGCTTGGTTAGGCTGTCCTTCTCATGTCCAAGCTGATTTTGAAGTTGTTTGTGCAGTAATTTATGCTGGTGATTACATACCAGGGGACCTGCTTGGAGGTAAAAAAAAAAATCACTGTATAATTGCCCTTCCATGCACAGATTTTCTGGAAATAGGATGCCAGCCTACGAGTTTACTTTAGGCATTGGTTCATCAAACTCATTTAATTCTTTCCTTTTGAATTGCTACCTCCATATTAATTGTATTGGGGTCCAGCATAATTCTCTCTTGGAGGTGACATTGATAATGAAGCCATACTGTCGTCTGTCTTTGATACAATATATGCATACAGTGTATCACTTTTCTGTGATTGTATGTGACACGGAACTATTTTGATTCATTAGCATGTACAGTCTTTCAAAATCAAAGATGCCAGTTTTACCATTTTTGTTCATTTTCGCACAGTCCTTTACCATGTCAAGGAAGAAGATTGTTCATTACTCTTTCTTTGATCAGAAAAAGCAAGCCAATGCAGCCTTCCTTATAGGCTGTTACTGTGTAAGTATGCTAATATTCTGTAAGTATTTTATTATGTAATTTGAAATTGTAGTTTTCTCCTTGTGTTGGAATCATATTTAACAATTTAATCATTGCAGTTTAGGTGCTCTGACCCCCAGGTTATCAAAAGGAACACAATTATGTATTAAAGCTGTTCCCCAGTTTTATCTACTGTATATGTTCCTTTCCTTCAGAATGGTCTCTCTATGGAAACTCCAGATTTTTAAAGCTACAGAGCTATTGGTAGAAATGAAGCAGGCCCTGTTGAGGGAGTACATTGGTCCAACACCCAGCTCAGTGTAGGAATATAAGTCAAAGGATATCTGCCCGGAGGTTGCCTAGATTTATTTTGAATGCCTCTAATGTTGGAGCAGTCACCACTTCTCAAAGTAATTGCTGTATTGCTCTTACAGTTAGGAAGATTTTCCCCCCCTGATGTTCAGCTGAAATCTGTTTTCCTGTAAGTTGAGCCCTTTATTTCTTGTTCTGCCCTCAGGGATGATCAAGAACAGATCTTGCCCCTTTGCTACACAGAACTCATATTGATGGCATGGGTGGGTTCTCCACTGAAATAAGAGGTACCTTTTAGTCCAGTCACAACCCACCCATGGGTCGGAGGCACTTACTATATTCATTTATTTTAATTTGTATCACATACCTCACAGAGAGGCCCAGACTCTTGAGATTTGACTTAGAGTTGAGTGCAGTTCTCACTCGGGGCCATGATCTTGGCTTAACTGCTTTGCATTTTTTGCTGTCTATCTATTTTATAAGAGCTCTTTGTTAATCATTGACATATTGCTTCATTGACATTTCAATTCTTTTGATATATCCACATACGGTTTTAATCATCTTTGGTTTTATTATATAAACTTTGTATCTTTTCATTAAATGGATCACTATAAGGTTTTATTGCAACACACTTAATATTTTAATGTTATATAAGATTTGGTTAACAGCCATAAATAAACATCATCATCATCTGATATCTTGCGTTTTGAATTATGGCACAATCATTTCACATTCAACATACTTTCTTGTGATATGTTTACATTTGTGTACAGTATTTGTTTTAGAAAATGAGCTGTTTCAGAAAGCTCAGAAAGATAAATTAGTTCCTTTCTCAAATGCAGTAAGATAAACAAGCCATTCCTTTTTGTGTGTGTGTGTGAGTTGCTTGGGAGGCCTGGCTTTTATTTTAGCCTAAGGTGCATCTGATCATTGCAATGTAGTATGAACAGAATTTTTGTTCAAAGAATCTTATCCAGATATGTCGTGCACTCCTGTTCATAAGCATGAACATTTTTTACTCTCACTTACACTAATAAATCTTACTGATATCAGTGGTCTGTTGAGATACCAAGAAAGGTGGGGAGCTAGGTGTATAGATGTGAGCATGTGTGAGCCTACCCTGTGCAGAGCAGCAGTTGGAACTGCTGTGTTCTGATATGGGTAATAAGCTTCCTTATGGACTTCTCTTTGTTTCTGTTTCTGTGTATATATAATTTTGTTTTATTTTTTAAAAATAATTTGAACATTTAATCACGTAAATTATTCGACTAAGGGCTTTTGACCCAATTGGAAAATGCTGCTCATTTCTTCCTATTCTTCATAACTGATGAAAACATTTTGGAACATCTGGTCTATATGAAAAACATTAGTGTCGTCTTAGAGGGCTGCCTTCTCTTGCACAGTTAAAGCAATGCCTCTTCTAAGAGGATGCCTGTTCAAGCATATGCTTGCAGCCGTCAGAATAGAAAATCAAGTTAAGATTGGCTTAATTGAAAAGATGTTCTTTGTTGCTTCTTATCCCTGGCTTAAACCAACATTTACTGCTCGAAAGTGCCAAAATTACTTTCATATTTAGCAGTAGTGAGATTACTTGTGTGTGTCACATATTTACAGTTAGCTTATGTAAAGTTTTAAAAACATAAATGTATAGTTAATTTTCTAAATTATATTTTTTTACCTCCACTGCTGTGAATTGGGCTGTGATATGGAAACAATTTGAATTTTTTTTCTATCTTGTCAAAGCACTGAGTAATGAAAATAGCCAGAAAGGAGTGGCATGCACATATTTGCATTTAATGTGGAAATATTAGTTAGTGATCAGTTACTGCAGCATAAGGTTGTTGCTGCTTTTGATGACTTTAAAGTTCTTGTGTTCCTGTCACTGCTGTAAGTTTTTAAAATTTTATTACAAATTTGTAAACAATGTATTGAAAATCTTCAGTAGGATGAAAAGAGACTTTAAACAAGAACAGTGAAATTATTACTCTGCATTTCTAGTCAATAGAACTATTCCGAATGTTCAGTATTGTGTGACATTCTTTCTGCACAAAGGTTGTTGGGGGACAGTTACCTTAGACTCTCATAGTTTTATACTGCCCATGGCTACAGTACAAGGGATTTAAAAGTTTGTCTATGTTTGTCAAATGAATGTTAATGTTTTAAATCACACTCTAAAATGTTTAAATGATATTTTTACAATAATATGCATAAGGATTTGTACTAGCTTTCTAATATTTTGGAATCTTCTTTCAAAAATGGAAAAGACATGGTTTGTGATTTCATGAATGTGTTGCTTGTTCTTACTGTTTTGCTGTGGGTTTCTTATCAGGATACATCTAAGAATAATAATTCACCAATTTGTATACAGATATAGTTATACAGGTGTGGTGAGCAAGAAATGCCTAAAGCTATTCTCAGAAGTTTTGTTTTAAAAACAAACATAAAATCAGAGCAGTTGAAGGGCAACAAAGATTCTAATCCAGAGAAGGATATACCTTGAAGTTGGTGGATTTTAATCACTGGGCAAGTGTTTGGATTGCATCCATTGAAGTTTGATTTTTACTAGTGTTTTTAATTCAAATTTATTTATTTGCAGAATTTTTTTAGCCATGCCACTACCAAATGGTCTCTGGGTGGCATACAACAATACATTAAAAACTATAACAACATATTAACAACAACATCAAATTGCCACATTGCTCAAGCCTGAGCCTAGGAGAACTCAAGTACTTGAAGTGGTATGGGGCGGTATATAAGCAGAACACTTTACTGTACTGTTTATTACCCTACTCTAGAATCTTCTCTTTTTCTTAATGTGAATCTGCACCACTGAGAACATGTTGCTCCTTTGTTCTGTAAAATTGTGAATCATGATAATGAAAAGCATTTTCATACTTCTGTATGTTTTTTTTTTTTTAGTCTTTGCTGGTGGTCTGTTTTCTTCCCTCCGTCTCCTCCTGAGGCCCATTGCTTTCTTGGCCTTAAAGGTTCTTTAGTGCTGAGCCAAGATTTATGTAGAATGGTGTAGTGACGCTTTGGAGGAGTGAGCTTTTGAAACAGATGAAGAACTGTTTCAGATAATGGGAAATAACCAAAGCAATTATCTGCAAGCTTGTCTAAAATCTTTATTTTCTAGAGATTTGGATGTGCTTTAATTTTTATCACTAATCTCCTGAGACGTGCAGGTATCAAGCCAATCGAGATAATACTGGCTTAGAGTTGTGCTCCCAGAATTGGATATAGCAAATGCTCAACAATCAGTGGTGCATCTCTAATTAAAACATCATGGCTTCTTTTTACATAGTTGAAATGTAATGCATAAAGCTGATTTTAAAAAAAACAGCTGAACTGTATTACTGAGTAGTATACAGTTCACTATGTTAGCAGCCTAGCATGACATATCCAGTGACAGCCTCTGATTCTCTCTGATTTATACAGGATTAAGAGAGAGCACCTGATTTTCTCTCTGCATTTGCCTGCTTTAAATCAGAAATGACTTCCATGTGTCTTTCCTCCTTGCCTGCTCCTTGCAATGCCAGCTCTCCCTTCCCATCCCTACATTAACTTAGTAACAGTGTTTCTTTTTCCCAGGCTTGGCACTAATTGTGTCCTTTTGGAGGGCCACCCTTGTTGGGTCCTACCCTAAGAATTGCTGTAATTAAGGTGATCTTCTCCAGGATTCATCTCTATGTACTTTATTTTCTCATCTTCTTCCTTCAGGGTAAGCAGTTTCCTTCACCTCTTGTGGTCCTTTTCCTTCTTTATTCTTTCTAGGTTCGACTTGCCATCATTCCTAGATTTAGCTTTATTTTAGATGGAGATTTTGAAGCAGGAGCATCCTCTCTTGCGCCGCATTCAAATGTCTAACTCTCCATTAGTAGTTTCAGCAGTAGCTGAAATTAAATATATGACAATATTTTGTTGTGATTTCTAGGTTAATGCATGAGAAGTAATGCAAGCAGATTGTTTTATGTGCAATACATGTGGGCTTTCATAGCCTTCTCTTCGTTTCAGTTAAATCTGAAATCTGTACAGCTTGTTTGTGATTTATTTCTTAAAATGCTCAATTCCTGTAGATGTGTATTTCAGTTAATGCTGCTGTGTGTCACTTTTCCCTAGGGTGACAGCATTGCCCAGTCCTTTATCCATTCAAGAAGGTTTGCCTTTTTTTATTTACGTTAGCAAGTTTTCCTTTTATGATAGTTTAGGATGTTTCCCATGAGTTCAATTTTGCAGAGTTGCATGATAACTTGTGCTTGTTCCTTAGCTAAGGACAATGATTTTCGTTCATTAGCCTCCCTGTCTTTTGTAGATAGCTTCCTCCTCCCTTTTATAACGCTTACAAGAAGTTGTGAATTGTTTTAAAAATAACTGCAGATAATAAGGGAGACATGGAGTGTTGGATTCTAATTTTCCTCACCAAAAAGAGGGAGAAAAGGATGACCTGCTTTCCTTACTTAGACCAGCCTCTTTGGCACAGAAACATTGATTTTAAATTCTAACTCAATTTTTGTAGTTTATTCCCACACATCCATGCTCTGCATATTCTGTGAGCGGCTGGGGGAAATGATTAGAAATGTTACTTAAATGTTCAATTTGACTCTTCCTTCTTGCATGTGACTTTCCTTAACTTCCTTCACAGGAGTTACCTGCAGGTGTAACCTGCACCACTATTAGACATAATGGGAGTTCATACACAAGCAGAGAACAGTTTAGGGAGGGATTGTATGGTCAGATTTTAATCTTTTATCTACAGTTACAGACAACTAATACTATGGCTTTATTGGCTTCTAGGTAAAATCTCAAAGAAACTAAAGTCTTTGATTTACTTGATGTTGATGTGAAATTACAAATATGTTTAGCCTTGTTTTGGAGTTTGATCCAGTGCCATTTTTTAAAAAAAATAGCTTGTAAAGTTTTGTCATTTTTAATGCACTTTATCTAACTGGGTGTAGTAATAACTATGATAACATATTTAGGCAACTGAATGGCCTGGAATAATCTTTTGCTAGAATACTAAATAAAGTTTGTTTGTTGTTTGTTTGTTTGTTTGTTTGTTTAACCACCCCAAAGGCGAAGAGCCACTCTGAGACTCAGGCAGAAACTGCTGTGTTAGAAAGCAAGTACAGTGGTACCTTGTATAAAGGAATTAATTCATTCTAAATGAAATTCTGTTAAGCAAATTTCCATTTATACAAATTTCCCATAAATGCATTGAAAACAGAGTACTGTAATCCCTAATCGTTGCCATTTTTATGTTGTACGGATTCGCCCCATAGGTAATTCTGTTAAGCTAATTCCCCTATCTCTGGAATTTTTTATGTTGTACAGATTTTACGTTATATAAACCATTTGTTATACGAGGGTCCAACTGTATGTCTGAATTTTGAAAAGTTCTCTTTTAATTGCTCATACTATTCCCTCAGTCAACATGGTGTTTCCTAACTTAAACAATTCTTGGAGTTGTGGTTAAAATATATATTTCGCAAATTCTGGAAACTGATTCATTTTTCACAGATTTAGTTAATTTTTTTTTTAAAAAAAAACATTGCATATATCATAAGTAGAGATGGGCACGAACCTGGTTCAAAGGTTCATGCTGGTTTGTTGGTGCAGGGCCCTGGATGCTACACATTCTCTTACCCCATTCCTGTGGCTGTCTCCTCCACTCACCAACTGGCATTGTGCCCAGGGGGGTTAATGATAGAAGTTCAAACCCACCTGGGAACATGAGGGAAAGAGCCATTAGGACTGATTATGTAGCTTTAATGAGAGCTAAGACGGAACCAAGATGGAACTTACAACATTATTATTTAGGGGACTTCTCAGCCACCAGACCTTGGGAAGGGTTCCAGCAGGACTCACTATAGCTAATTTCTTCATGTTGGTTTTTCAGTGTGATGCCTCTCATTTCCAAAATCTTTGAGGGCTATTGTTATGTATTGATTGTACTAAAACATATGGCCAGTGAACCTCCCATTCAAGGTTGACAGTAATAGCTTGTTTTGCTTCTAAGAGTGTAGCATCTGTTCATCAAAACAGGACCTGATTGTTCTTGAAACACAGCCTGCAACCTCAGTTTGTGCTATGCATAATTATCTTGTATAGAGCAATATTGTCTTTGGAATGCTAATAGTATAATTGTGACCTGCAGCAATGGAATTAGATTTCACCTGTAATTGTAGCATTTGTTTGGTCTAGAAGGAGAATACAGTTGTTTGGAGACACTGTTTGAAAAAATTGTTAACTGCTAACATTCAGAATATTTCAGTCTTTTTATTTGCTGAAAGTTTGGTATAAATGCACACTGTGTTTTATATACTACTTTATATGTAGTGTTTTATATACTGCTTTACTTTTTCTTAAGGAGTGGATATCTGCTCTTATTAAATATACATGATTGGTTTTTAAGGTGGTATGATAACAATCTTCCCTTGGTGAGAGGAGTTAAAATGTTTGTATTCCAGTGGGTATGATTTTGACAAAGTTAGTTTTTTGTTTTCCAAAGTCTGTTGCTTCCCACATTGTTAATTAAGGAATACAGATAGCATTACATGGAGATACAACCCTTACAGTCAGATTGTGATGTTTGAAATGTTATGCAGACAGAGCCTTGGGCTCAGCTGCATACATGCCTGGATGTAATTAAAACAGAAAATTCTGGTCTAATGAACCTTGTTATTTAAAATCACCAGCTTGGTGAATCACCACGTTTGTGGATTCAGAAGGAAATAATTGAAAAATCTGCAACCTGAAGAGTACTTAACATGTGTAACTGTTTGCTCTGTAACTCCTTTTGCTGTAAGATGTGCCCTGTGTTAAATTTGTATCTATTCTGCTTCCCAGCCCTGTATATACATGTTATCCTTTGTTCTACTATAGGTCATGCTTCTGAGGGAGACTTTTTTTAAAAAAATGTTGCTGTTATCTTCTTAAAAACACTATGTAAATACTTTTTTCTTTCTGAAATAGATAATATATCTGAAAGAATCTCCAGAAACTGTATACAGGCACTTATTGTCTGGAAATGTATCATATCTTCCTTTCAGGTAAATATAAAGCATGCACTTGATATCTAGTCTTGAAAAATATTTTTTCTATCTTTGAGCTTGATACCAAGTTCCTTTTGAAGTTCCTTTTTCTATATTACTAAAAATCCCCAATTCCTGCATCTCATAGATAGATAGATAGATAGATAGATAGATAGATAGATAGATAGATAGATAGATAGATAGATAGATAGATAGATAGATAGATAGATAGATAGATTTAGATATAGATATAGATATAGATATAGATATAGATATAGATATAGGAACAGAAGATTCATTCCCATGTAATGTTCTGCTACAGAATGAACTGAGACTAAATTTGTTCACACTATAGCTGAATTTCCAGCCCATAATATATGATAAGAATTCTACAACCCTGATTTTCTTTCATCCAGTAAAGTAATTATCCAGCTTGCTTATCAATATTCCTTAGCATGTATGGCCTTTCCAATAGCTAAGTATTTCAAGTGGCTCTTGTCAAAGTCAGCAATTTAACAGTTTAATTACATCAGATGTCATTAATGTTTAGAAGGGTGAGGTGCTGAACTTTGGATGGAGTATTCTGGGACAATTGGGTGGCAAGAATACGACACTGAAGTTTTCCAGGCTACAAATACCATAATTCTCCATTCTGGGAGCTCTGCCTATCTTGCAGGCGCCTCTGAAATGCCTCACTATAAGAGATCTGGGAGGAAGGCCTATCTAGGCCAACCTCCACCCAAGCTTCCTGTTCCTGTTCCAGTGGTAGCTGGAAGCATTCTTTCTGAAGACCCACATATATGTCTGTATATTGTTTTATGGTGGACATGGGCATTTCATTTCTGAAGGGGACTGGTTCCAAAATAAAAACACGCCAGCACAGCTGGCACTTGGAATGCAGTCTCACCCTCTGGAACAAAGTCAACCACTGCCTTACTTTGCTTTTCCTCGTGCAGGGCGAAATTCCAGCCAGGAAGAAGCCTCTGATGCACCGTCTTTCCCTCTCCCTGGTACTGGCCAATCTGGAGCTGTGCAAGGAAATGCATCATCCCACCTTCCTGTCTGATTGGCCAGCACCAGGAAGAGGGAAAGATGACACATTGGAGGCTTCTTCCTGGTTAGAATTTCGCTCAGCGTGAGGTAAAGCAAGGTAAGACAGTGGTTGATTTTGTTCTGGAAGGTGGGACTTGGTTCCCATCACCAGCTGTGCTGGTATGTTTCGTTTTGAAACCAGTCCCCTTCTGAAATGAAATGCCCATGTCTATTTTATGGTCTTTGAATGTTATAAGACACCCAGAGTTACATTTTAGGTTAGATGGGCAGTGAATGAATGAATGAATGAATGTTGCAGTGGTTAAACCGCTATAGTGCAGCCAAAACTGCTTATGACCCAGGGTTCAATCCCAGGTAGCTGGCTCATGCTTCCATCCTTCTGAAGTCACTAAAATGAGTATCCAGCTTGCTGGGGACACAATGTGTAGCCTGCATAATTGAATTGTGACTCTCCCAGCGATCCCTGCCCTTAGTGTTGAAAGTGATAGACGGGTTTCTTCTCCCTCAACAGTTCTATTCAGAAAGTAATTCAAAGTGGTTAATTAGTGCTCAGTAGTTTCATATACAAATAGGGATGCTGGTGGATGAAGATTAATGCCTTTATAGGCACCCAAAAAACACAGGCATGTGGATGTGGGCACACACATCTGCACTGTCTTTATGAAAATCATCACTGCTATTATAAAATAGGGGAGCTTCTGGCCTCAGTCCTGTGGATCACTGGCAGAGTATAATGATCCACTAGCATAGTAACACATCTCCTCCTGCTGATGGTGTCAGTAGGCAAGCAATGATCCCTGTTGCAGAAATCTGTATTACCCTTGCAGAAAGAGGCACCAGACACTTCCACGTAATAGCCTTTAAAGGTTGAACTGCTCATCTCCCATCCATTGCACAAGTGATTAACCTCAACGGGATCCTGGATTTTAGCAACAATGTTTGCTAAAATCAGTGGTGAAGATTCATTGCTTCCCAGGCAGGTGCAAGTTATGCCTCCCTGATGTAGAACATGTCTGCACCTGCAACTCTGGGGGGGGGCACCATTGTTGGCCTGCTCTCAGCTATCCCTGCAGTGGGGTGACATGCTTATGAAAGGGATCTTGCCGTCCTGGAGAGGAAGGAGCTTTCTCATACGTTCCTATCTCCTTTTCTGTATATGTTTGCTGATGGTGCAGGGTATGGTGTCGTTCTTCTCTCTGCAGGCTGTTGTTAAATTGTGTAGAGTGGATGTCCAAACAAGACTGACTGTGATGCCCCAGATGGTGGCCCCTTTATGTTGTCTCACAGGCTGCCTAGGAAGTTCTGGGAACTGAGATGGCTGTTCCCAGCCAAACAGTTTTGTGGCCTTCCGAATTCAGTTTCTTAGTGTGTTACCAAGATCCTGACAGAAACCCAGAAACCGTCTTTCCTTTAATTTGTTCATTATTGGGCTGCTTTAGTTGTTTGATTTAACAGGTTCCCTAGGAAACCTTGTCACCCATGCAACCCTGATGATTAACCAGGTGCTAGTAATGAAACATCTCACATGGGTGGGCTGGTGTTTTTTTTTTTTTTTGTTACACTGTGGATTGGATATAACACTGAGACACAGTTCAAAACATTTATTGTAATGGGTGTCTTAATGTTCAATCACATCTGGGTGCTTTAGGTTAGGGTAGGTAAAATGTGCCCCCCCGCCATCTTTGCATCCTTCATCTTCCTCCAGCCCCCTCCTTTTCTAACAAAAGAAATAAAGGTGGGTTACAGCCCTTTGGAAGCCTGGTGAGTCACTTAGACACACACACACAAAGAGAGAGAGACAGAGACAGAGAGACACAGATTGAATGGGCTTCTAGTCACAGTTTAAATTGTTGATGTTTGAGCAACCTCTGTGGTCTTTAGGGGGATTCTGGGTGGTGATAATTGGCCCTTATGACTCTCAAAAGAAGCCCACCTCTGTCTGAAGTTAAAATTCATGTAATATTTGAGAAATAAAAAATATATCTTTTATAGTAGAGGTATAAGCACAATTTTATGTCTGTCTACTTGAAAGTAAGTACTGCTCAGCTCCCTGGGATTAGTATTTCTTATTCTCTCCTACCAGAGGATGGATGTCATTGTAAGTGTTCTGGGGTTAAGTCCCAGGTAAACAGGCATAGGATTTATCTGGGCTAAATTCCAGCTTTGCTTTATTTGATGTACATATTTGTTCAGTTGGTTGAAATGTCAGAATATTTCAGATTGCCTTCTATGGTAACCTATGGTACAAAAATGAATCCACTTAAACTGAACATATGCCCAAAGTAGTCAAAAGAATCTGGCATTTGAAAACATCAGGTTGAATTTTCTTTTAGTCCAAAAGAGGAACCAATTAAAGATCAAATTAGTCATTAATACTGGATGCCATTTTGAAAGTGTATGTAGCAAAATCAGCAGCAAAACCATTAGTTACACATGAGTGTATTAAGTTCCCAAGCATTTAACTAAACAGACATTCCAATATATTGTAATGTTTTTATTGTACTTGACATGGTTGTTGCTGTTCTTTTGTTGCTGGTTTTTCTGTTGAAAACAAACATCAAAACAAATGTATTAATTGGGAAAAAGTGAGAGTAAGTATGTGTTTCTTGCAGGGATGCTGCCTTTGGTACCTGCAATTTTCACCTGACCCTGCTTGACTGTTTTCATGCAGTAAATAAGGTTAGTAAAATCCATGTTTTACTGACCTTGAAGCCTGTATCTGGCAGTGAGGAAACTCTTGGATATTCGCAGAGCTCCTGCACCCCCTGATCATGCTAGGGGTTGTGCTTGGCTTGACAAATGATTTTGGCCATACTCCCTAGAGCAGTGTTGGTGAACCTACGGCATGGGTACCAAAGGTGGCACTTGGAGCCCTTTCTATGGGCACCCAACATCACCCCTTCACAGCCACCTGGATTCAAGTTAAATGGCTGTATTGGCAATTTGCGAATAATTAGTGGGTTTCGAATCGCAGTTTGGGCACTCGGTCTCTAAAAGGTTTGCCATCACTGCCCTGGAGGGTCAAAACTTCCCCCACTCCGAACAGTTCTACATTTAAAATATTGCTGGCAGAAAGACTAAAAAATCCCAGAAAGGGAAGGCAAGCCCTGATGATGAAGAGTTGGACAGTAGGATGTGTTGCAAGATCAGGAAGGCATTTCCAGGCATAGAGGATCCTAGTTTTGTCATTCTGCTCTTATTGCTGCAGCCTCTGTGCCCTGACTCACTTATTTCCAGCAGATCCATAACTGGAGTGTGTGTGTGGGGGGGGTTGCTGCCGGAGCTTTGATGCAGTGTGATTAAGAAGGCTCAAGTGTCTGCTGGTGGAAGGGTGCTTGCCTGCCTGCCTGCCTGTTGGGATTTGCAACTGGAAACTTAGCAATCACCCTGTTCTTCCAAGTGTTTATTTCACTCTCATTGCTCCTCCCCAGACTGAAGGAAACCAAAAACCAGGTGTGCTCCTTTTGTACCCAGTCTCAAGCATTCGTACCCCCTCCTTTTATCCTATAAACCTTGCGTGACCTAAGTTGAACCTATTAAAGCAGTGAAATCCCAGATACCAAAATTCTTGGTTACAGCTTTGGGTTCCAGAAGGCCTGTTGATCCTGTAGCAGATTTTCACTGGCAGAAGATGTGGGTTATGATTATGTTTAATTAGATGGTGGGGATGGGGGAGGGGTTGGCTTTCATTTTGCAACTAGAACATTATACCTTCCTGCATTCATCTCACTTGTTTATAATGACATTTCTGTCGTTGCTTTTGACTATGCACAATGTTTTAATTCAAATGGGGAAGGTAAATGTATTTTGGACTGGTGAATGAGACCTTTAAGGATATGCTTAATAACCATTCTCTATGACTTCTATTTGTTTAATTTGGTCCTTTTTTGGGTAGGCTTTACAGTATGGCTTCCTTGATTTCAATACATTTGATGTAGAAGAATATGAACATTATGAGGTATGTACCCTCTCCTTATTGCTGACTGTATATAATTACTGCTGAGACTGTGTTTTGCATAAAACTGGCATGCATTACTTATAGCTCTTGATTTTTTCTGTTTTCAAGATAGTCTATATCTAAAAATATGGAGTCAAGGAAAGTAAGGTAAATAACCAAAGATGTTTCAATACACTTAAGGCTGTCGCATGACAGTGTGAGAGCATGCAGTTTATAATCCCAGGTGAAACTGGAGTTACACATTTCTTATACTGCAAAACCTTACATCAACATTCCTTGTCATCTTCACTCTGTTTGCTGAAGCAAATGTAACAACCCCAGGGATATTTTAGGGATGAGGTTAACTGTCTATTTTGTTTTTCCTAACAGAAGGCAGAAAATGGGGACTTTAACTGGATAATACCAAAAAAATTCCTTGCCTTCAGTGGACCTCATTCAAAAAGCAGAATTGAAAATGGTATGTTTAAAGGGAAATTGCATTCGGGTAAGGAGAATGATCCCCTTGATCCTTATCCCTCTCCTGTGAGTGGAAGTCAGGGAGAGAGCTCCAGCAATATCTCCTCAGTGATGGGAGACAGTGGCAATTCTGTTCTGAGTTGCCTCCAAGGTATGATTGGAAGGAGGGAGAGAGGAAAGGAAGGTAGATATTGGCCAGCTGAACCTCTTCAGGCCACATGCCAATCTCTGTGGACTGAAGGTTCACCCCTCCTGGTTAAAGGAAGGAGGACCACAAGGTGGAAACAAAATGGGGCAACTTATCTTACTGTATTATCAGCTAAGGGGAGAATCAGTATTTGAAAAAGAAAAGATCTAGGTTTGGGTTCTTGGTTTTGATTATGTGTTAGATTACCACCTTCCACACTGCCATAAATATTACAGGTATTTCTTTTGTGTTTTCTTTCTCTCCCCCCCCCCAGGTTATCCACACCATGCTCCTGAGGCCTATTTCCCCTACTTCAGAAAAAATAATATCACCACTGTAATTCGCCTGAATAAGAGAATGTATGACGCAAGACGATTTAGAGATGCTGGCTTTGAGCATTATGATTTATTCTTTGCTGATGGAAGTATACCTAGTGATACCATTGTCAAAACATTCTTAAATATTTGTGAAAACGCTGAGGGTGCTGTAGCAGTCCATTGCAAAGGTGAATCCAAGTGTTCTCTGTCTATTTAGAATAATGTTCACAGCATGTATTGTCAACCAGCTCCCTAAGAAATATGCCATGTGCTCCATTTGGACTAAAATTAATTCTTTGCTTAAGGGTGTGTGGGGGGGTGAAGTTTTATGTGATGGGAGGGTGGTATCCACTTCTCCACCCACAGAACATTGGAGGGTAACTGTTCTTCCATCTCATCCCAAACTGCTGTAATCTCTGGCTAGATGAATATTAATGTTTGCTTGCCAGGTTCTACTGGTTGCTCAAGCATTTTATAGTCAGAGTGGGCAATGGTGGCTCTTTTAGAATATTGTTAGATTGTATCTATCTCTCAACAGCCCTTGCTATTGCTTGGTGGAGGTTAGTAGTCGTGGGACATTTGTTTCTTTTGTAGAGCAATTCACCAGGAATTCGTCCAAGCAGAATCCTGGGAGCAACAGCTCAAAAGCCATAGTTTCAAGAGGAGCTGTTCCCACCTCCATGGGAGCCTCTATCACCCATTATATTGGCTTTTCAAGAAGGAGAAAAACTGCTCCCAGATAATGCCTAGGACAGTGATGGTGAACTTTTTAAAGACTGAGTGCCCCACCTGTGATTAAAAACCCATTAATTATTCACAAAGTGCCAATACAGCAATTTAAACAATACAGGTGGCTGTGAAGGGGCACTTGCCTCCGTGGATAAAAGTCATTTTAAACATGGTGCACCGCTTCTCCCCACCCCACCCCCGGGTCTTGGTTGTGCTAGCTTGGGGTGATGGTTATTATAGTCCTACCGCTTCCAGCAAGCTGTACATGCCTCACCCCTGGCTTAAAGCTTGAATGAGGGGCTGATTACAAAAGCCTGAACAAGAATGAGTTTTCTTTTTTTTTTTTAAATGCAGCTGGGCTTGGCCGAACCGGCACACTTATAGCGTGTTACATTATGAAGCATTACAGAATGACTGCAGCAGAAGCTATTGCATGGATTAGGATTTGCAGACCTGGCTCTGTGATTGGATCACAGCAGCACTTCTTGTTGGAGTAAGTAAAGTTGCAAACACATGTGTTAGAGCATGTGAGTCAGTACTAATACAAGTAATTGTGTTGGTGCTGGACCTAGGTCTTGGATTCATGTGTATATGATAATAATTTTTCTTTCTGGAATATATGTGTATAATAAGGAAAACAAATGAGAATCCTAGAACAGCCTTTATCTGGAATGTGGGATGTACATTCTTCTCACCTGACAAAAGCAGGAGGTCTTCTTATCTCTACAAGAGTAAAACCATGCAAATAACATTTAATATAAAATAATGCTTTAATATGCAGATGCTATAAGAGCAGGAGCATGAAATGGGTCATTTGGCCTTGTTTTGACCAGTGTTTCCTTTTAAAATAATCAACCAGTAGTCTTTGCGTTCTTCGTATGTATCCTTTGCTCATCCAATGAAAGGACACAATTTTGTTGAGATAATTTGCACATGTTACAAAAAATGGACCAAAAGAAACTCAGCAGTGTTCCTCTCATCCTCCAGGGGAGGAATCACATAAGAACTTGAGAATTCTTTTTTGAAGTGCCTTAGCTAGTTGGGACACCATAAATCAATAAGAGTGAAGAATTTAGCAAATATTCTTTATAGGTTTACTTGACAAGTGAATTGTAACAGAAATTATAACACAAGCAACCTATAATCAAATGTCTCTCAGGGATGTTTATCTGTTTCGACAGTTTCTATACTATTAGCAGTATACAGTGGCTAATGTACTTAACTGGGTTGGGCTATTATGGAAATCTAAAGAATTCTGGCTTTTATGAATAAGCTGGTATGCTCATGACCCCATTTGCAAGATGAAAAACTAAATAAACCACAGACGTTATTTTTGTGCTTTTAAAAAATGTCATCCCAACTTTACAAGACACAACGCTCTTCTGTGATCAGCCGTAAAGATAACCCTAGAGCAGGCCTGCACAATGCGTCGGCTGCGGATGACCGTCGGAAGTAGCCTGCCAGGTCTCCGCCAGCCTCCCAATCCGCAGCCAGCAGCGGCATGTTCGGGGCGGGCCTAGGCTGGCCTGCCACACGCACTCAGCCCTCTCCGGCCTGACCTCATGGCATTAGCCGCAACAACAGAGGAGAGGGCCAGGCCCATATTTCTGACTTCTTGGAATAGAGGCAGGTGATCAGAAAGGCATTTCACCTGAATAAAGAAACAGAGAGATCTCTATCCAGTGTCCTGCATATCTCTATATGAAGGGGGGTCCTAAAGAGGGGAGAGGCTACCACAGATGGAGGTTCTGTTTTTTGTGGGTCCCCAACAGCACGATGAGTCTGCACAGGGTTAGGGTTAGGGTTCCTCTGTGGGTGGGCCCCCTTCCTGGGCAGAAAGCAGCAGATGGCAGTGGGACTGCAATTCTCCTCCCTGCTTTCATGTTCAAATTACCTTTTTTTCTAAAAGCAAAAATAGGCCTAAGGTTTGATAGTACCTCTTGCAGCAGGGAGTACTTCTGCTGTTTTTATTTATGGCAACTGCAATTCCCTCAAAAGCCTGATTTTTGTCACAGCCTGTCCATTTGTCCAACTAAGCCTACAGGCAGACTGGTACGAATCACCTTGGCTTAAACTTTTGAGATTTGTCCTAAATATTCAAAGCTAGAAAGAACTATGTCCAGAAATATTTCTCTGTAGGCTTTTAGTAAAATTTCCAAGATCAGTATGATATTAACTGATGTTACTTTTAGTTATTTTTGAGTATTTCTACCCCACTTTTCTCCATGGAAAAGGACCCAAGGTGGCTTACAGTAAGGAGAGTCAATATACAGTCCATTGCAATTAAGATACATTCAGTTTGAGAAACAGGGAATTGAGGGGTACCTTGCAGCATTAGAAGGCAACATTAAAACTAACAATTGATAACATAGTGTCAATGCAATCACACAAGGAGAGATATAAACACAAATTTGTAAGTGGCATTTAGCTACTGGGGGCTATGTCAACTGACACAACCTTTGTTTTGCATTCTGATCCAGCAGAGTTTCTGCCAATGGAAAGGGCAGATAAGTTTTTCATTTAAAAAAAATAGCCATTTTTGTTTTGTTTTTTTATTTAAAATATTTTACTCTACCTTTCTTTCTTAAAAAGGATCCGATGTAGGATAGGGCGCTTTTACACGACCCCTAAAATCCGAGGCAAAGGGCTCCCAGATCCGGAGCTTTAAAATGTTTTCCCACCAGCTCCGGACTTTAAAAAATTTAAGTATGACCATGCCCACCTAAGCCCATCCCAGCGCATTTTTCAAGTACCTGGCCTCCAGGAGGTAAAAAATCTTCCGATGCACATTGTAAAGCTGTGAATGCCGGGCTCCCTCGCCTTCTGTTTGTTTTTTGTCCCCGCCGCCCCTTTAAGAGACAGAGGTGAGTCTGCATTTTTTCTCCCTTTTTTTCTCCCTCCCCTCACGCAGACAGGAACAATGGAGTGCAGAGGGGTGGGAACACAGAAAGAGCAACAAGCCCCCATGATCTCTGGTCTGAATTTAAGGTGCCTCCGGATTTTAGGGATCGTGTAAAAGCGCCCTTATATAATTAAAAGACAATAGACAATATTTAAAATCTAAAAACATTAAGTATGCAGATATTAAAAACAATCAAACAAATGACACACTGAAAATGGTATACAGACCCCACCCATCCCCTAAAAATGTTAATGTCCATTCTGTTCCTCCAGAGCAATTTTTAGTGGAGCTGCGGAGTGAAAAGATGGGGAATAGTGGAATTCACTTCTTTTTTTCAGTAGTGGAGGCCTGTGGTGGACCAAAAGTACTTTGGCAAATGGAAAAGCCAGGATAAAATACAGCCGATATAATTGACTCTTGAACCATTGTTCATCATAATTACATTTGTTGAACAGTTGCTTGACCAATGCACTCTCATTAAGTTTGGATTATAAATGTTGTCATGAACTGTTTGATTATTAACACATTTTCTCTCCTTAATAGAAAACAGTCAGAACTTTGGCTGGAGGGTGATATTTTCCGTGCAAAGCTAAGGAAGACCCAAAAAGTTGCTGTTACAAAAATCCTTTCAGGAGTAGATGACATTTCAATTAATGATTCCAAAAATCAGAATCTCAACAGAAAAGATGCAGAACCGGTAATCATCCGAATGTTGTGCTGTTGTAAATCTTAGGGCACTGCTATAAAAATATGGGCATAATAAAGGAAAAAGTGGTTGGATTCCTTTCGTATGTTCCTTTGTATTCCTATTCCTGATAAGCATTCAAAGATTGGGGGGAAATAAGCAACTAATGAACAAGATCAAAGGACATTCTGCAAGCTGAGGTATGGGTATAAATAGTTCTGCTTAACTCTTGGGTTACAAAACAAATTGTGCACACGTGTTTCATCATTGATCCAGCAGAAGGAAGCCCATTTTAAAATGTGTGTGTGTCCAAATTACTGTACTCCTTCTTTCTGCTATTGCTGTGGTTCTTGTCGGTAGACAGCCGTTTCATATTGGTTTGATAGTAGCCATAGACAACTAAAAACACAAAGACATTAAAATGTTGGATTTTTTTAAAGTCTGTTGACTTGTTGGTACCCCAAAAGTTCATTAGTTCACAGATGATATGTATTAAATCTGATATTTCAGTATTTGACATTTGATTTAAATAATCCCACTGGCATACCATTTATTTACAGTACAGTGATGAAGAAGAAATACACACAGTTACGCAAGGAGATAAACTTCGTGCCCTGAAAAGCAAAAGGCAGGCAAAAGTTAACTCAGTCCCACTAACGTAAGTTAATTTTAATTTGCTTGCCTCTTTGCCTCTTTCTTGAAAAGTGACACTCCACATGCTTTTGTTTCTTTCAAAGAAGCACCTGTCAATTCATTTCTTCATTGTTTAAGTGTTCTCTTTTTGTCTTTTACCACCATATCTTTCTCGTTGTGTTTTGTGTTCTCAGTACCTGTCACTTCTCTGTCATGCAGAGGGTTGCTTTAGTTATTTAGCCCGTTGGTAAAACCACAACATAAGTTGAACCATCACATTAACACCTAAAAAACTCTTCATTCACCCACCACCTAGTTTTAAACTGGAGTTGGTTGCCTTAAATCAGGCATGACCAAACTTCGGCCCTCCTGATGTTTTGGACCACAACTCCCAGAATTCCAAGCCTGTATTTCCAATGGCAAAGGACTGTGGGAGTTGTGGTCCAAAACATCTGGAGGGCCAACGTTTGGACATGCCTGCCTTAAATGATCTTTCAGACAGTTTTTAATCATCATTTTTGTCAGAAGAGTCTTGCTTTCATGGGTTCTATGTTTAGGAAAACTGCTGGTCAAGGTGGTTCCTTGTGCTGGAATAGATTGTGACTTGTGTGAGGAAGAGAGTATGGTTAATAGAAATTTATTTTACTCCATCACTATTTGTGGAACAGGACATGTCTGGCTGAACATATGCTTTTTGAAATATAGTTTTAAATATCAAAAAGCAATGTGTGTCTCTGGGCTTTGTTTTCTATAACATGTATGTGGGCATTCATGTACATGTGTCAGCATTGGATCAGATATAATATTAGTATAGTGTAGCAGGCCTACATTCATCTATTGAGCATCCTACAGAGAGCATTTAACAAGTTTTTTGTGGGAGTTTTTGAAATGCCATTTTTGACAATGCTAACATTATGTTCCCACTGAGGTCGTTTTTTTCAGACGGAAGGTGATTTGTCGAATCCTTGCTAGCTTTCAGAGGTATTTAACTAGTTACAATAAAAGGAAGGGAAATAGTCTCATTTAAGGGAAGATGAAAAAGTAGCATGGCCTTTGGAGCACAGGGGAGAAATGTTTTCCCTACTGACTATCAATGGACATTTTTCTTCTCCTTAAATGGCAACTGGCTAAAATGTTGTACCAATCATTTTTTAAAAATTCTTGAATATTCCCCCCCTTTGATTTCATGTTCATCTTTTCCTCCCCACCCTCACCCTTTTTAGATGTCTCCTAGCTATGCTGGTCTCTGCCCTGAGTAGCATTGTCATCTGGTGGATTGTGTGTGGCTCCCTTCTTCCCAACTTCCTATTCTGTCTAGATGGTTTAAGAACATAGGTTCCCCAGGACCAATCTTGAGAGAGCCACTGTGTAAGTGTCCCTGTTACATTCTCTACAGTCGCTCACCTTCTCACCTCATCCATAAATGCATGCACAGAGCTTCTCTTCACTCCTCTTTTCTTTGCAAGAATTCATTTTAACTTCTCTGATTGCTTCCTACCAAAAAAAAGCAGGATCCAGTAAATGATTTTGCATTACATTTGGATTCCCCCTTGAAAACTGCTAGATAATGTTTAATGTGTTTTTCCCTTGTCTGTATGCTAGTCTGGGTGGTCTGTGGAAAAAATATGTTGTAGTAGCCATGTGGTTTTTTTAATGTGTGTGCAATGTCGATGTATGAAAAGAATTTGGTTAGCATAGGTATCTTTATTAGACCGAATGTAAGAAGACAGTGTGTGAGGCATTTAAGGCTGCAAGTTGATTCTTGTTGAACCTCTATACAATGCAAACAGAACAAGGCAGTTCTTGCTTCCAGGTAGCAGGCATAGCCTTGTGCTACATCAGAGTGCATTCTGCACCGAGGCAGATAGAAACCCACAAATTATATTGTTCTGATCTTCCGTCTACAGTATATCTCCTACATTGCACATGTCTCTCACTTAGGATGGTCACAAAACAAGAAGTTGCAAAACATGATAATACTTTTTCAGGTAACTTACATTGAATGGATTTTAAACATGAGATACCATGATTCCTAACCAGTCTTCTGAATATTTCATATTTTCCTATATATCCCTTTATCAGAAATAGTTCTGCTATGTTCAACAGTTTTGGTCTGCTTTTAATGTTCTCTAACTTCTTTGTTATACGTCCTGTGCATTATATTCAAACCTGAAAAATTGAGATAGAGATAATTTTCTTAAATATGACTTCTTAGTTACAACTATTTTTTTCCTGAATGTTTCTACTGGAAGGTTGCACTGTTCTATATTTCAGATATAAAAGTGCAGTAAATGTTACAAGCAATCATATTTCGGCCTGTCTGTACTTGGAGCACTTGAATTTATTCAATTATAGCAGTGGTGGCAAACCTTTTAGAAACTGACTGCCCAAACTATGATTCAGAACTCACCAATTTTTTGCAAAGTGCCAATACAGCAATTTAACCTGAATACAGGTGGCTGTGAAGGGGCAATATCAGGTGCCCACAGAAAGGGCTCCAAGTATCACCTCTGGCACCCATGCCATAGGTTTGCCAGTTCTGATTTATAGAGACCTTGGTGATGCATTTCTTCTTTCTTAGATTGCAGCAGTGATGAACGACGCTGTAACAACAAAAGATGATCTAGTCTGGTGAATAGAGACACACCTCTGTTACAGTTTACATTATGCTGAAAGACTGGGCTATTTCCCCCTATACAGTTGGCGTTGCATTTATAGTCTTACAGCAGAACTACTCATCTAAAAAGTGTGCCTTTCCAAATTGTAGCTGAAGACAGAAGCAATTGCTGTAGGAAAAGGTTTCATCATAAGATGCTGAACTTGTGATCCTTGTCAGGTTGTAGGTCTCCTCATCTTCTTTATGGGCTTTTCTTGCTGGGATTTGTGGAATTAACAGTCCAGCAACACCTAGAGGACAAAAAAAAAGATGCCCCCCTCACATTTGAGGTTTTAACTGCTCTCCTAAGGAATCCTCTGCAGAAAGAAAGAGAAGTGTTTCTGAAACATCCTTTGCAGAAAGATGTATTTCTGAAGTGCAGTATAACTGCAATATTTGTGGTGGATCATTTCCAGGTGCCACCATGTATGGCCAAAACCCACAGATATTGCAAACCCAATATATAGCATAATCTTTGGTACTCTCTAGTAGCCAGTTCTGGTACCACATCATGAAAACATGTATTTCTGAGGTTTTTTATTTAATATTTTCAGGCAGCATATAAGTGAAACTGTCGGTAAAGATCCCACAATTAATGGCAGCTCTACTGTACAGCTATACTGAACTTTTTTCCATTGCTGTCTTCTTATAATACATTTAGATTGAGGTTTTCTATACTGTACACCTAAATTAGTGAACAGCATTGAAAACCCAGCAGGAATTTCAAAAACTTACATACTCCTCGCACACATGTACACCTGGGAAAAAATAGGTAATCCTCTATTAATTGTAGCCATGCTACACTGATCACTTCACTTCAAGAAGTTTTGATTGATTGGTTGGTTGGTTGGTTGGTTGGTTTCTGTATTGCCCATCTAGTAACAAGGCTACTCTGGGTGGGAATTCCAAATGAGTATGTATAATAAGGCAGAGAAAAATCATTTATTTTTTAAAATCAAGTTGATTTAAATCATCAAGCAAAACTCTGATTTTTAAAACATTTGAATTGTGTTTTAAATCAGTTTGATATAAATTCAGTCTGCTATGAGGCATTGCTCCAATTGTTAACAGTCCAGGAGGATAGCCTACCCATGTGATAAGGCACATGACTTGAGATACTTCTGTTCTGCACCATAAATAAGAAAATAGACCCTGTTTTGTAGGCTCAGAATAGGTTAGCATAGTTGAGTGTACTTGCTTTTCAATACTGCTGCTTCATTAACTACTTTTGGACAGATTCAGAGTTGGCACTGTTTCCACTTGGCAGAACGGAACCAACATCATAGTAGAGTCTTATCATTGGAAGCAGGGACAGCTATTTTTGCTGGTTCTTCCTCTCCACTGCAACTTCCAGCCCCATGTCACACACACTTCTGGGCAGTTGTCCAGAGCAACTTGAGGGTGAGGGTGGTAGGCAGGAAGATGACCATGAAAATTACCTCCCATGTTTTGGCCCAAGGGATCTAAGGTGCATGGAATTTGGCTCCATGCAACATTGGATCCAGTCAATTGAAAATTAAAGAACTTGTTTCCTGTTCACCCTTGGGACATACAGCACACATCAGTTCAGAATGAGTATGTACAAGTTCTAGCTTCACTGAACAAAACATTTAGTGGTACAACATAATTTTTCTTCTTCTTGTACTTTGCATATTTCATAGAACCTGCTAATATTTGGGGTAGATTTGTCTTGCAGTGTCATATCTAAGACCTGCCTATTTCTATTAATGACTTATACTTCCTCCTATCAGAAGTTACAAAAATAAAAGACCAAAAAACAAAAAACCCTACATGAATGATTTTAAAGCAGAGGAAGAATTTAACTACATAGGCACTGAGGAGAGACCATGAAATTATTGTTCCCAAACATTTGTTTAGAGGAATCTTTGTGGGAAACCACATACCACATCCTTTTTCTCACTCACATTATATACTTTGCAGGTTGTTTTATATAACTTCTCTCTCTGACTCTTTCCAGAGTAATTCTGCAGTCCAGTGTTCAGAAAAGTAAACAGTCTGGACCTAGCATTTCTGACAATGCAGGCCTTGCTAAACGAACTACCAGGTCTACAGCAAGAAAAAGCACTTTTAAAAGGTGAGAATTACTATCATGAACTTGAAATGTGGTCAAGTTAATAGAAACAGAACTTTAAATAGAATTAGCACTTCCACTGCTTAAATCGGTGCCTTTTGGAAAAATGTACCTCAAAACCATAGTTTAGGGAGACCAAAGTGAATGTTAGGATCCCAGTTCCTCTACCCACCCACCCCAGCAAGACTATAAGGAGGTCAAAAGCATCTGGTACAAGACTTAGACTAATCATAGCTACTTGTTACTTAGGAAATAATACCATACACCTAAACTTTATTCTTCCTGAAAACAACTCGGGTTAGTTTAAATCAGATGTGGAGAGCTCCATTGTCAGCAAAAGCCTGCATTCCTCTGGCAGGGACCATCAGGGCTGAATATCGCAAAAGCCTGCATTCCTCTGGCAGGGACCATCGGGGCTGAATATCACAAAAGCCTGCATTCCTCTGGCAGGGACCATCGGGGCTGAATATCGCAAAAGCCTGCATTCCTCTGGCAGGGACCATCGGGGCTGAATATCAAAGACGAGGAGGGGGGTCACATGTCAAATGGGCAGGAGCAAGACCAAACTGCATACTTGCCCGTGTACGAAATACTTGTCCCATGTACTGCAAGAGTGTATATAAATCTCATAATTTAGCTGAGCTAAATCTGGAAGCTTTGTTAAGTGTATTTCAGGAAGGAAATGTTCTATAAAACGCTTGGAACCAGAACAGATGACAGTGGAAGGTCTAAATTTCTATCCTCAGAGGCCTCCGAGGCTCTTTCAGACCACCAAACCTGCCAAAAAATGAAACTAGGAAGTCCACGTTTATTTGGAAAACAGTGTTTGCATTTTTGGCCCCGTGGCACAGTGTTTAAATGTCTGTACTGCAGGTAAAACTGTGCTCATGACCTGGGGTTCAATCCCAGGTAGCAGGGTCATGGTTGACTCAGCCTTCCATCCTTCCGAGGTCGGTAAAATGAGGACCCAGCTTGCTTGGGGGGGGGGACAATGTGTAGTCTGCATACTGCAATTAAAAAACTGCAAACCGCCCAGAGAGTACTTGAAGTGGTATGGGGCGGTATATAAGCAGAACACTTTGCTTTGCTTTGCGTGTGACCTATTGAAAAAGGCAAATTGCCATTCCTGGAGACTTCCAAGAGGAAGTGCATGTGTGATCAAGTCAGTTCTGACTTACGGCAACCATTTTCAGCATTTTCTAGGTAGAGAGTACTCAGGAGTGATTTACCATTCCTTTCTTCTGGATGGCACCCTGAGAGGGTGCAGCTTGCCCAAGGCCACACAGGTTGGCTGTTCTGGGATGCACAGTGTGGAATTGAACTCCCACGCTTTGGCTCTGCAACCAGATAATTAAATGACTGAGGTATCCATCTTCATCCAATACAATACACCTTTTCTGCAACTTTTGCCCCTTAATTTAAAATAATACCAATGGAAAGAAAGTTTGAAGAGACTATTACAAAGGAAAAGAAAGATGAAAAATGTAAATAACATAAGTGATAAATTCCACTACAGCTTAAATGCAGAAAGAGTAAGAAACTGATCAGAGGTAGGCAGTGCATTTTTATTTCTTCTCTACAATTTTTTGTAGAAATCAATAAATAATTTGATTTTTAGGGTCCAAGTAGTAGTTGCTTAATAATTTTTTAAAAATGGTTTTAAAAGTGTTCCTCATGAATAAATCAGCAGGCTCTTTTTAAAAAAATGCAAGTACTTATTAAAATCAAATAGACTGCAATCACTTTAGAAAAAGCTTTCCATTTTGTGTTAAAATGAAGCAGAATTCTTCTTCTAAGGCTGGGCCTGCTGTGACATGTGCATACATCCTCTTAAAAACAATGGATGTAAAATGTCCTCTGCCTTGGATGAATGAATGTGTATACGGGTATTTCAGTTAATCAGTTAGCCCATGAACCAAAGTTCATACAAGTTAAAAACTGTGGTGTTATTTATCTAGTAACAGCTCTAGTGTGGCTAAGAAAGAGATACTAAAAGGGGACTTTTTTAAAAAGGAAAGAAGTAATTTGGATCCTGAGATTTAAAATATATCAATATTCATGTGCTTATATTTCTGTATGAATGTGAATGTGGTAATTGGTGAGGCATTTTGAACTGTGTTCCTGAATATATTACAAAGATTTGTCTGCCCTGTTGGAAGTAGTGAGAAAGAGCCCACATCTGCTCTGTGAAGCACTTGATTTTTTTCTTGCTGTTCCTAGAAGTGCCTCCCCTCCCCTACCCTTAACCAGAAGCTAGTTCCTACTGTTCCTAGCTGTATACAGTACTATCAACACACATGTTCCCAGTCTTGCATTTGTAAAATGGAGTAGATTATTCATTTTTATGGTTAGAAAATTAATCATGCTTCTGCAAGCTTCTTCCTTGCAGTATAAAAGAAGCTACATCTAAACAAGACTGCTTTTCAAATGCCTTTAAGCAGAATTACATCCTGCTGTTGCTACCTGTTCCATCCACGGATTGCTAATGCTGCACCAAGGGGGGAAAGGGCAGCATGGAGACAAAAAGATTCAAACTTATCTCATATATTATATCATATACACTGGTACCTTGTATAAAGGAATTGTTCCAAATGAAATTCTGTTAAGCAAATTTTCCTTTGTACAAATTTCCCATAGGAATGCATTGAAAACGGAGTAATCCCTAATCGTGACCATTTTTATGTTGTATGGATTCACCCCATAGGTGATTCGGTTAAGCAAATTTCCCCTATCTCCGGAATTTTTTACGTTGCACAGATTTTATGTTATACAAACTGTCATACGAGGATCCACTGTAGTTGAAATCATTATTTTATACATTTGGTTAAATATTACCAAATTGATTAGTGCTGAGAAGGAAGGGGTGGTGGTTGTTTCACAATTCCCCAACAAATGGCCTTCTCAAGATGTTGGGAGCATGAACAGGGCCTTTTCCCCAGATTTCAAAGCAAAGACACGCTTGTATTGAAAAATGCTTAGGACCCAAAATGCAGGATATGAGGAAATGATGCTTAATATATTCTGAACATCACATTATGATGACAAGTCGCATTGGTGTGTAAGGTGAGTTACACACCAAGGTGAGTTAACCCAGAGGAGACTTAAGGATTAGTCACTTGCATACTGAGGTCACGTGTTTAATTTAAACAGGATTAGCAGTGCAATACATTGTATATTGCATTGTATATTGTATTGTAAACTCCTCAATGTGGAAAACCCTTAGATGTATCAATTTAAAAGACAGCAAACATTTGTTCACACTGCACTACAAAATACAGAAAGTGCTGATATGGATCTGCATTAACTATCAAAGCAGAATTTGTGCTTCGTACTGTCCCCAGACAGGCAATACTATGAAATGGTGACTTGGGGAGCAGAGGCGTAGCCAGGGTTTTCAGCACCTGGGGACAGAGTCAGTTTTTGTGTTTCCCAAAGAACAGGGAGGGGCTAAGACACCGTGGTGAAGACAGCAGTGGTGGCTGCGGAACCCTGCGCACCAGCCCTGGCAGGTCACTTCTGAGGCACCTTTCTGCAGTCTGCAGCTCCTGGGCGGGAAGCTGTTTGGTGCCCAATTTAGCACCCCCAGATGCTGCACCTGGGACAGATATGTCCCCCTTGCCCCTCAGCTATGCCACTGTTGGGGAGCTGGGAATGAACTGGGAACTGGGAACATCTTCGGTTACTCAAACCAATGTGGGACTTGTCTTTTCATCCAACTACTGCTTATGTTTCCCTATTTATTTTTTATTTTTTGTTCTTCACTCTGAAACTTGAAAATACTGATTTTAGTTGTGCTCTCTCTCTCTCTCTCTCTCTCTCTCTCTCTCTCTCTCTCTCACACACACACACACACACACACACACACACACACACACACACACAGAGAGAGAGAGAGAGAGAGAGAGAGAGAGAGAGAGAGAGAGAACGAAATACTAATAATTTGAGTAGTTGGTGCCTTGAAGTGTTTGCTCCATCACAAACCTCTGTGACATATATATGAAGCTACTTTTGGCAACTATCACTGAGTAGAGGATGCGGAAATCTATTCTAGAGATGGGGAAGTAGTCCCTTGTAAAGCAGTCGTGGTGGTGGTGCTGGGGAGTTGCAATAAACCCTGAAAGCAAACAGAGGCACCAAATTGGAAGTGATAGTCTTCAAAAGCAGCTTTGGTTTGGGCTCCAGTACAGTTGAATGCATCTCTGGTGCAGTCTGGTGGCACACAACCAAGAAGAGCAAGTAGGCCTGGGGAAGTAAGTGACTGCTCTGTTTTCTTTCCTGCCTGAGTCTCTCAAGTAGCAAATCTATCCGAATGACATGTGCCACGGCATACCTACTCTTGACCAGTAGTTTGGATTAGTGTGTAATAGAGGGAGAGTGTGAAAATCTAATACAGTAAAAGGAAGATTTCCCAAGGGAGAGGAACAAAACCTTTGGTTTGCAGGGTCCCCCCCCCCCCAATAAAGGTCATTTAACTGAGTTTTTGTTTGCTAAATAATTAGTTTAACTTTTAAACGTGGTTGTTGAACTGAAAGGGCCTCTTTGGGCCTCTTAGTGGACAAAATATTTTTAATTTTCAAAACATTGTTCAGGAGTCATTGGAGGACCCGGGGGCCCTGAGAGCCCTCAAGGGATGACAAAACACCCCCACCAAATTTAAATTGAGGCTAGCCCGAGAGAGTCCCAAGGTATGCGGGTGATTTTCAAATAAATATACAGTACCACATAAGTCACATTGTGCCCTCGGTTGGGCTAGGCTTTCTGTCATTATGTGCTCTATCCAGCAGATCCTTTTTGGAGGGGTTGCTGCGTGCCGAGGAGCTCTCTCCAGTTGATATAAGTGCTTCCACCAAACATTATATGCTTGGTGACAAGAGTGAATATTCTCTTTCTAGAGAAAAGTTGCATTACAGATATACCTCCTATTTGGAAGTGTGAAAGTGCACTGTGACTTTCAGTGACATATGGTTATTTATGCCTCTCAACTACTTCTAAAATGGAACTGGAACACAATCGTCAAGAATACTGAAGTAACTCCATCCCCTGCTTCCTTTAAACGTGCCTAGAAAGGACCACCCCTTATCATGGTTGTTAGTAGTTTAGGGAACAAGGTTTTATATTGGTGCAGTTGAGTTGAGAGGATGAATCTACAGACTAGATACATGGGAACAAACACAGTAAGTGCATACTTGCTATTGGTGAGGAACTCTACTCATTTATCTTAACTGTGGGAAAGCATTTATCACAGGCAGGGCCTTGTTTGTTTTCTGCAACTCTCTCTGATTCTAACATTCGTTTGCTCTTGGCTCTCTAATGAAACTGGAAACTGAGTAAAGTGACAGGAAAAAAAATACCTTCTGAAATCCTGACTAATCTGAAAACAATCTTTTCTTTACCCTTTCCCTCTCCCTCTTCCCACAGTCTGATGCCTCAGAGAGAAAGGAGGAAAAGGGATGCTTTACAACAGTTACGCTTATGGTACTTTGATCCCACTGCTTTCTCTTTATGAACCTGAACTTCCTTGGCTTCTAACGTTCGTAATACCCGAGTTGCAGGCCTGTGTGTTCCTTGCTGTTAAAATTGTTTAGTGTTTGGTAATGGAGCTCATGGTTTCCCCTCCCTTTGTTCTTGAATTTGATCTTTGTTTGCTTTCTTAAACTCGTACCCCATACCTGAATTACTGATATGTGCTTTGGTCTCTTGACATCGCATAAACTTCATTTCTGTCATTCCCACAGTGCTCCCATACCAAGAACCAGAACTGTGTTGCGTTAAACTATCACAATTGAAGAGGATGAATAAGACAACGTTATCTGCCAATTAAAGGGACATTTTGGTCAATTTTAAAAACAACTCACAAAGAAATGTGGAAGGGTGGAGAAGCAGGAGTCTATTTTAATATTCAGCTGGAAAACAATTAACTTTGGTGAAGGTTATGCAATACCCCAAAGCTATTGTGACTGTAAGATTCAATTTCTTTTTTCTTTTTTAATTTTGGAAGAGGTTTGGGATGTAAAGATAATAATGTTCTGTAAATCTTAGCCTTGGTTCGAAATAACTCTCTTATTACTAAGAGAGCTTATTTTCTGTTTGATGCTAATGTACAAAATGTGATGGCAATCACTGATTTTTCTGTCCCCACAAATAATTGTGTACATATGAATGAGAGAAGAGGCTGTTACCACTGTTCCATAATTTACAGTGGCATCAAATTATGAATGCGCATAGTTGCAAAAAATTCAAAATACGAAGGGAAATCCATCCAGGGCACAATGCCCCCTGGTAATTCAGGTCTTCTGCGAAAACCTCAAGATAGGAAAAATTTCCTATGGGATGCCTCGAGATAACAAAAATTTTGCGGAAGGCTTCCATTCCCAGGGTGCATTGCATCCTATTGGATTTTGAATTATGATAATTTTAAGTGTCGTGAGGAACAGATTAACTTTGTAATTCGAGGCACCACTGTACACTTATCAGCCCAGTGTGACTGCTTTCCATGGAAAGGTAGGCATTAAAGATGCACTTTTTCATGTATTTGTGGCTCATAACAGTGATCAGTGCTTGGAGAAGTTACGTTTTTTTTGGCTCACAGTCCCCAGCCAGCGTGGTCACTGCCCGGCTAGAAAATTCTAGACGCTCTCGTCCAAAAATGTACCTGCTGCAAGCTACTTTTGATTGTTCTAATTATCCTAGCATTTTAATCACCTCCAACTAATTATTTTAAAAAACCACCAAAGAGTGCTTCATTTTATAGCTTTGTGTTGTTTTCAAATTACCACTGCCTAAAATGTTTATTATTTCTTACTTAACATGAACATCTGTAAAGATTAAGAAGCACTGTGTGCTGCATTTCAAGGCCACCCTGAAACTGTCTGTTTAGTACTTATAGTGTTATGTGGGTACAGAAATAATTTTAAGCTTACTACAAACAATAGAAAAGGCAAAACTCTATTGTATTAATAATTCTTTTTTTAGTGGGGAGGCACCTGGGTATGCAGAGTCACCCGTGTTTCATAGAAAGAAAGGGCAATGTTTCAACTCTTTTAAAGCCTTTTAAAACAAGTGACGATTATGGGGAAACAATCCCTGTTTTCATGCAGGAGCTCTCATAGGATTCAAGCAGATACCCTTCCTAGTCCTGTCTGAAGATGTATCTCCTGCATCTTCCTAACTCATTGACCTTTGTTGATTCATTATAATTTAGGTTAGGAAGAGACAACATGCATTCACTCTGTAGTAAAATCTAGATTAAGGAGCACTGAGTTGGTACAATTATGATTCCTGGCCATTAAAAAAGCCACCAGTAGTAGTGCATTTTCTTTTTGGCATTAGTAATTAGTGCAACAGTTGTAGTGCTATGCCAAAAGTAGCATGCAGTAAAATCTGTCCATGTTACTAAATAAAATATGACCCATGATTAGAATTTTTACCCTCAAAAATAAGGAAGCCTATAGACTAGTCTGCACCCCTCGGGCAATAAGAAGCTATATCTTCAGTCTGCTGAAGTGGAAATATATGAGTTTGTTTTAAAATTAATTGTGGGCATCTGCTTTTTTAAAAAATAGACTTTTTTTCCAAAACATTTCCTGAAATGTTGGGGGGAAAACACCCTCATTTCAGCTGCTATATCATTGCACACATTCACTTTGTTCAAATGTTTCACTGAATTTTCAGATGGTTTTTAAATACTTCCTTATTTTAAATGAATGAATTATGTACATTGTGGGTATTTTTACAAGGACATAAAATACATCAATTAGACCTTTCATAGAATTTCAGGCTACCTGGTTTTAAAAAACACCAAACATTAGTGTGTTTATTAGGGAATGCTTGCGCTCTTGCTCGTCATTCTAGCTTGTCTCCCAGAAGTCATCTTAAAGAACTCAGCTATCCATTGTCTTCGTATTCTCAATTGCTGTGCAAAATAGAATGAAGTTCATTGGCACATTTGGTGGGATGGCCAAGAGTACTAACCAGTATCTAAAGCATGAAAAAGCAATGGGAGCACTCGCCAGACTTTAACAAGAAAGTAACATTCCCTTTTCAAATATGAGAGTCCCTCTTTATAAGTTACTGTTTGAAACAAAGGAGTAGGCCGTTTGACACAGTGGAGATTTGGTGAGTTATGGGAAGCTCCAAATCAAAACTCTGGTAGCTCTCCCTCCCAACCTCGGGAAGGGGTTGTGTATTATTTTACTGGCAGCATAAACTTCCCAGCTGCCATGATACTTCCTGGGATTCACTGCCTTGCGGTCTAATAAGGCTCTGTAGAAGGTGCATCCCAGAGTTACGATTCCCAGGAAATTCTAGAATGATGTCATATTTCTCACAAATCACCAACAGAAAAGTCAGAGGTGTTGATGGTACTGGTAAAATCACTCAAAAACTCAGAGGGGGGGGCAGATACTTATTTGGGTCTCTTGAATTCTTAATAACTCCAAAAACAAAAGAACACACCCCTATTAATGAACTGCTTAGGCAGTGATTCACTGGTAAGTGCAAAAAAACCCAACAACAAACGTTTCAGTTGTATATAGCTACACACCACTGGGTCATCTCTTTGTGCGTAAGTAGCTGTCACTCTGTGCTGACATGTATGATTTGATCTTCTGTGAAATGAAGCAGCCCATTGGTAAGAAATTAAAAGATTATAATATATGCTCGAGTACAGTTCAAAAAGCAGCAGAGCCCTGAAAAAGAATGCATTTGTTCCTTTACAATGCAGAGTGGTTTAAAATGGAACCCAATGGCCACGCCGTGCTACTTGTTGTACAGCTATCAAATGCTAAACGTTGCTCCAGATAGCTCAAAATACCCCTTTATTGCACCCGTGTGACTTGCATTCACATAATCTTAGGCTTATTTGCCCAGAAGTCCCATTGAGTTCAATAGCGTTGCCCAGAGTTTTATCTTTGCCACTTCTACTACAGATTTGCCTCCAAACTCTTTTGAGACACTGGTCAAAAATCCTACCACTGGCCCAACTCAAATGATATAACCCAACAGGAGCAAACTGCTGCAAGCTAATATAGACATTATTTGTTGCATGACTCAATATGCAGCAGACATCTGCAGTAATTTCATAAATTGCAACGATCTGCTCCCAAGTCACACCTGCAAGAGAGGTGACTGAATTATGTTAAAACAAAACAAACGAACCTTCCCCTATTCAAGTCTCACATACTTGGAAAAGGCTTTCTCAGTGATCTAGTACCCCCAAGCTTGTAAACCAAAGAAGATTCTCCCTTCTCAGTTGCTGCGTGCACCTTGGTTTGTAGCCTATTTATTAGGCTTGCCAGACATTCTTCATCCCTTACCCACAATGCATATGGGATGACTTGAGCTCTGTAGTAGTTGGTTAGCATAACAGCAACCACCTCTCCCAAGGTATCAACAGTGAAGATATTCTAGAACTTGTTACAATATTGACAGCTGTGCTGTTGAAAGACTGGATGGAAACATTTTTTTCAGAGTTGACACTTGTAGGTCCCAGTAATGTTGTCTTGTAGTTTTGTATCAATTTCTTTATAAACTCTTGTACAGATCTTGTGTGCAATGTATATGGTGTAATCAATACTGCTCATTTTTTTTAAAAAAATCTAATATTTAAAGAAAAAGACATTTATTTTGCTATATGTATTTTATGAGTAAACTCGGCACTATCTTGAAACTTTGATAGTGTGCATCTGTCATTCTAGTGCGATTTGATTGTATAAATATTGACTTAACTTGTAAAACAATTGTATACAAATAAAATCTACTGCTTATACAGGGCTCCACCACAAGAGAGGCGGAGAATAACGGATTTTCTAAATATTTATACGGGCAGTGTGGTGTGTATAATGAGGGAAAGGGACTTTGTAATTTTTGCTAGTGAAATGTGTTTTTTCTACAAGTAGGCAATCACTCAGTTCTTACTGAGTAATGTAAAACAATTCCACTGAGAGCTACTTTTCTTGAGGGGTGTTGGATTTAGATTTTTGTATCCAGACACAACACACACACAAACCCAACACAGACATTTAGTTTTTACTGCTCCTCGCAGCTCTTTTAAGAGCTACTAAAGTAAATATGTTTGCTGTTAATTAATAACTAAATTAAGGTACTAGCAAACCCTTTAGCTAATACCAAACCTGAAAGAGAAATATTGATGCAGTTAGAGAAACCCTTGGTAACTAACAGAATGCGAGAAACAAGTGCAGGAGAGTGCCAACTGATACATTTGGCAGGTTATACCCTTTTAAAAAAATACAGAGAACCCCAGGCTTGCAATCTCACTGATCATATCCTAGTGTTACAGGCCTGAGGACTGCTCTTGCATAGGGGACAGATCCCAAACAGAAAACTATGATCTCTAATCTTATAATGTGTACCAATGCTGATTTGATTGAGCGACACTGTCTCATGCAGAACCACGGCAGCAATCTGAAGGAAACAGAGGCCATGTGTGTGTGTGAATAAAACTCACTTTCCAAAAGCCTATGGACAAAGGTATATCATACTGGAAATAAACTCAATCATTGGCTACTATCTAATGGGAATAAAACTATAAGAAAATAGTTGTTGTGAGTTTTTCAGGCTGTTTGGCCGTGTTCTGAAAGTTTTTCTTCCTTCCAGAATATGTCTGTGAAGATTCTCAGACATCCAGCTGACTTTATCTGGAAGCTGAGAGATGGCAAATGGACTTCTTTTCCTTGAGAAACTGAAACGTTTCACTGTTTGGATGAGCACAAAATGTTTCAATCTCTCAAGGGAAAGAAGTCCAGTTGCCATGACCCAGCTTCCGGATTCCTTCCAGAAGGAAGGAAAAACTTCCAGAACAGGGCCAAACAGCCCGAAAAACTCACAACAACTATCAGATCCCGGCTGTGAAAGCCTTCAAAAATATAAGAAAATAGCTCAGATCCCAAACATTTGGCAGGTATGTTTTGCTTTTTATTCGCCAACTTCTGAAAATTGTGCAAACTACTTGATATGGCAAAGGTACATTTCATGCCATGAAGCTGGCAAACTCAAGTATCTACAGGGTTTTGCCACAAAAGTCCCCAAAACAGATCACCTTACAGAGTTTACATTGGAACACCATGGATAAAGAATCATCCTTCTGTACCTGTTGGACACCATCATCTTGAATCTTTATTTGAAATCCCTCGTATATGGTACCATAAGCGTTCATACAGCTAATCCCAAAACACTTGGTTCTGGGCCTTCAAATCCTGGCCCACTGAATGTGTCTTATACTGTTAACACAACAGAAGTGCAAAATTCACACACAAAAGTCATTTCTCTCTCTGTAGACTTGAATGATTCTCTTCCACAGTGATGTCAGGTTGGTATCTTCGCAGCTATTTTGGAGGTGCCATACAGTTCTTTCAAGCTAAAGCAGGAAAATCCTCAGGGTCGTCGGGGTTTGGCGCAGCAATGTGCATCTAAGAAGAAGAAATACACACCTGTAAGCCATTTGCTGTAGACTTGGATGTCATTTTGTCCATCATTATTTCGACCTTAGGGCTGTGGCTATGTTGTGACCAGAGTGGCGTTAAGCAACCATAACAGGCACTTCTCTGTTGTTGGGCTACAGTTCCCTTTAGACACTCCAACACCCCCTATGCTGAGGAGGGCCAATGATAGTTGCTGCCCCAACAACTGCAGCAGACCCACAAGGTGTGCATCCCTGCTACATCAGGAGCCACTGGTTTTTAACCATTATTGGGTGGCTTCAGTGTACACCAGGTGTGCAGTTTACTGCAATGCACACTGAACACTAGAACTAGCTGATTTTTTAAAAAAAATTATTGAATTTAATAAAAACTACAACACCAAACAAAGTAAAATCAAATTACAAGAAAAAAACCATAACACAACAAAACAACTAGACGTTTTTAAGACTTCCTAAAATCAGTAAATCCACACATACTGTGTTGAGGCTGGGCTGGAGAGAGCGCATCCCCAATTTCAGCCCATGAAGCTCGCTTGGGTGTCCCTGGCTCAGTCCTCCTTTAAGCCTGTTTAACCTCTTTTGAGTTGTGAGACTGAAATTCAGAGTTACTTTTAAAAGGAGTTAGGTTACCAGGGAAAGAGCTGCGTTGTTTGTTTGTTTTTTAATCCCAAAGTCAGCCTCATCCCGTCCCTGCTTTTCTTTTCACCAACAGTCCATGCTCTTCTTAAAAGGAACCCTTAAAAGAACGTATGTGAGGCTTCTGGTGGATGATGTCAACACTGGAAGAAATCCAGGTGTTCAGAATTCCTTTCTTTGTAATGATCTCTTCCACCTCTGGGCACTTTTTAAAATAGCCATGCTTCACTGTGAACCCTGTAGAAAACTGAAACACCACAGCCATTTCTTAATAAGGTCAACAAATGGCTGAAGAGGGTCTGGGGCCAGGTAAGCACCTAAGCTAAATTTTATCTCTGTTTGGGAATCTCTCTTTTTTCAGTGCTTGAAAATCAAATTGTTTATGCCTGTGTTTGACCGCCTCCTGACTCTTCTATGTCCCTTCATTCTGAATGTACTGGTTCATGGAAGAGAAAATAACCATTAATAACAAGAGGGAAATCCAACGAAATCTCCATTTTAAGTCCATTTTTGCATACACACTTTCTTCGCTTTGCTTAGTGAGCTTTCCACAGCCAATGCACACGCTCCGAGTTGACTGCACTGAAAGAGTTTCCCCATGATCGCCCTGTTCTAAGTGGGTGGCGCCATTTTGGTTCTCAAGACAGGCTTTGGGGAGAAATAAAAGGTTTTACCATCACTTCTGGCCTGGGTCCCGAGTCCTCAACTCGACGGCCACGGCCACGGCCACCTCGTCCTCCTCTGGCTCCGCGTCCAGGACGAGGCAAACTCCCAAAATTAATGTCCAGCTGGGAAGTGATGTCATTTGCCGCTTTTCGGAAAAAGTGAGAATCATCCTCACCATCTTCCTTCAGCACCTAGGATGGAAATTGCCAACATTTTCATAAAACCACCTGACTTTTCTTTAAACATCTAAAGGAGCACCAAAGGCCTCCAAGAAGCTGCGGGAAAGGAACTAGAAATGAGAGATATAGGCATAAATGGCTACAATGCATCCAGCCATCTTTTGTCGCAGCAGGGGTCCAAACTACTTTAAAATAAATTCAAAAGGCACTACCGTCCAAGAAATGAACAATGAAAGCACAGCCACAACCAAAGCCTTCCTAGATGTCCCTGAGGAGGAGCTGAGGCAAACTTCTAAAAGAGAAAGGCAGCAAAACATTTTTGAACCAAATTGTTCAACACAAGCTAGAAATGAAGAGGATCTGTCCTGTGTCACCCTCTGGCATGCTCTAAATAGCAAAGAAGAGGGGCATGGTGGCTCAGTGGACTAAGGCTCTGAAAACTGTTGGCTGCAAAGTTAGCAGCTCAGTGGTTTGAATCCAGTGGAGTGAGCTCCCGCTGATCACCCCAGCTCTTGCCAACCTAGCAGTTTGCAAGCATGTAAATGCAAGTACTGTAGATAAATAGGCACCGCCGTAAAAAGCAGGAAGGTAAAACAGTGTTTCCATGCTGGCCAAGTGGACATGGACTTGCACAACACTGGTTCTTTCGGCTTGAAGACAGAGACGAGCACCACCCCTAGAGTCGGACACGACTAGCACGCACGTACAGGGGGGGACCTTTACCTTTTACCTTTTCTAAATAGCAAAGAAAAGCAAACAACAAGATCTTGAGGTGTGGATATCTGCATCCAAAACATCTCTTAAAATAATTTTTTGGTTGCTGATATTAATGATTTGTTCTACCGGGTGTGCTTATTATGTTCAGTATCGACTGACTTCCCTATTTGTCTAATACATCAGCTTTCCCTACTCCTACATCACAATGTTTTGGATCATAATCCCCATCATGGCACTGGATGCCTCAACAGTACATGGCAACTGCTCGTACTCCAAGCTCTTCAGCAACGTAATAAGCATTAGATGAAGCTTAAATCAACGGATTATGTTTTGCCATGTCCTTTCTATGCCCTTAACATTGCTTTTGTTTTCAATTTCTAAAAAAAATGGCATTACTGACAAGTATATCCTTACACCTCTTTCTATTATTCGACATTCCTTCCAGCTGCGTAAATATAGGAAACTAATTTTTCTTCAAAGAAACATTATTTATTTATTTATTTATTTCCTACACTTATATACCGCACCATTTCCTGGAGGACTCTGGGCAGTTTACAAAGAGAAAGAAAAAAAAGAGTACAGATAATTAAAACATTCTGATTATAAATCAGAATTGCTAGATCAGTCACAAAACAAATTTAATATTCAAAGCACCACATTTTATCACATTGATATATTACCTGCTATTCAGTAACTATTAGTATCCAGTAACAAAAGAGCCTCGTGGCGCAGTGGTTAAATGCCTGTACTGCAGCTAAAACTGTGCTAACGACCTGGGGTTCAGTCCCAGGTAGCCAGCTCATGGTTGACTCAGCCTTCCATGCTGAGGTCGGTAAAATGAGTACCCAGCATGCTGGGGGGGGGGGCCAAAGTGCAGCCTGCATAATTAAATTGAAAACTGCCCAGTGAGTGCTTGAAGCGTGATGGGGCGGTATATAAGCAGAACACTTTGCTTTTATTATATTAGAACAAGATATGACATACACAATGTATGTAACATTATTTTCAAACTAAGTATTACGAAGACTAACACAGGTTTTGTAAAACGATGAACTTGATATAATGAACAACAAGCCTAACATCAGCATGTACTTCCATTAACTATCCCAATAAGAAAGACCAGCCTTTTGAACTCCATGGCAGGCCTTCTCTTGAGCTGGGAATTCCCCTGGTACCACTCCTGAGAAAAACATGGTCTATGACCCTACTTCAGGAAAGGGAAACTTCTGGGCAGCTGAAATTGGGCTCACAAGAATTTAAGACAAAATCCTTGACACGAGCCCCATCTTCCTCTCAAGGCTTTTTCCATTCAGTTGTTCTGCCCCAACCTCTTCACCCATCTTACTGAGAACACGTGGGAAGGAGAAGCCCAGCATTCTCTTACCACCGATCAGAGATAACATATCTTTCTTCCTCACTTGTTGGCAACTGGGGGGAAATCCTCAATTTACTCCCAAGTTCTGACTGAAAACACATGAATTTCTCTCTACCCTACTCATCTTCCCAACCTCCTCCGATATCATTCTACGTAGCAAACCTGAATATGGCATAATATAGTCTGCTAGCCCAGTCTTACGGGGGCATAACCAATAGTTACCAAAATGTAAGGAAACACATCAGACCAACACTTTAGAAAACCAAACACCTTCCTTTCAAAATTCCAGATCAAATATCTGCAAAGCAATGCAACAAAACCTGCTGTGATATCTGATGGCAGATCTCTATATATGTGCTAATAAATCAGTAAGTACTAAGCTGGACTGCTCTTTTCACTTTCAGTGAACACCAGGAAGGGGGGGGGGAATAGGATAATGCCTATTTCTGGACAACACATTCAACGGACGATGTACACAAAAGCCCTGAACGCATGCAATTCAACAGCCCATATCTAACAGGTTGGTTCCAAAGATACTGTATAACTCTGTTTTCACTGGTAGGACTAAGAGGAAACCAATTTCCTGCTCTCCTTCATGCATTTCCAAGAACTGTTCCAAAACACTCGGGGGTAGGGGGACACACACAAAATACCTGGTTTTCTGGCTATGAGAACTGCTGTGACAGAAAAGAGAAAAAAAATTGACTGTATTGATAGTTGGATGGCAGCTGAATATTTGATGCATACCAATATGCAAGCTCTGTCTGCATAATCAAGATCCCTGAGCACATGGCTATATCATTTAAGTGCAACCCACTTCATGTGTAGAAGGCCCTTAGCATATCTTCAGCTGAATGCAATGAAGATGGGAGCACCCCTTCTTTCTGGGATTCTGCTTTCTCTTAGCCCCATCTTCAGTCCATCTGCCCATGCTGTCCTCATATGCAAAGGGGAAATCTAGATTCTGCGCATGATCATAAGCTATGGACTAAGAAAGCAACTTATCCACTGCTATTCAATAACCAGCACCAACCACAAAGGGACAGGAACAAAAATGTTTCCATTCGCTCCAGCTAAGCCCTCAAATAGAAAAAGAACTCTATCCTGTGTTAAAGTTAAAAAATATTGATTTCTTAATGCGCTGAGCTGTATATTCTAACAGTGCGTCCACATCTATTCTGATATTTGTAAGCGCGAGTATAAATATATAAAAGCCAGAAATTTTACCATAGGGTTGAAAGGAAGAACCCTCTAAATTCTAAGTTAATGCTTACATCATCTCTATATTTTGACTTGTGAATCACCACTGCTTTGGAAGGAACAGCGGTTTCAGGCTTCCGGATGTTGAATTCGGGCTTTGGTCGATTTTGTTGCTGAAGATTTTTCCACTCATCCAACGTCATCTCTTGAGCTACTTCTTCCACTGGTTCTCCTTCAGCAATTCTAAGGGTTTATAGTTGTAAAGTAAAAACCATTAGCCTGTGACATGCCAGGAACGGAAAGGTGCAGTATAATTTCACTGAAGTTAAGGCTTCTAAACAGCGGCAGAGAGTTTGCACAAGAGGGACCTGCAATGAAATATTGCATTGTGGAGTGTGCAAGCCAGTCAATCATGCATGGCCTTTCCAACCACACTTGGTTCCACTCCCACCACTCTTCTACTTCAACCCTGGTCTCCTTCCACAACATTCCACAGCCACTGAACATGCTCACTATGCATCAGATGGGCTGGGGTTGCCCCTTTAAGGTTTTTCATTTCTTCTTGCATGATTTCTTCAAACCTTGGGATTCTCAAGAACTTGCTGATGTCTCCCTCCTATTTGTCTAGTTACACAGCAAACTCCCGTCTCTTTAGTAAGGCACTAAAACAAAAGTCAGATGCTACCATTTTAGTAGCTTTCAATGACAGTCTCACTGGTAGCAAACTTATTGACAAACTGTTCACAAATCAGACTTGATGGTCCATGGCAGTGATGGCGAACCTTTTAGAGACGGGGTGCCCAAACTGCAATTCAAAACCCACTAATTGTTTTGCAAAGTGCCAATAAAGCAATTTAACCTGAATAAAGGTGGCTGTGAAGGGGCGATGTTGGGTGCCCACAGAAAGGGCTCCAAGTGCCACCTTTGGCACCCGTGTCATAGGTTCGCCATCACTAGTCTATGGCATGCTTTGTAGATCATTTAACCAAGTTACAGTTCAGTCTTTCTATCTGATTAAATGGGCATTCCCATAACTCCAACCACTTGCAATGGCCCCAGACTGTGCAAATACTCATTTATTTCAGTGAGTCAACTCAAAAGGTGAAACTAATAGATGAGATAGACTCATTACATGCACAACTATCAGGTCAGCAGTCTTTCCCATGATTGGGATTCCTACTGTACCAGTCTGAGAGACCATTTAAAGGTTCGGGAACCCTTTGCAGGTGTTATGAATTCATTAGCTGATCAAAGTTGGACACTTTGAGCCTAGAATATTGAACCTTTTCAAACTATTCTAATTTTCTGAGGTTGAGAATTTGGGGGTTTCATAAGCTGTATGCCTGAATCATCACAAATATACCAAAGTAAGGCTTGACATATCTCGCTTTGCATGTAATAAGTCTATCTCATATATTAGTTTCACCTTTTGAGTTGACGTACTGGAATAAATGAACATTTGCATGATATTCTAATTTTTTGAGTTTCACCTGTATGAATATAATGAAATATGTTCCTATACATATTTGGGATAAGGAAGTATAAAACAAGTGATATTTGTAGGAAAAGAGTGTCTATAGATCATGAAGATGAGCTAAAAACAAATTGCAGGAACTATATCCAAAAGATGAGTAAATTCCTCCTATATATTGCAGACATTCTATACTGTATTAAAAAAAATTAGTGATGATATTGATCAGACCTTTAAGGCTCTCACAAATCCAGATTATTGGTTGAAAGCTTTTAACCTAAAAAATATAGCTGCTTAGATCAGATCACAGAGGGGAAAATGTGTTTACAGTCCTCAAACAGAAGGAAGAGGTTATCTCAAGCACTTGCATGAGACATATACATATACATTAAGGGACTAATTCCTATTTCTATCCTACTCATGTTTTTCATTCAGAAGCAAGCAGTTCTAGCATGCTTATCGGCAATTTGTAAACCAAAGGGCACATGTGGCTACCCAGGGGCATTTCTGCACACAAACCATCCCCTGAGGTCCTCCCACAATTAGAACATCCCTTTTTTTCTAGCTCAGAAGGGCCTCTTGTGACCTCTTAGGGATGGGGGAAGCAACTGAGCCATGTTCTGAGGGCCTCTCAACACTCTGTGGCTCCATATACTATCCAAATTTAACCTTGAGTTTTATTTTGGCCTTTAGAGGACACAATGGGGCTTTTCAGAGTTAAACTCACTTGCAAGTTACCAAAAATGCACTTCAGCAAAGGGGGGATTAAAATTTAAATTATGTAAACTAGCTTCTTCTGTCATGCTCTCCCTTTACCTCTCCCTCACAGGCTGCCCAGAAATTTGTGAAATTGACATCACCCCACTCTACTAAGAATAATTACCCCTACTCTGTATGAAAAACGAACACAGTGCTGGGATCTCTGTGTGAAAGAGGGATAAGCAGAAGCACTGTGGATCTGTTTTAAGCAATTTTACTGATGACAGGCAAGCTAAAAACATCAGATAAAAGTATTCTGCCCATCAAAGAGACAGCACTATATTTTATGCCTTCATGTTTCATGAGAATTCAGAATGAGACAAGTTTACCAACAGGCAAAACAGGTTCTAGATTTCAGCTGCTGAGAAAAGACTATGTCTTTATAAATCAGAATTTAGATAAGAAATAAGGAACACTAACTATTAGTGTTGAGAGAAATCTGATGAGCCACTTTGTGGCAACTGTTATGACAAGTCAACTCTAGACTACAAATATGTTAAGACTCTTTGGTCTTAGTTGCTGTAGTAACTATGTATCAGAGAAAGGATAGAGACTCTTAGTACAAAAGTGCTTTATGATAGTTCTTAAGAATTCCCTTCTGCTCAGCACAGCCAAGCAATGCAAGGATCCTGTGTGAGGAATTAAGAGAGCAAGCCAAACATTTCTGTATTACTTTTCCCCTGTGACAGTTATATAAAGGCTTTTAAAGGCTTCAGAGGCATAGCTTCCATTTCCACTAAACTGGTTATGTTAGAATATGCCTTTCCAGGTTCATGCCAGGAGCTCCTCACTTGCTAAGTATGATAATTTACCAAGGTCTAACATACCCATGATTGCAAAAAGGCTGCATGTAGCCGTCCAACGACCCAATATTGGAGGGAGGCCTGGTGCAGAAACTTGCAAGAGCATGTGCAAGTGATACCTCGAACTTCAGCCGTGCAAGTATCTCCTTAAGGCTGATAACTTCAATACTGTGATCCCTGCCAGCACTCTAGTCACAATCTGCCATGTATCACCCCTGCTTCCTATTTTTAGACAGGATCACATGAAAATCTAGTCTACTTGGCAGAATGCCTGGTTATCTCTAATTGTAACGTAGGGGGAAAGGAGTACGATACTCAAAATTAGCACATACTTGGTCGGTGCTTCTCCCTCAGGTGCTGCCGGCGTCTCTTCCGTTTCAGTGACCTCTTCCATAGGAGCAGGTGCTTCCATTTCACTGTAAGGCATTAATATACCCATTAAAGCCACCGAAAACCTCGGTGAGATGAAGCCTGCAGGACTATCTGGAAGAATCACCATATTTAGTGTCTAGGGGAGGGGCACAATCCCTGGCATGGTAAATGATTAAAAAAACTTTATGACATTATGATAAGTAAAGGTCTTGAGCCGCAAAAGTAATTCAACAAGAGATGCCAAAGACTGGTCCTAGAGACTTGCAGATGGAAGAAAGGAGTCCTCCCACTAAGCAAGGTCGATCCATCATTAGGATTCAGATTTCTCCATAAAACAAGTTTGATGTGACTGAATTTGGAAAAAACCCAAGACCAAAGGAAACGTGGCTGTGCCAGCTCTCCTAAATATGCAAAGGAAAAACTTGGGGCAAAAATAAAAACACAGTTCTGCATGAAATACTGAAACTACCTTAGCGTGTAGGCATTTAGCTATTTTGTCATATAAAATTCCCTCAGACTAAAGGGGGGGGGAGTATGAGAAGGATGGACTGTTTTCATGCTGAGAGTGGTATCCTCTCATTGGCCATGTGCCAGCAGTTTGCAAGCTAACCTTCCTTCCCCCTCCAGATTCCATCCTGGGCTTCTTTTCTTCCCCACCCACCCCCAAGAAGAGAAACACAACAGGATGTGAGCCCCCAAACCAGTCAAGAAAGCAGCAAGGCCGAGGAAAAGCCCTATGACAGAGTAACAAAATTACATTCTAGGACCTTGGCTAGATTACACTATCCTACCTCAGGTCATCCTTAACGGATCCCCAGTTGCGAGAGCCACTTCCACCCCTTTTCTCTTCTGCTCGGATTCCTCTAGAAATAGAAATAATAGCTCTTTCAGTTATTTTCATCTGGGGAACTAGAATAGCTATAGAAAAACATTAAAAAAGCAACCTGTTTAGGTGTGTAGAATATCATATAACTCCTATCGATAATCCTGTCATGAAACTAAGCATAGCTAAGGGGCTATTTATTAAGATACTGAGAAATCATACAAAGGACTTACGTTTTGTCACTCCCACTCTGCCGGTCAAATTCCCGCTTGCCTCTCTGATCAAAGCCATTGAAAGTCCGGTTCATTCCACCACCTCTGCCTCTGCCTCGCATTCCACCTCTCCCCCCACCACGACCTCTTATTGGCCTTTCCCGTTCAACTCTTTCTACTGGTCTGAAAGAGAAAATACTTAAGTTTGCTTTAATGTAGAAAAGGAAAAATGATATAAATACATAAAAATGCAAGTTATTGTATAGAAACACCTGCCTAAATCCTGTTTAACCTTTGGCTGTGATGCTTTCCCTCAAGGACTTCAAAAACAAAATCAAACTTACAAAAGTGCTGTTTTAGTCCAATGAGCAATCATAAGTTCTGTCATATTCTCCTGGTATGCTAGAAGCAAATCTAAGCTTCCTTCCGAGGACCACAACTGAAGTCTTTTTCAAAGAGCTGCTCAAAAGCTCAAAAAGGTGGCTGAATATTTTACCGTCAGTGTTCAAAAAAGCTGTAATTTTAGGTACAAAAAGGACACCATCAACAGCTTCAAATATTGTTACAACAGTCTAGGGATTATGTTTCAAGACCACAATGCACATTAAGCCAATGCATGGTAAACCAGTGATTCTCAGTCTGAGTTCAAAAGCCCTCTGCAGGCAGTCAACTCAGACCTCTGACAGGACTGGCTGGGACTCTGAGAGCAGATGAATGAGTAGATGATATGATTGGCAGAAAGGAAAGGTGAAGAGATGACACCACTGTCTGACTAAACCCCAAATAATTAAACCCAATAGAGTACAAGACTCAGGAAGAGAAGCAGGTTCCCAGCATTTGTTGTACATCATAATTCAGCAACACAGCTGTTAATTATGTTCCTGCTGTTACACACTGCGAGAGTACACTACTGTACTCTCGCTACCAGATCTGTTCTAAATTTGTGCCAATTTTACAGTTGGCCCTGAGAATTTTCATCTATATACACATAAATGCTAGGGAGAGATGCTTGGTGAAAACATCCAGTTTAAACATATACAAAGCAGACTCGGTAAAAGAACAGCAGCCGCAAGAAACCCCAAACCCCAGAAAATGGGGATATCCAACAAAGCACGGAAATACTGCAAGTCTGTAGGTCATGACTGTGGCTCTGTTGAACTCCTCCTGAACCAATGATTGCAAGACTTACTGAGTGTTCACTATAAGATGAACTCAACATCTTTTCAAGGGCCAGTTTACCTATGTTACAGCAGCACGTACCTCTCCGATGTCATCTCTGATTGTCTTTCCATGTCATGAGGACGGTATTCCCTGAAAGGTTTCCATTCAGCCTTATCTTGCTTTACCTCTGTACCTCTGCTTTCATTCCATCCCTGCTGTTCTCCTCTTTTTGGAGCTCGCTTCTGGACTGTGGAGTGCCAAGAGAAAACCACTGGTTTGATAATTTAATCAAACAAACTGATTACAGCAATTATTTAACATTATTTGAAATGGTGGAAATGTTTTTGTTCCCTCCCATTTGAAAACATTACTGTCCCAAACTATAGCTGGTTCATGTTGTCTAATACCTGCCTAATATTTGGTTTTTATATCAGTTTAGTTTGTTGAAGCGTATGGTAGACCCCCGCCCAGGTCTACATACATGACAGCTTAAAGCTGCCTACAAATAGCCACATAACTGTCCATCAGTATCAGTCAGGTGGGATACCCATTAATACAGTATAATCAAATGGCATAATGCCAAACATGTACCTTTCCCCATCATCTCAATATTAGACACTGAATTACAGGAGCTGCATAAAGCTTCAAAATCCCAGGAAGAATTTTTGAATAGGAAAAAAAATGGACAGAAAGTCTAACCAACTGTGAAAATCTGTTTTCTGATAGGTGCCATGATCTACCCAGTCTGTCAACTGGGAAGGGGATGCAAGACTCTATCTAAGAAAACTGAGAGAAGCATTTCATACAACCAGCATCACCAGAGGTGGAATTAGAAACCTGCACCTGTCTTGACTCTGCAGCCCCAGTTTGAAACAGATTTTAATCAAGGACCCTCACAAGCATGTTTTGCAATGGGGCTAGGAAGGTATGTTTCTTCTGCATGAATCCACAGCTCTTCAGTCTGATGAAGTCCTGTAGTTGGACAAAAACCTACTAATATTTGTGATTTTTTAAAAAGTTATCTGATAAAGGTATCACTCACCCTTCCCCCGGGGAGGTGGAATCGATGGTACACATGTTTTTTCATTGTCCCCTTCATCTCCCTTATAGAGAGAAATTTAGTCACCCATGTTTAGTTAGACTAGCAGAAGATGCAAACGAAATGGGTTTGGAAAGACCTTTAAATGATGAAAACCCTTTTATTACTAAATAAACAGCTAATTTTTTTTTTTTTTGTATTTCATTAAATTCCACACTAAGAAGGCGGACTAGTTTTTAACTAGAAAATTCTCTAATTTTCTCTCTTGTTTCTGGTTTTTCTCTCTAATGTCTATATGTATGATGGTTGGCCGGTGTCATCGATGCAACCAATATGGATTTGACAAAACTCCGGGAGGCAGTGGAAGATAGGAAGGCCTGGCGAGCTCTGGTCCATGGGGTCACAAAGAGTCAGACACGACTGAACGACTGAACAACAACAACATCTATATGTATATTACAGATTATTACATCAGCACTGTTTTTGTAATTGTACAATTCTGTAATTGTGTTGGCCTTACTTTTATGACTTTTATGGTTTTACACCACAATAAATATCAGACTACCCTTCCCTACAGACTGTTTACAAAGAAAACACAGCTTGTTGCTGTTGTTGCTCTATAGGAGACACAGGTGTGTGTGACCCTGCCTAGACATCTCAAGCTCTCCAGCACACTGATAACATTCTTCTGGAAAGACTGTCTGGCTTTGGATTATGTGACACATCTTTGCTAATAACTCCATGTTCAGGAGGTGACACTTGATCTCTGCTCGGCCCCATATCATTTGTGCCTCATGGTTCCACCCCTGCGGAACACAAAACTGCTGAATTAGGCTAGCCAGAGATTTAGAGCCCTGCTCCTTCTGGATGCTTCTGACAAGCAGCTCCCTCTCATTTTTATCAGCTCAAGCGGAAAGAGTGGAAGTGCCTAATCAGTATCTCTGATAATGGGCTGGATGAAGCCAAAAAAATGAAGCTCAATCCGACAAGAGATATGCATTGCTAGCAAGAGTCTTATTTTTCTAGACGGGACTTCTTCCATTTGTTCTAGACAGGGCAGCATTCCCCAGATCAAACTTATAATTTAGGAATGATTGCAGAGCCATGCTTGTCAGCAGAATTACCACTGGCCTTCATGGCAACTTTTTAACTAGCTTGGCTTTGCATGCCAACTCAATGTTGTTTAAAGAGCTTTCAGTGGTTCATTGCTTGGTTTTGTCCAGTTACTACTGTACTCTCGCTACCAGACCTGTTCTAAATTGCCATGATAAGCAGCTTTATGTATGTATGTGGAAGCAATCTAGAGTACAGTATTACACCAGTTTGGTACCAATTTCACTGCCTCCACATAGCTTCTGGGTGCTATTCAACATGGTGGCTTTAACACACAAAGGTACTATTGCATCATGCTCTCACTGTTTATGCTTTGTACAATGCATCTTTATGAATACAGGACTTAGCGTGATTCCCTAGTAACAAACCGGAGACAAACTGTCTATTAGGATTGTACTGCCACCAGAACATCAACCTGAGATTATCTTAGAAGTGGAAGCTGCTAATAAATGAACCTATACTCCAGATTTCTCCAAAAACAAACAAAACCATAGCATTTTGACTATTAGAAAAGGACTTAGTTCAGCTTACAAAGCACAGACAGGTGCAACATACAGAAATTAGCCTCTAAACACACACTGTATAAACACAACTAAGAGCAGAGAAGACCAGTAATATTATGACAGTTGTATGAATCACACCCCATTAATAGAGCATCCCATAAACTCATAAATACACTTTTATGTGAACTAACAAGAAATTAAATATGGCAAAAATATAATATCAGTTAAGATTACATGAAAATAGTTCGGGGAATTACTTGATGGAATTCTGCTAGCAGAATACTTTGACTGAACTTTATCAACAGAATTCCACACATTTCAGCAAATGCTAAGGTCCCATATATTCCTGCATCCAGCATTTTCACTGTAATCATATAAGAATTTCAAATGAGCATGGGTGGGAAGCTTGAGGCACTTCAGTTACTGCTAAACTGCAGCATCTTTCCTGTCATCTCTCATCACTGGCTAGGCTGGCCAAGGCTAATGAGAGTGGCAGTCTAATAACAAGGCTGCCTGATGACGGCATGAGGGAAACTCATGTAATGATACTAATTGAAACACGAGAGGTGGGAGAAGACAACAATACCTGTGAGAGGCTTCCCTGCTATGAAAAGGGTTTACATAAGAACAGCCTTGCCGGAAGGAACAGGCCACAGCCCTTCCAGTCCAGCATTTGGCCTCACACTGTGGCTCACCATTTGCTTCAGGGTACAGTAGGACCCCGGTATCCGCTGGGGATTTGTTACAGGCCTTACGGTGGATAATGAAAACCGTGGATAAGAGAGAACGCCTGCCCACCCACCCCAAACTGCTGATTCCTGACAGTAGCTTGCTTTATGACTGCTGTTTTGAGGCAATAGCTTGCTTTACAGATGCTATTTGTGACAATAGCTTGCTTTACAGCTGCTGCTTGCTACAACAGCTTGCTTTACAGCTTGCTTTGTTGCTGCTGAACTATTTACTTTTCTCCTGTGCGAATTGTGGATAACTGAATCAGTGGATAATGAATCAGTGGATAATGAATACGGCGGCCCTACCATAGTCCCAAATAGATGCCTTCACCTGCTTATGATTCCCTGCAAATGGCATTGAGAGATATCCTGCCTATCTCTCCAACCCAGAGGTTGTCCTTAGACATCCATAATGATAGTCATTGATATCCTTGTTCTTCATGAACTTGTCTAATCTTTTCTTAAAGCTATCAAGGCTGACAGCTGTCACCATTTCTTCTGGCAGGGAATTCCATAGACCAAGTGATCCTCTGGGTGAAAAAGTACTTTCTTTTATTTGTTTGAGGTCTAGCACCTATAAGTTTCATGGAGTACCCCCAAGTTCTAGTGTTGTGTGATAGGGAAAACAGTTTGTCCTTATCTACTTTGTCCACACAGTGTATGATTTTATAAACTTCAATCAGGTCACCTCTTAGACGCCATCATTCAAGAATGAAGAGGCCCAGCCATTGCAGCCTTTTAGGGAGATTTAATGTAATGGAGATGAAATTTCTGAGGACACACATCACTTCCTCTTATGGCACACAGGTGCCCACTGACTGCCCTATTCCCTCACCTCTTTAATTAGCATCAGGACAACCTACTGGGGCCTTTCAAAGAGCAGGCTGCCAAGCATGAGTGGGGAGATCCTTAACAAGCCAAGGCCCATCACCCCAATTTTTGAAAGCCTGCAAGCACCTGCAGGGGCCAATGTGGCACTTGAGCTCAATTATCTCCAGCCCAATGCTCTCTAGGGTACTGGACTACAACTCCCAACATCCCACGACAGCTGCGGTAAAATTCACCCCAAGGAGATACCTCCCCCCCCAAAAAAACACCCACCCACCAGGAGGCAGCGCATCGCCACCGTTCAGCGGGAAACGACGTTCCGCCGCGGTGCTTGAACGGGACACGAGGCTGGGGGGCGGCTCTCTTAACCAGCGGGGGGTCCGAGGGAGCGGAGGCCAGACGCCGCCGCCACCCCTTCCAGCCCCCGGAACCCCCCACCCCCACCCCCGGGGACCCTCCAGCCGCGGCTGCTGAAGAAAAAGTCCCGGTCCCGACGGCCTCCATCGCTCGCCTCGACCCGGCCGCCCACGGTCCGCTCGGGAAGGAGCCCCAAGGCCGGGCGGGCGGCTGCACAACCCGGGGCGCTCCCCGCGGCAGCCGGAGGGCGCTTCCAGGAAGGGGGCAGCCCGGTAGGGCAAAAAGACAGGGCCGACCGCGGGCGGAGAGAGGGGCCGGGCCAGGCTTTCGGGGCCTCACGTGCACGGCGGCCTCCTCCTCGTTCGCGGTCCCGAGACGGCTCCGGGTGAGGAGGGCACGACGCCCCCAACCCAACCCCGAGGCGCCGGGGCCGTTCCCAGGGCGCTTGTCCTCCTGGCAGGCGAGGACAGCAGCCCCCTTTACACACACGCCCCCCCCCCCGCCCCGGTGAAGCTGGGCTCCCTACCGGGGCCCGGGGGGCTCTCCTGAGCCTGGAGGGACGGGGCGTTCTTGCGCTCCTTCTGGGACTCCCTCTTGCTGGCGGCGGCGGCGGCGCTTCCCGCAGGCCCGGGCCTCCTGCCGGTGGCGGAGACGCCCCCCGCCGCCGCCGCCGCCTCCTCGCGCTTCTTGTTGCTCGGCTGCTGCTGCTGCTGCTTCTTGCGCCGCTCCGCCTCCCGGAGGAGGTCGAAAGGGTCCGACTCGTCGTCGAGGAGGTGGTGGAAGCGGTTGGCCACCGCGCAGCCGAAGCTGTCCTGCAAGGGGGTGGCGGCGGCCGCCACGGGGCTGGCCAGCGGGCCCTTCATCGTCGCCGCGGAGGCGAAAGCGGCGGCGGCGGCGGCGGCGGCCACCCTTCGGCGAACACGACAGAAAGGAGGACGCTTCCCCTCAGCGCGGCCCAAGTAACCACGCCATGGCCGCTCGCCCGGCCCCCCGTCCGACTGCGCTGCCCAATCCGCGCCGCGGTCCTGCCCTCAGCCTCCTCTCGGCCGCCAATCCGCCCTCTCGCTTCCTTCTTGGCCTACCCAATAATGAGACCCGACGACATTGGCCCATGGGCCAATCCGCGCGGCCCGTTCACTCTTAGCTGACCAATGAAAAAAAGGGGGCGGGTCCCTTCCTCGCACAATTTCCCACGCCGCTCGTCAATGACGTAGAGAGCGTCTGTGGCGTCACGTGTCCAGCTTTGAAGTAAAACTAGTAGGCTTCTTCTTCCTAGCCTATAATTTAGAGTAATCTGATCTCCATCTAGAAATGATATCTGATTAATCTTCACAGTGTGCATTACTATTTTGAAACAAACTGGCATTATCACACTGGAACTATGTCTGTGAAGATTCTCAGTCATCCAGATGAGTTTATCTGGAAGTTGAATCATGGCAACAGAACTTTTTTTCTTGAGAGATTGAAACATTTGGCTGCAAATCCAGTCATGACTGACGAAGCTGCTTGGATGCGCAGTGAAACGTTTCAGTCTCTCAAGTAAAGAAGACCAGTTGCCACGACTCAACTTCCAGATGCACTGGAACTGACAGTGCAAATCTATAAATCAAACTTTTTAAGATTAGGGATGCAGAAAGGGTGCCTGTTTTGCGACTGGATCTCTCAGCAGACCTCAACACTGACAATACTGCTGGAGATAATTAGAGTTACTTATAGTAATAACCGGAGAGTCACAGGGCTAACTCTTGCAAAAAGTTGGAAGCAATGTACAGTATCAGGTTTTGTTTCCCTCACCTTCCATTTATCCTCAGGATTAACTGGTCTGAAGACACAGTGATGAACACACAACTTGACTTTATACTGCCATCATGCCAATGGACCCTTAGTGTTGTTTACTGGAAACAGTTCCTGGTGGCTTCAAAAAGGAGCCGTGGGCAGCACACTACTGCTACATTCTAGACAGGAACTTCATAGATGCAAAAGCACACACTTTGTTGAGCTACAGCTCCTCCCCATTATGGATCAGTGGGGATTTCAATCTGGATCTTAGTTGATTGAATTGAAATATTTATTACTATCCCTATGGATCAAAACCAAAATTCTGTGTTAACCAGCAGCATTGAAATGTGGCTCACCATTTGCTTCAGGGTATTGCCAAGCAGATGTCTTCACCTGCTTATGATTCCCTGCAAATGGCATTGAGAGATATCCTGCCTATCTCTCCAACCCAGAGGTTGTCCTTAGACATCCATAATGATAGTCATTGATACCCTTGTTCTCCATGAACTTATCTAATCCTTTCTTAAAGCTGTCAAGGCTGACAGCTGTCACTTCTTCTTCTGGCAGGGAGTTCCAGAGACCAGTGATCCTCTGGGTGAAAAAGTACTTTCTCTCTCTCTCTTTTTTAAATCTAGCACACAAAAGTTCCATGGAGTGCCCTCCAGTTCTAGTGGTGTGCGATAGGGAAAACAGTTTTACCTTATCTACTTTGTCCATACTGTGTATGATTTTATAAACTTCTGTCAGGTCACCTCTTAGGCGGTGTCGTTCAAGAGTGAAGAGGTCAGCTGTTGCAGAGGAGGTTGCTCTCCTCTGTGCTTTTTCCATTTCCATAATATCCTTCTGGAGGTCTGGTGACCAGAACTGTACACAGTACTCCAGATGGGGCCTCACCATAGATTTATAAAGAGACAAATGATACTTGCTGACTTATTTTCTATATCCTTCCTAATGATCCATAGCACTGAGTTTGCTTTTTTTAATGCTGCAGCAGACTGGGTTGACACCTTCATTGAGCTGCCTACAAGGACACCAAGGTCCCTTTCCTGGTTTGTTGCAGAGAGTTCAGACCCCATCAGTTTATAAATGTAATTGGGGTGGGGGTTTTTTTGCCCCAACGTGCATCATTCTGCAGTTACTAATGTTAAAGCTCACTTGCCACTGGTTTGCCCACTCCCCCAGTGTCAAGCGATCCCTCTGGAGCTCCTCACAATCTCTCTCAGTTTTTACTACTCTGTATAATTTAGTGTTGTCGGCAAATTTGGCTATCTTGCTATTTACTCCTACTTCTAGATCATTTATGGAAAGGTTTAAAAGCAGGGCTCCCAGTACTGACCCTTGGGGGTCCCCACTGTTTACCTCCTTCCACTTGGAGAAGTGTCCATTTAGTGCTACCCTCTGTTTCCTATCCCATAGCCAGTTGCTGATCCAGGACAAGACCTGTCCCTTGATTCCATGACTGGCAAGCTTATTCAGGAGCCTTTGGGGTGGGACCTTGTCAAAAGCCTTCTGAAAGTCCAGATAAACAATGTCAACTGGATCTCGGTTATCCGCATGCTTGCTGGCGCTCTCAAAAAATTTCCAACAGATTAGTGAGGCATGATTTGCCCTTGCAAAAGCCAAGTTGGTTCTCCTTCAGCAGTGCCTTCCATTCTATATACCTATTAATTTTAATTTTTTGGATGGTTTCCATCATCTGGGACACATGTCAAACTGACCGGTCGGTAATTTCCTGATCATCTCTGGATCTGTTTTTGAACATTGGTGTTACATTCGCTATCTTCCAATCGTCAGGCACAATGCCTGATTTGAGGGAAATATTATATATTTTGGCTAGGACCTCAGCAATTTCATCTTTAAGTTCCTTGAAGCAGAAGTAGGAACTGACAAGCCACTCCAGTATTCCTACCAAGAAAACTCCATAGACATAGGGTCACGAAGAGTTGTTCACAACTGTAACAACACAACAGCAACATAGGTCCAGTATGGCATTTGGTGTGACCCTTGCAACCATGTGATAAATGCACCTCCAGTGACCCTATTTGGCCCAACCCCCTTAGGAAAAACAAAGTTTATTGCCTCTTCCTCCTTCTGAGAGGAAGCTTTCAATTAAATTTAAAAAAACTTTTTTTTCTAAAAGGCACAGAGCATCAGTGCTGTCCCAATAGACTTTTTAAATACTGTAACTCTTTTGCTTCCTTCCTCTGCCCCTCCATAGAGAAGCAGAAATTTTAATTTCCCAATATTGTGAAGTGGCTAAGCTGTCTTAAGTCATTTAGTGATATAGGGACATTGGAAACAGAAAGGAAATTCAAAGTACCACGCTCTGATTTGGTGCAATCCTAGTAAATGTACATATGATGCTGGAAACAAACCACAATGGCAATCAAATAGAAACAAATGACACCATGTATAGATATTTTCCATATTATATCTTTTTATCTTATGTCTGACAAGGACACGCCCACAAAAGCTCACATTAAAACATATGAAATTGAGTCTTTAAGGTGCCACCACAGTTTTATATTTATTTATTTGTTCTTTTTATTTTTAGTTATTTTGCTTTTATTTATTTATTATTTTAGAGTATTTTTACCCTGCCTTTCTCCTTGGAAAAGGACCCAAGGTGGCTTACAGTAATGAGGGATAATATGCAGTCCAGTACAATTAAGACATGTTCATGTGTTTCAGAACAAGGAATTGAGGGACATCTTACAGCATTAACAGAGAACATTATGTACATTAAAGCTGCAAGGTCATAAGTAGTTATAAACACAAAGTCTATGTGAACCTATAGATTCACATAAAAGCCACGTAATGGTAGTCCATCGTTCAGGGAAAGCTTGCCTGAAGAGAAAGCTCTTTGCCTGTTTCCAGAAGGGCAGCAGAGATGAGGCAGTCCTGACCTCTAGTGGGAGGGAGTTCCAGAGTCTGGGCACAATAGCCGAGAAGGCCCTTTCATGGGTTCCCATGAGACGTACCTATGAGGGTGGCAGACACAGGTCATATAGCGCTTTGTAGGTCAAAGTCAGCAGCACTTTGAATTGTGCTCGATAGCTGATTGGCAGCCTGTGGCGCTGTTTTAATAGGGGTATAATGTGATCTCTGTACCCCGCCCCAGTCAGCAGTCTGGCTGCTGCATTTTGGACCCGTTGAAGTTTCCTGAGACTTTTCATCTGTAGGCGCACGTAGAGTGCATTACAGTAGTCCAGCCGGGATTTCACTAGGGCATGTGTCACCGTGGCCAAAGCTGGTTTCTCAAGAAAGTAATTTGCTTACTAGCCTTAATTGTGCTTAATGCTTGCACAGACTAGCAGGGCTACTTCTTCCACATCTTAGGACTGTTTGCTAAAACATAATACAGTAGTTTGTCTTTAAAGTGCCACTTTTTTTTTCTGGCTTCGTTGAATTTTGCCTGGAACTGTTTACTAAGATTGATAAAGTGATTGCATATTGAGATTAATGACGCGATAGAACAGGAGGCGGTTGTCTACTGACGCCCACAACCCGCTTCAAGGTTTGCCCACAACCAGAAGAGGAGAAGGGACAAGACGACCAAGGCCAAGCGTGAATAGGTGGAACCTCCGTGCTGTGCAAGCAAGCAGCTTCAGGCCTGGACCTGGGGCTTGTGATGCAAACGAGTATGGTAGCCTTTTAGGACTGGCAGAGAGCCCAAGGATGGGCACCGAACTCTATCAGGCGCCTATGGCCGCTGGCGGGGCGGGGGGGGGACATGACCTGTTGGTAAAAGAACCCCTCCAAGGCTTCCTTGCAAACGAAACGCTTTCTTGGCTTGGGTCCTTGCTTGCCACTCCCACTCTTTAAATGCATCCCATGGGAAGCCGGCAGAGCCAGTGAGGTCGCGCTGCACCGCCCGAGGAGGAGCCGGCCTTGACAGTTAACGATAGGCCGAGCGCCGCAGGCTGAATAACGCGCCAAACACGCCCCTCCCCTCCCTCTCTGTTTACTGCACATTTAACCGCCAGAGCTACGGAACCCGCCCCCTTCCAGCTCGAAAGCCAATCGGCATTCAGCCCAGTCCTTGACTAGGGAAGCTGGAGGCTGGCTTGGGCGAGGCGCCGACCCCTCCCCCGTCCTTCGCCTCCAAACTTTCGAATTCTATTGGTCAGCTTCGGAAAACCTAACGCCAATGGCTGAGCGCGGAGTCCAACCCCGCGCATCCTTTTTCTCCGATGCCCGACGAGCATGGGGATTTTTCTCCCCGGCGATTGGCTGCGGCCACCTGCCACTCCCCTGACGTTTGGTTCCGCCCAGGCGCGAAACGTAACGCGGGAAAGTGGAGAGGCTTCAGCGGCGGTGGTTGGGGCTGCGGCTGGCGAGTCGCATGTCGGGAAAGGCCGCTCTCCGTTCAGGGGCTGCTGGAGCGAGATCCCGTGCCGTTGGCCTCTCTCTCGGAAGGCTCCTTCTCGCTTCTCGGCCGCCATGCGGAGCTGAGGGCTTCCCGCCTGCAGGCACCGAGGAACAGCCCGAAGCCGCGGCCGCGGATCGTCTCGTAGAGGAAGCAGCAGCAGCTGCAGCAGCGAGTTCTAGTGCAGGATGTCTGAGCGGCCCGGCCCTCCGCCCGTCGTCCTGTGCCCAGCCGACTCCCCGAAGCGTGTCCTGGTCTCGGTCATCAAAACCACCCCCATCAAGCCGTCCGGAGGAGGCGGTGAGGATCCGGCCCGTGGCCCCCCGCCGCAGCCCATCCCCACCAGCCCGGGCTTCAGCGAGTTCATGGTCTACCCGTGGCGCTGGGGGGAGAACGCCCACAACGTTACCCTCAGCCCTCCTCCGCCCGCCGCCGCTCAGCCCCTCCGCGACGGAGGAGGTGGAGGAGGAGGCACGGGCGGCGGCGGCGGGATCCGAGGCGCCCCGGGACGCCCGGCCCGAGAGGACGACGACGCCGCGGCCAGTCCAGACAGCGGCATCGGCATTGGCGGGCATTTAAGGGTGAGTGTGGGGTCGAAGGAGTTAAAAAGGGGGCTGAGGGAGGGAGGAAAAGTGGGGGGCTGAGGGGGGGGGAGGCTCCTCCTTTCCCAAACGGAACACACCAGCCACACAATAAATGCGCTTGGTCGGGTGTCCGAGCGCCCCACCCCCGCCTCCCCCTTTTATTTCCCCCCAACCCCCCTAGTTCGCCCGAAGGTTTTACAGTTAAGTCATTTCCGCGGGTGATTCACGCTCCCGGTGACGACAGCTCCGCCCGCCAAAAAAGAAAGAAAAAAACCCTCCACCCCACCCCGGTTTATTTATTTTTAAATGTCGGCCGGCAGCCCGAGCTCTGGCGCGCACGCCCTTCGGCAAGCCTAGCCGGCCAAGGAGGAAGCGGGGGGGGGCGCGGCCACCCAGGTAGCGCGCGTGCGCACGCGCCCTCCCGCTTTCCTGGGTCTTGGGGGAGGGGGAGGAGGGAGACGGTTTGCCGGAGCCGCCGCCGCGCGCGCTTTCTGTACCCCGCCCCCTTTTCTCCGAACGTGGACGGCGGGCGATGCGCACCACCGCTCCCCTTTCGGAATGGCCTCGCGCGCGCGCGCGCCCTCTGAGGCCGGTTGGATCCCGCTCTTCCCTCCACCCCACCCTACCCCCGCCGCCTTCGAAGCGCGAAAGGCCAGCCTAAGTGACTGATCTCCGCACGACGGAGACTGTTTTGAAACCTCCTGTGGGAGAAAGGCTTGAGGGCAGGAAGTTCCGAGAATTGTCCATTTGTCCAAATGTAGCCTTGCCTTTCAGGGCTTCCACAAAATCAAAAACCATCCGAGGGCCAGGTTGTTACTATTCGGAGTGCGAAGGAAGTCCTGTTATCCGCTGGTGCAACCTCTGATTTGTCCATGAAGTTTAAAAAGCAAAGCAAACGTGTTCTGCTTATATACCACACCATACCACTTCAAGTAGTCTCTGGGCCATTTACAGTTTCTAATTACAACATGCAGGCTACATATTACCCCCCCCCCCCCAGCAAGCTGGGTACTCATTTTACCAACCTCAGAAGGATGGAAGGCTGAGTCAACCATGAGCCTGCTACCTGGGATTGAACCCCCAGGTTGTGAGCACAGTTTTACCTGCAGTACAGGCATTTAACAACTGCACCACTGGGCTCCGCCAGCAGTGATGGTGAACCTTTTAGAGACCGAGTGCCCAAACTGTGATTCAAAACCCACTAATTTTTCGCAAAGTGCCAATACAGCCATTTAACCTGAATACAGGTGGCTGCAAAGGAGTGACATCGGGTGCCCAGACAAAGGGCTCCGAGTGCCACCTTTGCCATCCGTGTCACAGGTTTGCCAACACTGCCGTATGTGATCTCAAGTGCCCAAGTGCTTCTAAGCTTAACAAGGCAGATGGAATCAACCACATATGTAGCCTACGCTCCCCACTGCTATATGGGTTCATTTTTTGTATCAAACCCCCTTGTGTTTTGCCAGCATTTTGACCCTGTTCTATTAATTTACTAGGATGGGATTAGACGTGGCCGTCCAAGAGCAGACACAGTCCGAGATCTAATAAATGAGGGAGAACATTCTTCTAGCAGGATTCGCTGTAATGTTTGCAACAGAGTTTTCCCACGGGAGAAATCTTTACAGGCTCACAAAAGAACTCACACTGGTAAGTGGAAGGAGTCAACAAGGAGCAACCACCATATGCCTGCTGTCAATTCTTTGGGTGAAAATCAGAAAGTAGACTAATGAATTTAAGTGTGATACACTCTGCTTCCCAATGTGGTACAGTGGATAGAGTGACATAGTACTCTGAAGAACGGGGTTCAAATCCCCACTTTGGTCATGGAAACTCACTTGGGGCATGGAACTGGCAAAACCGTTCTTTAAACATTTCACCTTGAAAGCCTTATAAGGGTCACTGTAAGTCAGTTCTGACTTGACATCACACACACACACACACACACACACACACACACACACACAGAGGTTTGGTAGCATAATAGCTCAGTCTGTAGCAGTACAAAAAGGAGACCATTCTTATAGAACAGGGGAAATAATCTAAAAAAAAATGTTTTCTTATGTCTTGTGAGCTGAAAATGTATTTAATTTGTGGGGGGTTGTAAATAATTCTCCTAAACTGTACATGCTCCATATAGGAAGTACTACTATTCCAGGTTACATGAAATTGTAACTGTCTTAATAAATACAGTAGCAGAGGTAGATGCACTATACAGTGGTACCTTGTATAACAGACAGCTTGTATAACAGAAAATTTGTACAACATAAAAAATTCCAGAGATAGGGGAAATTTGCTTAACATAATTGCCTATGGGGAAAATCCGTACAACATAAAAATGGGATTACTCTGCTTTCAATGCATTCCTATGGGAATTTGTATAAAGGAAAATTTGCTTAACATAATTTCATTTGGAACGAATTAATTCCTTTATACAAGGTACCACTGTATTTGAAAGTATTATAGGGCACTCTGAAGTAAGCTTATATCACAGACCTGAGCTTTTTAGACACAGTGAAACGTGCATAAATAAAGAACTGGGCTGATTGTTCACTCCAAGAGGTTAAGCTTTGCATTCTCATTTAAATGCCTGCTCAAACTAAGGGGAGGGCTTTATGAACTCTGGTCTTGGATAATTTGGCAGAATAAACCAACAAATCCGTTCAAACTGTTATCACTTCCTTTGAAGTATTGGCTGCTTTTGTGTTCTGTTAAGAACTTTTAAACATACTTGCATAGGTTTTTTTTTTCTCCTGAAACTATACTCTGTCTATATCATACTCTAGATCAGTGTTTCTCAACCTGTGGGTCCCCAGATGTTCCTGGACTGCAACTCCCAGAAATCCTGGCCAGCAGAGCTAGTGATTAAGACTTCTGGGAGTTGCAGTCCGGGAATATCTGGGGACCCACAGGTTGAGAAACACTGCTTTAGATCATGGCCTTCCTTTGGGCAAGAACAACACTGTTTCTGAAAAAAAATCAGTGGTTTAATATTTACAAGCATCCATGTAAAATCCCAAGTGCTACATGTGAGTGTTCATTTTTACCCCCAGGTGAGAGGCCTTATTTGTGTGACTTTCCAGAGTGTGGAAAAGCCTTTGTTCAGAGCGGGCAACTTAAGACACACCAGCGTCTACATACAGGAGAAAAACCTTTTGTCTGTGCAGAAAATGGTGAGCTTTGGTGGAATGATCTTTGTTCAGATAAATCAGTTTGGATGGGAGCCACAAAAGTCATTAGACTTCTAATATTTATTAGCCTGCTAACAGATTGTTATGCTGTGTTTTACTAACTTGTGGCTAGCACAGAAATGAAATATACTCTTAACTAAGTATTTTTACTGACCACATGACACAGAAGCTGCCTGGAGTTGATGTCTTGAAGGATGGGAGATGTAGAAATTACATTAACAACAACATATATTCTAAACAAAGCATAATTACATTTTATGCACGGGGTCGGTCATGTTGTATGTTTACATCCATGTATCCACTGTTTTTCCCCACTTTTTAAGGATGTGTCAGCAGATTTACGCATGCAAATCGCCATTGTCCCAAGCATCCCTATGCAAAACTGAGACGAGAGGAGCCTACAGATGGACTGAATAAAACGCAAACTGCAGACAACAAAGCTGTTGCCGAATGGTTGACAAAGTAAGTCTTTCATACAGGATATTCCCTTTCTATGACATTTAATAAGCTAAACACACTATTGCTTGAACTATTTCAAGTCAGAATTTTATCCCCCACTAATGCGTATCATCCAGCGATCGACCTCGGCCCGACCTGTTCAGCAGTTGCGAGCGCACTCGCTCGGGGTCGCCACTCCTCGAGAGGCCCGGAAGACGCTCACACCTAACCGGGCCTTCTCGGTGGCGGCCCCCTTACTTTGGAACACCCTCCCGAGTGATGTGCGCTCTGCAGACTCCCTGCTGGCCTCTCGCAAACCCTTAAAACGCTTCTTTTTCGCAATGCCTTTGGCAACTTTTTTTTTTTTTTTTTGCCGCCATCGACACTTGTTCCCAAGTAACTTACCTCCCCTTAGTTGGTGATGTTAGGGCACGTATGTGTTCTGTGTTTTTAAAACTGTTTTGCTGCTTTACTCTGTCTAGTTCTGCTTGTTATATCGTATTCTGAATATTGCGCTCTGTCGCCACCCTGTAAGCCGCCCAGATTTCCTCCGGGAAGATGGGCGGGATATAAAAGCAATAATAAATAAATGAATGAATGAAAAGAATAAAAAGGCCTTCCCTTTTGTGGTTGTAGTGGGATACCCAAATTATTTTTCAGAATCACAACTTTCTAATTACTTTCTAACAGGAAATGGGGCACAACTTGCTTCCTTGAGTCTAAACCACACCAGTTGTGATGCCCAGAATCTTCTAAGAGTGCAACAAACTTTTTATGGCCTCCTTTTAAGGATAATAGATTAAAATGGTGAATGTAAGGTGTATATGGCCTCTAAATAAATCATCCATAGAAGTTGCCTAGTCCTTTCCCAAGTCTTATATTTATTTTATTTGGAATATTTTTACCCCACCTTTCTCCTTGGAAAAGGACCCAAGGCTTAATTATATATACAGTGGTACCTTGTTTGATGAATTTTTAATTTGTTTTACGAGAAATTTGTTTGGAAGAATGGATTACATTGGTTTTCAATACATTCCTATGGGAAGGCTGTCCCAAACTCACTCAATCAGCTGTCAGCAGAAGGCTGTTCCTCCATAGCCAACAGATAGCTGATTTTGACAGCTGTCAAAATCAGCTGTCTGTGGAGGGCTGTGTTCTGCTGCAGTTTGATTGAGGGGGTTTGAGACAGCCTTCCCATAGGAATGCATTGAAAACCAAAACCGCTGCTTTCCCCCTTCTTTGCTGGGTTGGGGCAGGGGAAAGGCTTCTCCCCTTTTGCTGGCTGCTCCAACCCGAGGTGGGGGAGTGGGCGAGGGGTGACTCACCCGCTCATCCCCTTCCTGCGTCAGGGCAGCCACCCCTCCTTTGCCTGGGTCTCTGCGCCAAGCCATTTCAATGCAGAGACGCGGGTGAAGAGGGAAGCAGTAGTGGCCTGTGGACTCGTTTGTAGCTCCAGTTTACTCTGCAGCCATTCTGCTCTGGGCATCCCAAGAGCAGAATGCCTGCAGGGGAGGACTATGAATGAGCCCAGAAGCTTCTGCTGCTCCCTGCTCCACCCCCCTGCACAAAAACAGCTCAGTGCAGAGACCCAGATGAAGAGGGGGCAGCTTCTATCCTTGCTTTCCCGACCATGTAGCACCTGCGGATCGGTTGCTACACACTCAGGAAAGCTTAGTCTTCCATCGTGGCTTTCCCAACACATGTAGCATCCGATCTGCAGGTACTACACTGTGGGGAAAGTCAGGATCGAAGCCGAATGCTGCTCCCAGCAGCCTGAGCTGTCAAAATCTGCTGGGTGTCGGGCTGCCAGGAGCAGCATTGTCCTACGAGTTTTTCGCAAGGCATCCCATAGGCAAATGTTGTCTTGCAAAACATGCCTATTTCTGGAAATTTAATTTGTCTTACGAAAAATTCGTCTTACGGGGCATTCGTCTTACAAGGTACCTCTATATATTTAAATTAAGTGATCAGCCTGCTATATGTTTCAGTGATAATATTAAATGTTATGCTTAATTTTTATTGCTAGGTACTGGGAAATGAGAGAACAGCGAACTCTTACATTGAAAAGTAAAACTACTCATAAGCCTGATCAGGAGCAGCAAGATCCCATGGAATACCTTCAGTCTGAAGATGATGAAGAAGAGGAAAAATTTTCTGCCCATTTAACCCCTTATAGTCGCCTTCAAGAACAGCGTGAACGCTTGCACGGGGCACTGGCGCTCATTGAGCTGGCAAACTTGTCTGGAGCCCCATTGCGGCAGTAGTGATAGAAAAAAATGGACCTGCTGATAGTTAAAATGTACTGCATTTGGTACTTAAACCAGTTAGCTTCTGGGCATAAGCTAAGCACCTTATTTGCTTCTATAGGCTGCTATTAAAAGTAGATCTTATGAAGAATGTTGTTACCTCAGAAAATGGGGTAAGAGAATTGCACTTTTTTTGTATGGGAAAAATGTAAAACTTTTAAAGTGTTTTGTAAATAGGAGGTTGTAATGCAGAGTAAGAAATGTTCATATATTGGAAAGATAGATTTGGAAGGTTAGGACTGTGCTTTTAATCACCGCTACATGGAAGTAACTCACTGTAATCAGCAAGAGTTATTTCTCTGTAAAAGTGTTTAAAATTAGCATGCCAGTCATTCTTTGATTCAGTTCTCACAGGAAGCACTTTCTGAACTCCTTAGGTTGAAATAATGGTACATGTGTTCAAAGAAGAGTTGGATAAACCAGTGGGGCATCCATGCCTTTCAATCGTCAATATTTTATCTCATATCATTGACAGAGAGGCTAGAATGGCTGTTTTAACCTTGTGGCGGCATAAAAGACTTGAGTTATGTTCTTGTTCAGGATCTTCACTGTGACTGCTGACAGAGACTGACTTTGCTTTTGTGTTCTGAGATCTCAGCAGTCTCTCCTTTGAGTAGCACTTGTTGTTCTTAATAGAATATTGGGAACGTTTGCACATTGTTGGACTTGCCGATAGCTGAGTGATTAGTCATGCAAAATCCAGGCACCATATTAACACCACACAAAGTATGAGTTTCTTTTACATTTCTTAGATCCTGTAACTATGGCATTTATGTTTTATTCACTGATATTTACAGCATCATGTTGTTTTCTTATATATTACAAGACTCATTAGCAAACACTAAAGCCTTTCTTCAGATATTTTTCTTGCAGATAGATCTTTTATGTAACACCAGCATATTGCTTTATTGGAAACATACGTGCCAAGGTTGCATTCACTAACTATAGCTCTGTCCTTGATAAAACTGCAAAATATTTGATGTGTAATTAGGAAAATAGACTTCCAGCAGTAGTTGTAAGTGTGAAATATTGGAGTTAGTATTCTTTCCCTAAACAAGGTTAGAGATTAGCACTTAGTCTTCTTGAGCACAGAAAGGAAAATACAAATCCAGCAAGATACCCTATTGTTCTTAATAGTTTAAAATATTTAATCATGAACCAGGCACGTGCCTTGTTAACTGTCCGAGCTAGATGGCTCAACTGTAATTTGATTTAGTAAAATTAAGGCTACTGATAAAAGCATATGAACACCTCTGAGGGGAGGGTTGGAGAAGGCAGCTCTTGAATATGGACATCTAACTTTGAACTTACGCCTGTGGCGTCAGCTTCATTTTGACATACCCTTAAAAATGATGTATTAATGTTGGCAACAAGTAGAAAGCAGTTACAGATTTGAATCAAAATTGTCACATTTCAGCTTGCTAACCTCAAATGTATTAGCAACTGTCTCCTTAATGTGCTTCAAATTGGGCCTTTTCACTACATAAAATTTATTTGATATCCTCAGAAAATAAATTTAACTTCAAGCAACAGCCTCTGTGCTTTCTGTAACAGCAGTATAGAAAGACATTTGCACTTCCTGGAATCCATCTGATAAACCAGAGTAAAAAGGAGCTTTGGAGCATATTACGTAGTTATGAGAACAAGGTATAACTTATTGATGCACACAAATTCCTTCCCTTTTTCAGTGTATTATTTACCTGAATACATATTATGTATTAAATACATAAATATTTAATCAAAATATCTCCTGGCTTGCTGTAGGCAAGTTAAGCTGCTTTACCAATTATGTATAAAATACATCTTTGGAATAATTCTGACCGTTTGCGAAAAAGATTTTGGTTTTTAAACATGGTAGTCCAAGAATTCTCTGCTTCATTGATTAAGCTGTACTTCTGGCATGAGTTAAAATGCTGTAATTCTAATAAGCTTGGAATAAAAAGTTGCTTGAATTTTGATTTGTGCTCATCGTGATGCTTTGTATTTACACGTTAGCCTCATTCAGACCTTTGTAGATGTACAGTGGTTCCATGTGTAAACTGTTCTGTATGAAGACCTGTTGAGGCAAATCTCTGTTGTATGAAAGTATCATCTGTACATTGGACCTGAGTTAGTGTTTATTTATATACTGTACATTATTCACTATAGCTAAACTGTTCTAGTGTTAGATGATTTTATTTGTTTTTATTCATTAGCACAAACTACAGAGACAAAATGTTTCTGTTGATCCTGACTTGTGTATTGGGGAGGTTCAAGGAACAAAATTTAGAATATTTGTGTTTTGGAAGTGGATATAGATCATGAAATTCCATGTAGAATAAGAGTAAAAAAAACTATATTTCTTTAACCATGAGCTGTCAGCCTAGCAGGCACATACTTCTAGAAACAAATGAACTTCATGGGAAAAAGGCCAGAAGAAACTTACCAAAATAATTCCCCACTCCCCAAAATCAGTGGCTATCAAGGTTCCTTCAAAGGGAAACTTCCGGTGTTTTAGCCTTATGATTCTGCTGCAGCTAATGAAATTTCCTGTGGTGCCTTAAAGCTGTGACAGGTCATCAAGTTAATTCTGATTTACCATGGAACTCTCCATCCTATCATGACCTCAAAAATGTCCTATTGTTAACAGTCCTATTCAGGCCTTGCAACATAAAAGATATGGTTTCCTTTATTGAAACAATTCGTGTTCAATCTGGTTGGTTTTGCTGCAAAAGAAAATCATGTGCCTATTAGTATGTGTCAAATGGTGACCTTTTGAATAATGCCTCCAAAATGGCCTCTCCTAAAAAACTTGGCTTTTGCAAAATCAATCCATCTTATTTATTGGGAGAAAAGCAGCCTATAAATGGAACAAATAAATAAAATATTTGGTTTTCCTCTTCTGCTGCCTCCCACTTTTCCTAGCATTACTGTCTTTTCCCCACAGAATCTTGCCCTCTAATTTTAACCAATAGGCACTTCTGGGGGAGACCAACACCCTTGATCCATTCTAGTCTAGCTTCAAGCTGCATCATGGCATGGAGACAGCATTGGTTGCTCTGCGAGATGACCTAAGAGATTGGCAGGGGCAAAATGTCTCTGTTGGTCATCCTTGGCCTTCAATACTGTCAACCTACATATCCTCAGGAGGCTCTATGGTTTGGGGATTATTGGCCTGGCTCCGATCCCACAGTAACTGGAGAATTCATCTCGAGATGATGTCCACTCCATGAACTGGAATCCCTCCGGGGGCCAATCATCAATGCCATGTAATCTCTATATGAAACTTCTGAGGGAGGTCATCAGGAGATTTGGAGACTCTGCCATCAATATGCAGATGACACGCAGCTCCATCTCTCCTTCCACCCTTTGGCAGATGATACTGTCCCGTCCCTTGAGAACTGCCTGGGTGCAGGGCTAGAATGGATGCGAAAAAATAGACTGAGGCTGCCATCAGACAAGATCCTACAGGTGGGGGCACGTCACAGAGTTCTTTATTTCAAAGGTAAGGCAAAAGAAAAGTAGCCTCTCCGGTACCCTGGAAAGCCCAGTTCTGAAAAGGTCTGAAGTGTTCATAGGAGACCAGTATGACTGTGAAGATTCTCAGTCATCCAGGTGAGTTTATCTGGAAGTTGAGTCATGGCTACTGGACTTCTTTTTGAGAGA
>JAHTLZ010000237.1:41075293-41085615 GCA_023846285.1 Phrynocephalus versicolor | reverse complement strand
CAAACTCGGCGGCTCATTAGGGTAATTAAAAGGGTTAATTACTCTAGCTATGCATCAGTGCAGCTCTTTTATACACCAACAGTGTAAGAGGTGTCTGATTCATATATTTCAAAGAAGAAACTGGAAAAGTTACAATTTTTAACATTTTAGCCATGCTTTCTGGTCTATTCCGGGAATTATAATCCAAGAAATTTTCAGATTAGTTAGTCCAGGTTAGTCGGTTCCAGCAAAAAAATGTGAAAGTAAAACTAACTCCAAATGTATTTTCCTGTTTAAAATTAATAATATAAATTTAGTATGAGCTTCCATGGATGACAATCCTATGTTTGATGAAATTGATTGTAATCCCCCAAAACTCTCTCTTCGGATATTTAAAATGGTTGTCATCATATAGAAGCAGAACAGAATATGTTCTCAAACATTTCAGAGTGCAGGACATGTAATAATGGGCTCAGGTTACAAACAAACAAACAAATAAAGAAATTTAGATAACCACCTTGCAGATATCCGCTGATTTATGTTACTGCATTGAGCAGGGAGTTGAAGTTGAGGGCCTTGTAGGGAGGGCCCTGACAACTCCATTATTCTATGATTATTATTATTTTTAATAAAGCTGACATTGAAATAGTCCAAGAACATAACTTTTCTGAACCTTGGTTTTAAATAGTCTTCTGCTGCTACATGCGATATTGTTTCCTGTATTTTCTCTTTTTTTCTAGATGGCAACCACTATTCTGATCTTATATGTGTCAAAATTAAACCAACTTATTCAGTTCCCTGATTTTGACAAAAGTGTTCCTAGGAAGGTAAGAACTATGTGGGTCTTGATTGCACCAAGGAGCAAATGTGATCCCAGATTTTGCCATGTGTTGCATAATCCAGGCTTTAGGGAATTATGGAAGCACCATTAGCTGCAGACCATTAGGTTTTGTGAGGAAGGCAGAGAGGATCACTTGAATACTGTTTCTTAAGGCCCTAGAAATAAAACTTAAATGCAGCTGTCCAGGCATTTGCAGTTTCTTCCCTCCTGCCTTCCTCGTTTGAGGGTAAGGTGTCTCTGGCCATTTCTGGGCCTAGTACACCTTGGTTGCACAAATTTGGTCCCCAGGCCTTTCCAGAGTAGCCCAGCCCTGATGTAAAGTCAGGATGATCTGTTACAGGTTAGGCCTTGTGGAAGTATTGGATCAAGTGTAGACTGCATACCTGTGTACTTTTAGCTATGAATAAATGTCCACCAAACACAAGCAGCGTCTTCATCTTAGCTGCCATATTTTAGGTGTTTCTTTTTTCCAGGATCGAGATCTTGGCATGTAGAATTGTGACGTACTTTAGAGATTTTATTATATTTTCGGGGTGTGCTTTTATTGAAGCAAGTAGAGCCAAATTTGCATATAGAAAGGTGGGCAAAGTTTGAAAGTGGTAATCATTTATAAAGCCGGCTGCTCTGTTGTGTCTGTTGTTTGTTTGAGCCAATGCCGGGTTACAACTCGTGTATTAATTAAGTCGGATGGGTTTCTTTTTTTCCATAGAAGGGCACAACAAGATTAAACTGAATGGTAACTTCATTTTATTGCAGCTGTTTCCCCTTCCTCTGATTTATGTTGGAAATCACATAAGCGGATTATCAAGCACAAGCAAGCTAAGGTACCAAAAACAAGCAAGCAAACAAAAAAAAGCCAAGCTAAGCCATTGGTAGACATTTCAGGATTGTTTGTTTGTTTGTTTGTTTCAGACCCTTCTATTTGAATTACAGATGAATTTGAACAGGCATGGCATAAACTATGCAGAGCATTGTTTTGAGGTTTTAATTAGAGATGGGCACGAAACGAACAATTTTTGTTTCCATTTCCGTGTTTTCGTTTCGTTACGCAATGAAACGACAAACGTGTTTTTTCTCTAAAATGAAATGAAACGAACAGAAACACCAGAAATTTTGTCGTGCGTTTCGTTTTCGTTACGGCAATACAAGTGATCTGTTTTAAATGCTAAAAAAATTGAAAAAAAATGGTAACGAAATGGTAATGAAACAAACAAAAACGAAAACATTTTTTTGCAAAAAAAATTGCGAAAAATGGAAACAAACCGAAACGGACCCCCTAAACAACATACGTCAAACAAAACGCAATTTTTTTTATTCGTGCCCATCTCTAGTTTTAATGGGAGGGGTCCAAATTCAGTTTTGAACAGAGGGCTTGGTGGAAGTACAGTAGAGTGTATCACTCCCCTCTCCCCCCAGGGCCGTCCCTGAATGCTGGTGGATGAGGCTGAAGTTACACCAGCTAGTGGTGTGCAAAGCCAGGATGACAGGCAGAACTAAGAAGTAAGTTGTCACACACAAAGGGCGCAAGGCAAGCAAATACACATAGGTCCTGGTCTCACTACCATTATCTGCGCATCTTAATTTTGATGCTTACTATTTTTTCAGGTGGTCACGTGACATTTGATGTGCAGTTAGTGCCCTGATGACAGGGGAGTAATTTACTTTTCTGCGTCCATCCCGACTTGCTAACTGCACATCTTTCCCCTGTTTTTCGAGTTGATTTTCTCTGTTACGCTTACATATATTTAAAAAATATATATTTGCTGGTTGATTACCGGCATGCCGGCTTTCTAGCACTACTCTCTGTCCTCATGCGGAAGTGTCTGTTTTATTTCCCCATATGTTATCTGTTTTCTATGGGTAAATTTACACAAACAAGCAATGTAAATAACCGTCATTGGGTGTCACTGCTGTTTATTATTTTTCATGGTCCTCCAATGTGCCGGCATGCTGGTATGCCACCAATTCAGTAGCATAAACGATTACCAAGGCAGAACTACAGGAAGTGGTGGAAAAGGGGTATGAATCAAATTGGTGCAAATTTTCTGGGGTTGCACCTCATTCAAGGTGTTAAAAAGTGTGCATCAATAACAAATATTTAACACAACCCCTAATGGTGGTACAAAATGCTGTGGTTAAAGTGCGCTTCCAGGGGTATGGTCGGCCAGGGTACCAAAATACTGCTCTTCAGAGTGAAGGCATGATCTTTTGCTGCGCAGTTTTTTGCTGCAAAAAGAGCAGCAAAATCGTCGTGATAGAGGAGCAGAAACACACACCTTGCTCCCAAATTAGAAATATTCTAGCTGAAACAGCTTATCTTTTCTCCCTTCCCAAACCTCTTCACATGACCTGTGAGGCTGGAAATTCTGCAGAAGACAATGTTCAGCTCTTTGCTACATGGGGGGGGGGGGGGAAATAAGTTCCTTTTGTCCCTACAGAAAGTATCAAACTATCTCTTCCACCTTCACTCTCCAGGTCATGGGTTCTTTCGTGCCTTATAATAAGTTTGATGAAACAAAACAATAATGTTTTACAGAATAGAGTACCATTAACTTTTGCTTTGGAGCATTGAGAATGGACACACAGATTATACTGAGTTTATTGTAAGCTTATACGTTTTATCTAAATTTTTAGTAAAGTAACCACATAGACTTTGATCCAGCTGGTAGTCCAAACTAGATTAGACCCACTAAATTAGTGATATTTAGTTGTAAACCCACCCCTCAACGGTCACTTTGTTGGGACTAGCAGTTGGATTTAGGCCATAGTCATTGGCTTAGGCCTAAGTGTGCGTCCTATGCACACTCATTTGATAATAAGTCCCATTGAACACAGTGGGGCCTGCTTCTTTCCCAATATGATAGGATTACTGTATGCCGATCATCCTGATGGTGGCTGCGATCCACAGAACCTCTCCCAGTGGCTCTTCTGATATTTAGGCTTGTTTGTTGCAACTTTCAGGTTTTCTTTCTTTAAAAAGTGCTCGCCCCAACTGTTTTATGACTAATCATCCTTTAGTGTCAGACTGACATTTGGCTATGTGAACGACTGAGAATTTGGTCGGGCACATTCTTAATGCTAGTCTAAGCTGAGGATAAAATTGCTAACAGAGATAGCTCACGACTAGCCAGGGCTGGAATCTCACGTCTGTCTCGGTCTCTCTCTTGTCTTTCGAAACACAGTTTACCCATGTTTACAGTCCTTAGGAAGTTTACCATTCCTCTCACATTAGTATTGGAAGTTGTTATACTTGGGTGAGTATATGCCTCCCATTTTTAAAATACCTCTGTAGCCTATCAAGTGAAATACTGTTCTTGTGTTATCTGGTGAGAATGTGTGGAAGGACAGTTCCCTGTCAGTTAGTTTTGTTGCTTTTTACCAAAGGTCCCCAGACAGCCATTCTTAGAATCCTTGACTGTTGGCTTGTTGGTTTGATTTCTGGGCTTTGGAATCCACCGGAGCCTGAGTTCACAAGGTTGAGGCCCACTTGCAGGAGGAGTCTTTTTGGACTTCTGGAAATTCATGTGGAAACAAAGCAAGACATCAGTTTTGAAGCAGACATGAGTAGAAACTGGCTAGAGATCTGGCTACTTACTTCGGCTCAAAAGTCTGTACCCAGTTAAGGTGAGTGCCCTGCAGCCAAGTCCATTTCAGTTGCATGTTTTCAGAATTTATGCAAGAAGGACATCATCAAGTTAGCTGTAGCTCATTGAGCAATCCAGCCAGCTAATTAATGAAGGCCAGTTTTTCCACAAGTACTATACTGTTTGTTTCAAACAACTGATAATATAGGGTGCTTTTACACGACCCCTAAAATCTGAGGCAAATGGCTCCCAGATGCGGAGCTTAAAATTGTTTTCCCACCAGCTCTGGACTTTTAAAAAAATTAAGTACACCCACCTAAGCGCGTCCCAGCGCATTTTCCAAGTACCTGCTCTCCGAAGGTGACAAATTTCTGATGCGGATTGCAAAGCAGTGAGTGCCGGGTTCTCCTCGCCTTGTGTTTTGTTTTGTTTTTTGCCCCCCGCCCCTTTAAGAGACTGGAATGGTTCCTGGAGCAGCTCCCAGATGGCAGAGCGGAGGTGAGCCTGCATTCTTTTCTCCCTTTTTTCCTCCCTCCCCTCACGCAGACAGGAGCAAGGGAGTGCGGAGGGGTGGGAACACAGAAAGCAGAGCAAACCCCCAAGATCTCTGGTCCGAATTTAAGTTGCCAGTGGATCTTAGGTGTCATGTAAAAGCGCCCATATTGAAGCATCAATTAATATAACAACAAGATTAGATACAAAGTACTTAGAAGTGGTTTATTGTTCACTTCTTCTGGGATAATCCTATGCTTGGCCATATGTTGCACACTGCTATGCTGCTTGCATAGGCTGGCTCTTCTCCTGGAATGCACGGGGGGGGGGGGATTAAACTCCCAAGACTTGGTTCCAGATCTTTTTGTATAAGTGTATACGTAGTATATTGTTTCTAGCTGGCTGGAACCTGGGTCACTCAGTTAGGTTTGAGGTAGGACTTGAGGCCCCCAGAAGTAGGGATGAGTAAACCACTTTTAAAAGCAAAAAAGCAAAGTGTTCTGCTTATATACCACCCCATAGCACTTAAAGCCCTCTCTGGGCAGTTAACAATTTATTTATGCAGGCTACACATTGCCCCCCCACACTCTCCCAGCAAGCTGGGTATTCATTTTACCAACCTTAGAAGGATCGCTGAGTCAACCATAAGCCGGCTAAGTGGGTTTGAACTCTGGGTTGCGAGCACAGTTACAGCAGCAGTACAGCTGTGTAACCACTGTGCCAAGGCTCCTATAAGTAATGTATATCTAGAGGTGTCTTAAATCAGACTTGCCTTGACATAATGTTGTTATATCAATGTGTGTTCCATTAACAAATGTCTTGAAGGCATCAAAAGTTAGTGTTGGCGGTAAAGCAGAATAGAAGCACTGGAAGTTGTGTTACACTAGGTCACACCATTAGTCTATCATGTTCGGTATTGATTCCATTGGGTGAGAAGTGGTCTGAGGCTATTAAAGCAAATGTATTTCCCAACCATACCTAGAAAGGCCACGGAGTGAACCTGGGAACCTGTGCATACCAAAACGGAGTGAACCTGAGAACCTGTGCATACCAAAGTCTGTGCTCTATCTCTGAGCCTTCACTCTTTCTAATAAAGGAATGTTTTGAATTTTTTTAAAGGAAGTGCTTACAACCTCATTCACTTGCTGAAGCTGGCCAAGTGAAAGAAATAAGTGTGTTTTGTCTCATTCTGGTAATCCGACCAATACTACCAATTCATGCCTGATGATTGGTTTATTTATTGTCCTGGTTCCTTGATATTGATGTAGTGGAAGTAATACTATCATTTGTCTTTGCAGGAAGCGCTACCCATTAGGTATTATAATGAGTGTGCTTGCAATTATCTTGGGGGCATTCATAGCAGCTGGGTAAGATTTTTAAACTATCCTGTGAAGGTACACCTTCATTTCTTGAGCATACCTAAAGAGCAACATTGTTTTGTAGGAGGCTGTGGGCAAGAATTAGCATAGAAAACGGGCGTTGTAAATAATCAGCCTCATTCTGCAGCTTCCTAGAGAAGGATGATCTGAATTTCACCACAACATGCCCCTTGGTTTGTAATGAAGAAATACAGCCAAAATTCTTTCCATAGCATAAATGTACGTTTAGAGTGTTTACACTAAGTAATTTGATGTTTGTGCTTTACTGTGACCGAAGGCAGTTTTTCAGCATTTGAGAAAGAGGCATTTGTCCAGTCTTGTCCACTTAAGATAGTGGTTCCCAACCTGGGGGTTGGGACCCTTTTAGGGGTCGAACAACCATTTCACAGGGGTCGCCATGAGCCAGTGAAGAAAAACGCACAAACGGCTTGGGTCTGGAGGAGGAGGGGTAGGAAGGGAGGGGAAGAGTGAGTTACAGCTTGATAGGTTGGAGGGGTTGTCACTCAATGGCACTGGAGGCTGTGATTGGCTGAGGGTGCCTGTAGAGGGAAGTTCTCTATGGCACCTGTGGCAGTGGCCAGCCAAAGGAGGCTTGTGGCCTCTTCCAAGCAGGGCAAGGGGTCACCGCAACATGAGGAACTATATTAAAGGGTTGCGGCATTAGTAAGGTTAAGAACCACTGGCTTAAGAGAAAAAGAGAATCGGGAGACAAGCATAATGTTTGCTTGTTTGTTTATTTAGCTATTTATTTTACACATTTATATACAGCTTAATTTAGAAGATTTATCAAAGTGGTGTACCATCAAAACGCAGGCCTAAAAGGAGCAAAAACAAAGCTGATGGAGTTGTGCTGAATCAGTACCACACAGAAAAGCCGTATCCTTTTCTTCTCCATCACAACATCTGGGTGTAGAAATTTGCTCATTGGCTGTATATTTATGTGAAAAGGATTCAGTTCTCTTTGGGTTTTGATAATCTTTGCTTTGGACACTGAGATTCTAGAACTCCAGGTGACCTGTTCAAATTGAATACTTCTAGGATTGTGTCCCACGATCTAGAAAATTTCTGCTGCCCCTATGTAACTTTTATAAATAACAAATAAACAAATAAATCTAGTCACTTATGTGCCGTCAAGTTGGAACTGGCTTATAGTAACCCAAATTGAGCTTTCGAGACAAGTGAGGTATTGAAGGAATGGTTTTACATCCGTACCCGTGAGCTCCCATGATTGAGTGGGGACTCAGGCTCCGGTCTCCTATCTTAGTCTGTCACACAGTCCCCTAATGCACGGTCAATATATAAGTGGATTTTTAGAATCAATACCTACATACATCCAACGGTACATAACAAGTTGGGGAACCATGTAGCCATCACAAAGGGATAGCTTTAGGCCTTTATTTTATTAGTAGGCTAAACAACCCATAACTTCAGATGCAGCTTCATTGCATCTCCGCTCCGGGCCTCAACTAAGAACCTACCTGGCATTTATTTTTGTCTTGCCAAGAACGTTACATCTAAGAACTAACTCCTGGCAATTCCATCTTTTGCCATGCTTGAACTTTTGGTACAGCTCTGAGGAAGAGGGTGTTGCCCTCGAAATATTAGCAATTTTTTGTTTATTTTACTAGTAGCCTAAATGTATCACCTGGTCTAGTTTTGTCAAAGGTACATACATAGATTTGTCCTTCAAAGAACAGAATCCCCTTTCCTCACCATGCCAAGAACTCCTTATAAAAACTACCCCCAGTATCAAAAGGGGGGACTATTACTGGTGAAACAGAAACCCAAGCTTTCTTAAGCTGCTTTTTCCCAATTTTTTTCAGTCATCCAAGGTTCTGAATAGTTGTAGTCAGTCTGTTTTTAAAAATCAAATTTAACTGCAGTGGAATGATGATTACCATAGCCATACATTTGAGGTACATACCATACTTAGTAACTATCACCCTCTGGGTTCCATGAAGCACGTTCAGTTCTCTGATAAGGCTTCTGGAGTCCCAAGCCTCCTCCTCTCCCACCAAAACATATTTTTCACCCCAAAAATTGGTAGCTATTCCCTCAGAAGCCTCCAGGGGGCACAATTGTCCACTTAATGCTGCTGCTCCATTTCCCCTCACCCTTTTTAGATCAAAAAAAGACCACCACCCCCAGTTCCCTAAAAACGGCAGATATGACTGATAGAGTTCCAAGGGCTGAAAATGTAACAGTTTCCAACCCTGGAGATAAAGATATTTTATTTTCCCTTAGTAAATAAATTTTAGAGTGCTCAGTTTAGCAAAGTATTTGTTTATTCCATCATTCTTGACTGGCCTGTGCTTTTGGTGGACATGTAAATTCCTCTCAAGGAAAAAAAATTCCCCTGTGCCCCTGAAAAGGAGAACAGTAGTTACATGGGAGCAGAGGAATGGTCTCAGATCTAAATCCATATTAGTAGTCAACTGATTAAGTGGAACCCATGAAAGGGCCTTCTCGGCTGCTGCGCCCAGACTCTGGAACTCCCTCCCACTAGAGGCCAGGACTGCCTCATCTCTGTTGTCCTTCCGGAAACAGGCAAAGACCTTTCTCTTCAGGCAATCTTTCCCTGAATGACGGACTACCATGTATCTTTTATATGAATCTATAGGTTCACATAGACTTTATGTTTATAAGTACTTATAACCTTGTAGTTTTAATGTAATGTTATCTATGAATGCTGTGAGTTGAGCTCAGAGCTAGAGGTCAGGGACTTGATTCTGCACTTTGTCTCGTGAGAGTAGCGACACATATAGCCTTGGGTAAGCTGCATAGTCCCAGCTAGAGATGGGCACGACTCAGGAAAAAAACCTCGTTTTCGTTTTCTTTTTCGGCTAGGGTCCGAGTCGTTTCGTTTCCGTTTTCGCGAAAAATCGGAAAAAATTAGTCGTTTCGTTTTTCGTTTTTTTCGTTATCGTTATGCTGGTTTTTTGGGGGGGTAGCGGGCTCCTGGAGGCACCTCTGTGGGGTGGGTGCCTCCGCCGGCCCGCTATAAAGGAAGGGACAGCAGCAGCAGGCTCCAAGAGACCCCTCAACATGGGGGTCTCCCCTCCTCACCTGCTGCTGCTGCAAAATGGCATGCACAACCATATGGTTATGCATACCATTTGCAGGCAGAGCGAGACCTGCTCAAGTACCTCATACCTGGGTACGAGCGTGTCGCCAGCCATTTGCAGGCCAGGCAGTGCCACTGCACCTGCTCAACTACCTGGTCCCTTGGTACGAGCGGGTCGCACCTGCCATGTCCCACAAAGAAGGGAATCGTACTTGCGTGTGTAGTGCAATGCAAGTCGATCTGGCTATGGGCTAAGGTGGATTAGGGTTAGGGCTAGGGTTAGGCTAATGACGGGTAAGGTTATGGTGGGCTATTGGGTTGCACCTCTGGGTGCCTCTCTGACCCACTAAGAAGACAGTCTGTGACGTATGGGTAAGGAGTCAAGGATTAGGGTTAGCGGGTTAGGGGGCTAGGGCAAGTTTTAGGGGGCTTTTTGGCACATCCCAGAAGTCTCAGTGGCCAAGTGGCCATGCGATTGGTGAGATGGCTCCAAAAATTTGCATGGTCGTCCCCTCCCACATGGCTGGCCAGGCCACTGGGCCAGCCCATCATTGCACACTGCGCAGGTGTAAAATAAAATAAAATAAAATAAAATCAATGGAGGACAGAGGAGGAGAGGAGAGACATTTTGTTGCAAGAAAAAAACCACTGCTACTGTGAAAAATCTGGCAGTTCCATTTCCGCGTGTTTCTGTTGTGCTTGTGTGTTTTTGGACCACGATTTCAAAAACAATATTGCATTCGCCGCCCCATTTTCGATCCCCCGCCCGCACCGCATGGCATGGCGACGAGGCGACTCGAGTCCGGCTGCCCAGGACGGGGGAAGCCGGGACACCCCCCTCCAGACCAGAAACCCCCCCTCCGGTAGGTGCCCTACTGAGTGAGTGCCCTTAGTCAAGCGGGCATTTTCCGCCTGCTTTTTGGCCCGGGAATGGGTGGGGGGGAGACCCGGGGGAGAGTTTAAAAAAGTTTTTTCCTGCGCCG
>JAHTLZ010000237.1:41037238-41066865 GCA_023846285.1 Phrynocephalus versicolor | reverse complement strand
TGTGTGTGTGTGTGTGTGTGTGTGTGTGTGTGTGTGTGTGTGTGTGTGTCGGGGAATCTCTGACCTAGAGGACAGATAATGTTTTCTGACAATGTGCATACATGTGAGTGTTCTTCCCTTCCCTTCTTTAGCATGGCAGGAGGGTTGAGATACTCCTTTCTCACAATACGGGGGCATGACAACCTTACACACCCAACAGATGAAGAAAAAGCAGTGCCAGATGCCAAGAGCTAACAGAAGTAAGCAGAAGATACCCGATATGGGTGCCCGTCCTTCAAGAAATCAGAGTGACATTTTCTGAAAAGGGTATGAAAGGAAAATTCTACCTCATCTTGTTTTCTTGTCAAACAATATATAGATGAAGTCACGTTTAGGGGCAAAAGACAATGAGAAAGCAAGGCACTGATGATGCAGCTGGCAGTTTATGTCCAAGTTGAACTGTTTGGTGGATCTTGCACACTTCTCAAAACGTGTGTCAGGGTGTCTAATTAGTTCCTTACTTCAAGCACTGAAAATCTTTGCCATTGCCAGAATCCAGTGATCCTTGCTGAGCTTTATACAGGCTAAGTGAATACATCAATACCATAGTATGTTTTCCTATCATTCTTTCTTATCTCTGATTGTGGACCTCAGGGAAGAATGCCAACTCAAATGTTGAAGATGACTTACTTGCTCAGGAGTACATGTACAGTCTGCATTGATTGGCAAATCTTACAATGACTTTCCAAAGGCCTGAACAAATTTCCCTCAATTGGTTTAGATGTAGACCCTAACTACAAAATATGGGCCACATGGCATCCCTTCTCCTGTCTGTCTCTGAAGTAACATTTAGTTAACTAAACCTCCAGTTTACGAATGTGGGATATTGTGCTTCTATATCCACAATTCCAAACACTAATAAATGTCCCAGTATTGCTGCACAATGTCATGGCTGGGTTGCCTGCAGGAAAAAGGATGCCAAGCTTTACATAGCAAAGGGCACCTTTTATGTTGACAAAATCAATGGGAGCAGTCAAGATGATCTATAGCAGTGCTGGCAAATCTATGGCATGGTTGCCAAAGGTGGCACTCAGAGCCTTTCTGTGGGCACCGGACATCGCCCCTTCACAGCCACCTGTATTCAGGTTAAATTGCTGTATTGACACTTTGCGAAAAATTAGTGGGTTTTGAATTGCAGTTTGGGCACTCGGTCCCTAAAAGGTTTGCTATCACTGAAGTTATAGGATACCTCGCTGCACTCACTACCTTTCATACCTGTCAGAAAACAACCCTGACAATTGCTTTGAGTTTTTTGGTGTGCAGTGGTTAATGGATAAAAAAGAAGTCAGCTGTGGGATTTTTTCTTGTTTGGTGACACTTGGTGAATGGGCCCATGAAACTGCAACAGGAACTTTAGAAGGCTGTTGCTGTTGAGCCTCTTCCATCCTTATTCAGTCTTATAACAAAGTAGTTTATCCCTTTTGAAATACCTGTTTTGAGGATTACTATTTCAGCCCCTGTAGCCAAGATGCTTTCAAAATTTAAAAAAGCAGGTGGAACCAGCTGTTCTCTTTCAAAATAATGAAGACTGGTATTTTCAATTTGAATAAGCCTTTTTAAGTCTGGGAACATTTAGGTTTGCTTGTTTCTCCACAGGGAAGAAACAGTTTTACTGCATAGTATTGCTTTTTAAAAATCACAATTCAAAAACCCTTTGCCCAACTTCACCAAATTTGGCATCGAACAATGGCAGTCTATCTGCTACACCTGTGCCATATTTCATGCTGATCTCAAGTCCACTTTCCAAGTTATATTTTTTTTGGGGGGTATCCCCTTGTTTTCGAAACACCTTGTACAATGTTGACATAGTAACTAAAGTATTTTTATTTACGGTCTTAGACCAAAGTACTACATATGCAGTCTAAAATAAGGAGTAGTACAAATAATACATATGACCATCAATGACCAAAGTACTACATATGCAGTCTAAAATAAGGAGTAGTACAAATAATACATATGACCATCAATGTCCAGTCAAAAATTAGAAATCATGTAAAACCACAAATGAGTAAAATTTATAGATAGATATCCTAATAAATTAAATATGCTAAAAAATTAAAATTATGGGTTTAAAAAGGATTACAAAGAGTAATATTCTTATACATTACAATTAAAATATTAAAATATTAAATATATATAACAATTAAAATAACAGATATAAAACCATGAGCTACTAAGGCTCTGGGAATCTAGGGTTCGGATATGAACATCATCTTAACGGCAAGCCATAGCAGCCACACAAACATAGCCACTGCCATTGTAATATACGTAACCTTGTCGGCAAGTAAATAGAGAATATAAAATTCCGTAGGTCTCCCTGGGAACTTTTGGAGAAATGGGTAAAAAATATCTTTATGTAGGTCCCTATAAAATCCACAATAGAGAACCACATGCGCCACAGTTTCCACGTCACCACTATTGCAGGGGCATAGACGATGGCAATAAGGTACCCCTTGGAATCTACCATCTAGCAATTTAGAAGGCAGCATGTTTAATCTTGCCAAGGTAAACACTTTCCTAAATTTTGGAGGGAAAATGATGTTCAAGTAAGAAGGGAGTGAAAAAACGTTGTTTCTGACTATACTTAAATGCATTAACGAGCCCCGGTTCTCTTGATGTTCGGTGTCCCTTATCCTTCGTTGGATAGCTGCTTTGGCACTATTATAACCCAGAGAGGTAACATGTTTTAAAGAGAAGCCCCAAAGCAGGCACTCGTTCTTTTGCTGTTCTGCATAATGAAACAGACTCACTACTTTGCAGCTATAAGTCATGCCATATGGTCAGGCCTTCCCCCTTCCTCCCCAGCTGCTTCATTATGAATTAGGCATGAGGAGAAGTGCTGGACCCAGTCAGGTGTGGCATGGAGGGAGGAGAGTTGCATACCACTCTCACTTTAGGGCATGCACCCCCCAAATTCAGAGCTAGGAACAGGTCTGCCTCTCCTAACCCAGTGCTCTCCAAAGATCTTGGACTTGGAGTTCCATTTTCCTATGCCAAAACTGCTAAATGCCTTTGAAACTGGATGTGATAAGGGTGCAGTCCAGTGCCTCCAGAGGGATGCCAGGTTAGAAGCTAGAATTGGGTGTACCCCAAGATGCTTTTCAAAGCCTAAAGCCAGCAATAGTGATAGATTATAGGAAATGGAGTCCAGCATTTGGAAGGCCAAAGTTTCCTTTTGGAACAGGTGATTGAATTGTGATGTACTTTTTCTATGCCTTGGAAATAAGATTACTGTACTTCTGTTTAGGATATGTTTATATTTTTGTTTCTTAAAAGCATCCATTTCAAAATATTTTCCATAATTTTAAATAAGAAAAAAATGAAAGGGAATAAAATCGGTACTACAGTAATATAAAACCCTAGAGCTTTGTTTTAAAAGCTAAGAAGAAGCAAAAACTTTTACTGAATCAATGTGCCACATTCAGATAACCAGTTACATATTTCACACATCACAAATCTCAAAACTAGTCCTGTTAGCTCTGTTCCATGTTTTGGATGGAGAAGATTCAGTCCTTGACACCACAATATTTTCTTTAATCAAGTTACAGCAGAGAACCTCCAGGAACTACAAATGAATCAAACTGGATTATACCAAATTAAGTAGAGGATGGGTGGATGGTGTGTAAACAAATGAATGTGTGATAAGAGATGGGGGAAAGTACATGGATGGTTGTCGAGTGAGAGAAATTCCATGAGGGGGATTGTTGAGGTAGGGGAGAATCGTCCTCAGAAAATTTAGCCTTTTACAGAAGACTATACCACTCTTGTGACAGTATTCTTGTGTGACTCAATTCTTGTGTGACAGTAATAGCAGCAGCAGTCTAGTTTATGTGCCTGTATGCCTCTGGCTGTTTCACCATCAGGATTTTTCTTAAGCCTTCCACCCACCAATTGAAGTTAGAGAGTAGACAAAACTGGCCTTGTCAGATGTGGCCCTCCAGCTTTGCAGTATACTCTCTAGAAAGTCTCATTTTAACACTTTGTTCCTCTTTACTAGATGGTTTGTATTACACATACGCGCGCGCGCGCACACACACACACACACACACCTTATGCTATTTTGTCAATTGTGTTTTAATTGTATGCTTGACTTCCAATTGCCATTAACAGTCTGCTACAGAAAATCAAAGCATGGATATTATTTGAATAAGCCATATCTGTTTTTTTTAATTGGAAGAACCAACTTTTTTATTTGATGTACACCCCCCCCCCCAAATTGTATAACTGTATAAAATCTGACATCATTTGACTTGATGATTTCTGTTAGCACCCTGGTTGGAGTGCTAACAGAAGTTGGAGTGCTAACAGAAGAGTTCAATGTAAACAAAAATATATTTTACATGTCCACACATTTTGTGCCATACCTCCTGTAATATCTTACCCTGGCCATGCTGATAGGGGCTTCTGGAAGTTGTGGGTCATTACCTCTGGTTTAGGAGTGTACATGTAATCTAGCATCCAAGGTAAGTGATTCAAGTAAGCCTCACTAGGTCATCAGTGGGGAGACCAGTGAGGTGAAACATTTCTCACATGCATATCTTCGCTAGAGGTAGGAAAAGCGGGGTTTTCTGTACAACAACTTCAAGAACCTCCCAACCAGTATTGCTCCTGCTGTGCTGATGGTGCTATCTGGGAAACTGCAGACTAAAAAGGAACTTTTCTGATTTGTGGTGTGTATCAACCTACACATCAAATGTAGATACTCATATGTGATTCCCTGTTCACTGTGAAGCATTAAAGAAATAACTACACCGGTAAATAAAAATGACACTCAAACTGCATTTAAATCTCTGGGCTCCAAACATAGAGCTAACAGCAACCTTCGTGACTACAGGTATGGCACTTCAGTACAGCCAAGGACAATGAGCACACAATAAATAATCCAGTCTCATGGGGTAACATCTACCCAGACATCTTGAAGCTCTATTCAGCTGCAGAGTACTGTTGCTGAAATGCCTTGCCACCTCTTAGTTCTGGGCAAGATCTTGACATGAGCCATGCAGATTGGATGCCTGACAGCGACCTCTTACATGCTCCCCCGGGTGGCTTGTGATCTGCAGCCACCTGGTACAATGGAGTGCCTGTGGCATGCTGAGCCTTAAAACTCAAGTCTGTTAGTGGATTTATGAATAAATGTGTTCACTTTTATTGTACTGATTTTCCTTGTGTGACATTTCACTGAAGATAATCAATTGACTGGGATCCTGTAAATGTGCATCCTGCATTTACGGTCTTCGCTGTGTGGCTTAGGTTTGGTTCTGTAATCTTTCTTTCCTAACTTCCCCCTTCCTATGGCAGCTCCTTGTACCCACCCACCCTAAAAAGCTGTTTCCCCTGGGGCACCCCCTGGAGTGGCATAAGGGTTTGGGCCAGCCTGCAGTGAGATGCAGAAAGCAGAGGGGAAAAGACAGACAATAGCAAAGATCAAGTTATTTCTGCTTGTGCAGAAATCCAAGCTAGCCTCTTGATGAAGGGAAGCCCGTATGACAGGGAAGTAGGGCAATTCCAAATGTTTGAGCTTCAGTTTCCAGCCATTGGACCCAGCAGAGCTAGTGGTAAGGGGGTCTAGATAATTGTAATCAGAACAACTGGAGGTAACCTGCCCCTCCCATATGTGCTGTGCCTAACACTATTCTTCTATCAGACATAGGCTGATTTGCCCAACCTGAGCCCTTGCCTTCTGTAGTATACTTCCACTACTTTCCTTTGTTACAATTCAGGCTTTTGCTTCTAAATGCACTGAGTGAAAACCAATGAAAAATGTCTAAAGCATGAAATCTTATGAAAGCTTGAAGGGTGCACACAGACCCTAAGCCACACCTCCAAATGCGTTTTGTTATAAATCACTGTGGTCAGCGACAACATGATTGTGATGCAAAGGTACAGAACATTCTCTTCCAAGTGTAGTAGAGTGATGCAGGTACAGGTGGCCTGTAATTAATGAAGACCGAAGTGAATGCTAATGTGCTGACCCAAGATTTTTGCTTCAGCTGGAAAGCACGGAGAACAATTGAGCAATGTGACAACTCTTGTAGAAACAACAAATAGAGACAGCTGGCTTTCCTGAAACCAATAAAGAAATACTGGACCACCTAAGAGAAGAAGAGTAAGTCATAAAACACATGAAATGTAGAAAGTTAGAATACTTCAGCCCTGTAATGGGAAAGAGGGTGAGATCAGATGAGCATTTAGCCTGCTGTTTGTGGGAATAGGTTGGTTTGCTCCTGTTGACAGCAAGCACATGATGTAGTCTGTGGAGCAAACTCAATTGTCCTATGCACACAATTCCAGCCATGGTGGGGGCAGGGTTTAAACTTTTACCATGTAGATAGAATTGTTCTAGCTTGGTCTATATCCAAGTGCATTCAGTTGTTGGAAATGTACTAAAACAGTTAGCCTTCCTCTGATTTTCTGACAGCACACAGCGGCTTAACAAGATAGCCAAATGGGGATATTACAAATTAATCACTTCCTTGGCTCTGGGGAGGGGCTGAGGAAAAGAAAGGAAATTAAAAGTCTATCAGAGCAGTGAACATGCACTGCAACACTTTTAGCAATATAAAATACTATTGTTTGCTTTAAAAAAAAGACCAGTTGAGAGCTCATCCAGTTTTGCCATAGGCAGGCTCTTGCCCAGGCCTTCGAAAGAGAAGCAAACCATCTCCCAGGAGTAAGCTTTTCTTTCTTTCTTTCATTCATTCAAATTGATACTGTACAGCAATTATTTATTCACTGCCCTTATACACACTTAAAATAATTTTTTCACTTCCACAGAGCCAAGGAAATGCTTAACTTAGCAGTACCCTGAAGTGGCTGTCTAATTAAGCCACTTCACGATACTGGCAAATCGACAGCAAGCTCCAGCCAACCAAATAGGATTGCTTAGGCTTGGGTCCGTATGCCGTCTGCATGTGGATCACACACCAGACCTTCAATGGATCCTCTTGAACCTGATCCAGCCTGATCCTGTCAGGTCATGTAGACAAGCCCAGATAAAGTTCAATTTGTTACAGATTATCAGTCATACTAAAATAAATAGAAAAAGAACTGTAAGGAGAACTTTGTTGCTGAAAAACACTGGAGATTGTTTCAGATCTGGATCCAACACAACATAAGAACATAAGAAGAGCCATGCTGGGTCAGGCCAAAGGCCCATCTAGTCCAGCTTCCTGTATCTCACAGTGGTCCCAATAGATGCGTCTGGGAGCATGAGACTAGATATCTGTCTCCTGATACCACTCCCCTGCATCTGGCCCTTGAAGTACCCCGGTTTTAAGCCTGGAGATTACACATCTCCATCTGCTAAATCTGAAGACAGAATGGCCATGACAATACCCAACTGAACGAAGAGAAAGGCATGTTCCATGTTTCTATTGCTGGTCATTTGCTTCCCACATTAATAGACCGCTACCCCCCAAGACGTGACCTGAATTCACACCTCCTTAACCCATTGTTACTTCATACGCAAGGAAGCTGTGGCCAGCAAAGCTCAGTTCTCTCTGTCACACAGATATCAGAATATACTGTACATATACCACAGCTGGTCACTTGGTTCCTCTTGCAACACGATGCAATGTGGTTGCAGAAATGCTTTGTGAATACTTCTTCTGCCTTAAAGGTACCACTTGTGCAATGTTGAGTTACGCAGGCATAACTTCTCTTCAGGATTTCTGCTAATATACCATAGGGAAGAGGGTGTGTCTTTCTGCAGAAGACCAAATTTGGCTGCACTGCCTGAGACTTTCCATTATTCTAGCAGAAAATATCACCAGGAAGAGCTATGCGCAGAAGTAACAAGACCATTTTCTCTTGAGTCAAAAGAATTTCTTGCTAGAACTCAGAACACCACATTTGTAGTTGTACATGGGAATATTGAATTCCCACATTACGCTGGCTTTTTGTGGTTCCTGTGAGTCACATATAAGGGTTTTGTACATGCACATGTTCCCTCATTTGGGAATTTCTAGATGTGAGTAGTTTTGCACAGGAACTGCATCCCCGGCTACAACACACATGCCTGGGTGTGCTCTAATCCCCTGCTCTAATTACGGTAGACATAATCTAAGTCAAGTAATTATTATGGTTTCTGCTTATATCTTTAATTATTATACTAATTCATTCTTCTGGTGCTTTGAATTTCATTCATTCATTCATTCATTCATTCATTCAGTTTAGGGCCTCTACATCCCACTTCAACAAATGTCTATTTTCTAAGGCTAAAATAGCCCCATCCGATGAAGGAATGCTTTATTCAGCAGTGGATAGTATACCGTAGTTTCATTGAAATTCTTCAGAAACTGGTAGTCAAAACTTCATATGCAGGAGAAATCCTTACAGGTTTCAGACTGAACCGCCATATTTAGACCTCTTCATATTGCATGTTTTGTCAACCTGCAAGACTCTGTTCAAAGACTGTCTAATGACAGTAATCGGGTACCTTTAGTTCTGTCTTCACCACCTCCAGAAAATCCAGTGAAAGTAATACAGCTTACTCCCAGATTAAGAGGGAAAGTCTGGCCCGGGACATTTTTCTGCCTGAAGTGGAGCACCAGAGGGCACCCAATGTTCATGCACATCTAAGCATGCATCACCTTGGCAGAAGACCCACCCACACCTCTCTCCATCCCTGACAATAAAAATGCAAAAATAAATTAAATAGCCAATATTCTCCTGCCTTTCACGACACCCAAAGTTTGGTGCTTAATATAGTCATCTGTTCCAGCGTAATGGAGCGCATTTTATCTCTATAATAATTCTGTAAGTATATATACAGTGGACCTTTGTATAACAAATGGTTTGTATAACATAAAATCTGTACAACATAAAAAAATTCCAGAGATAGGGGAAATTTGCTTAACAGAATCGTCTATGGGGCGAATCTGTACAACATAATTAGGGATTACTCTGGTTTCAATGCATTCCTATGGGAAATTTGTATAAAGGAAAATTTGCTTAACATAATTTCATTTGGAACAAACTAATTCCTTTATACAAGGTACCACTGTAATATTTTCTATTTGCAACTTTTCGTAGTTGTAAAAAATTTGATGGCAGTCATACCAACAACTTTTCCACAAATGTTCTGAGTGGTTTTTGTGATGATGCATTACCAGCTTGTTTCTAATGCTCATATTTTGAGATGGAGGGGAGGGAGAGAGAGAGAGAGAGAGAGAGAGAGACTGGCAGCTTCCAAATCAGAACCAAGAAAGTCATTTTGTTGTAATGTCTTGTACACTCGATAGGAAAAAATGCACATGACGCAAGGTTGTGTGATTAGGGAAAACATTTGTTGCCAGAAGTAACATCAGAAAAGAGATAGGGGCAATCCGTCGCCTGAGTGAGTTCGTCGTTGCATCTGTTCTTCATGGGTGAATTCCAACAGCAGCTTCTCACTCTGCTTGGGGCCATCATCTGCCTGGTGCTTCTGGTGAAATGCATTCAGTTCTCGAAGTATTTCATCCCATATCTATGGAGTATTTTGCCTCCATCTTTTTTCCGGTCCATGGGGGAATGGGCAGGTAAAGGACATTTCCTGACAATGATATTGGTGGGATGGGATGTGCTGGGAACCAGCAGCTACTCAGGAGTAGAATGCATGCTTTGTGTGCAGAACCTCGTAGGGTCCTTTGGTGGTATCTCTGGCTAAGGCGGAGAAGTCTGTTCCAGGACCCCCAAAGAGCCACTGCCATTCAGGGATGGCTCATACTGAGCTGAATGGGTCCATGTTCTGTCTTGCTTTTTCCTGTCTTCCTACTGCAATGCAATGCTATTATACTAATGCAGTCCTTTATGATTGTAAACAATTTCAAATCCTTTGTCTTTCATGTGTTTCTTTTTCTTTTTTTGGAAAAAAAATTAAAATTGCAACTAAAAAAATAAAAGTGCAACTAGATCTGGCATTGCAGTGGTAAGCATTTATCGATGAATGTCCTTTGAAAAATTATACACCTAGTCAAGCATGGGCAAAATCTTTGGAATATGTAAAATGCCAGAAATGTGTGCAAGAATGCCTCAGCAGTCTAGGTGGTACCAAAAGGGAGAAGCAACGTATGCTTTGTTCTTCCTAACTTTGTGAAGAAGTCTGGAACACTCAGACCTTTCATGATTTCTTGTTATTTTGGTTGATGTGAATAGATGCATTGTCCAATTGTGGATTTTCTTTTTATTTTTGGAGTGTATGCCTTTATTTTATAGTTTTAAAAATTCTTACCTAATAATAGTGAAATGCAGCATCTTCCAATGTTGCACACTGAGTCTTTCTTTCTGGAGGTATCCCCCATCGTGTTCCAGTAAGATGTTAGAGCTATTTTCACTTTGTAGACATAAGGGGATTTGCTATTTTAAATGGCTTTTCTCATTTGGATCTGCAGGGAAAGCCTAAGTATGCATGTGCACTCAAAAGGAATTTCATCTTAGTCTAATGAGGGTTAGTTCTTTGCATGAGGAACCGATCAGGGGAACATCTCAGTCTCAAGTGATGGGGTGAGGTGCCCACTCTGCTTGGAAAATTGACTGCAGATACTTCTTTGAAAACTCACCTTTTTAAGGAGGCATTTGGCGACCTTTCTACTTAAGTCTCTACCTTTATTTTATATATATATATATTTTTGGCTGCTTGCATTCTTCCCGCTGGAGGGTTCTGCCTCCCCTCCTTTTTTGCAATTCATGGTTTGGTATTTTATTGTCTAGTTTTATTGTTAGCCGCCCAGAGTTCTGATCCGGAAGATGGGCGGGATACAAGTGTAATAAATACAAATACAAATACAAATTCTTACAAAAAGTGCATCAAGTTGTTTCCAAACTGCCTTAGCACCTTTTTCTCAAGGGGGCAAAACCCTGGCACCAGTCTGATCCCCCCCCCCAGTATTCTTTACTGAAATATCAAGAAACATAGTCTTAAAAGGAGAAGAAAAACGACAAAGGTATCATTTATACACACCAAAAACAAATGTGCAAATACGTAACATCTTTTGAATGGATTTGCATGGAATGTGCAAAACTTAGGCACACTCATCCCCAAGTAAGTGCTAGTGAAGATCATGTTCAGTTTGAAGAGAGGCACAAAGGGTCATATAATAAAACCATGCCCACTTACTTGGGAATCAGCTTCATTGGACTCAGTGGGACTTATATCTGAAAAGACAGAGGTGGTGCCTTGTATAAAGGAATTAATTTGTTTCAAATGACATTATGTTAAGCAATTTTTCCTTTATACAAATTTCCAATAGGAATGCATTGAAAACAGAGTAATCCCTAATCGTGACCATTTTTATGTTGTACGGGTTTGCCCCATTGGCAGTTCTGTTAAGCAAATTTCCCCTATCTGTGGATTTTTTTTATGTTGTACAGATTTTATGTTATACAAACCATTTGTTATACAAGGGTCCACTATACTTTTCTGGAAAGAGCAAAAAACTGAAATTTTATTTTAAAAGTGAAAATTGGAGCTGGAAACTTGAAGTTAGCGTGAGGAACTAAACAGAAAGTGTCCTTTCAGCTGTTTCCTCCTTTGCTCATGCTGCCTTGGGCCATTGTTTGGAAAGGATCTGAACCCTTGTGAGAGGCTTTTGGGGGGACCACAAGAGGCTGGAGGAGGGAAGAAAGCATGAGATCCTTAACAGATGCATTGCCGTGTATGGACATCAAGTCCCACTGAGTTCAATAGAACTTATATCCAAGCAGAACAACTATAGGACTGGCTGTTGCATTCACATCCTAGAATCAATTTCTTCTTTTTGCTTTTTGCAGCTGTCACATACATATAAAGGGGGGAAAGTCACGAGCAGCATGGTTTATACACAAATATTTACTCAAAAACAGCAATTCCTAAGGAGCTAGCACCAAGTATATTTTCCCCTGTTCAATCCATTCACCCCACTCCATATGAAAACATTCACTAAATAATCATGAAGACAAAGGAGACTGGGGAACACTCACATACACCCTGTGAGGAACTCTGATGTTTTAAAATGCAAGAAATATCAAGGAAATGAAAGGTTATGTGTTCTTCTTGCATTTTTATCCTGCAGTGATCACTGGAGCAGGTGATGGCATTGGAAGAGCCTATTCCTTTGAGGTAAGAGACATATCTACAAAATTGCTCATTAGGAAATTCCAGGGCACTCAGAGGGATTTTTACTTACCTTTTCAGAGGAGTCTCTAGAACCCTCATAAAGCCATCCTTTCTTCCTCATCACCTTCCTTCCTCCTGAGTGTTTTGACCATTTTCTTCTTTTAGAGAACAGGACGGTAAAGGTTACACCTCGTTCTACTGCTATATGTCTGAAGAAGTGAATGTGTCCACAAAATGTTACATTAAAATATGAAAGTTAGTCTTGTGGCACAGTGGTTAAATGCCTGTACTACAGGTAAAACTGTGCTCGTGACCTGGGGTTCAATCCCAGGTAGCAGGCTCATGGTTGACTCAGCCTTCTATCCTTCCGAGGTCGGTAAAATGAGTACCCAGCTTGCGGGGGGGGGGCAATGTGTAGCCTGCACTCTGTAATTAAAACTGTAAACCGCCCAGAGACTACTTGAAGTGGTATGGAGCAGTATATCAGCAGAACACTTTTTGCTTTTTATGGTAGGTGCCACATGTTTTGTGTCTTTTGCTTTGTTTGGTTTTTCTTTGATTTTTGCCTGAAACTACCTGTTCTGTACTGATTAAACTCGACTCCAGCCTGGGGCGTAGTTGAACCCCGAAGACACTACCCATTTAGCAATGTCGAGGTAAAGTTCAAATAACAGTTAGCATCTGCGTAGAGAATGAAAGAGGGGTCATCCACTTGCCTTTTGCCTCAGGCAGCAAAATGTCTTGAGCCAGACAGGCCCAAAGCTTGTAAAACAGCTCATTATTTATTTATTGGGAAACCTCTGAATACAGAGGTAGGGTATTTGTACACGACCCCTAAACTCCGCCGCAAATGGCTCCCAGCTCCGGAGCTTAAAATTGTTTCCCCAACAGCTCCGGAGTTTACAGATAATTAAATGCGACCACGCCCACCTAAGCGTCTCCCAGCACACTTTTCAGGTACCTGATCTCCGGAGGTGAAAACTTCTGATGCGGATATAACGTGGTGACTGCCGGGCTCTCCTTGCTTCTGTTTGTTCTTTTTTTGCCCCCCCCCTGCCCCTTTAAGAGATCTGAATGCAGTGCCGGGACAGCAGAACTGAGGTGAGCGGCATTCTTTTCTTCCTTTTTTTCTCCCTCCCCTCACGCAGCCAGCAGCCAGGAGTGCGGAGGGGATGGGAACGCAGGAACAGTGACAAACCCCTAAGATCTCTGGTCCGAATTTAAGTGGCCAGCGGATCTTAGGGGTCGTGTGAAAAGGCTCTTAGGCAAGAAATGCACCGTGGTTCAGAACAACACATGATGATGTAATTCCACAGAATAAATTAACATGATAGCCAAACCAGGGACTTTTTTACAAACAAAACAAAACAAAACAAAACAAAACAAAACAAAACAAAACAAAACAAAACAAAACAAAACAAAACAAAAAACTCTTCTGGGCAGCTTTCCTCCAGTGCCTCCAACTAAAGTACTCCAGAATTATAGGAGCAGTTGGGAGTTAATAACACAATCTGTTGAAGGAATGCTGTGCCAAACAGATGCGTCACATAATACTAGGGAAAGAATATTACTTTCTCTGTCACGGCACTGAAGTGCTGAAGCGATAGTAAGAAAATGTCCTCTTGTGGGACATCTCCTAAGGTCCAACCCAAGAGCCTCTTTGCCTCCTGAGGCAAAAGACAGGATAGCTCCCCTTCCATTCCATAGGCACAACCCAAGAGTTGGTTCCATCTTCCTTCAGCACTGGCCATGGAACAGCACAGTTTAACACAAATGGAAGCATCAGGTTAGCTTCAAGGATCGAAAGGCTGCATCGGACAAAGCTTTTCCCTCCAAAGCTTTCCTACAGACTTCCAGCATCTGCCACCAGATACAGGACAATAGGCCTACAATGCCTATTGATAGAACTAGACCAGCACAGGTGGTAGTAGTGAAAGATATTATCAAAGGGCAGACTCTTGGTCATCATTATTAGCTCTGGTTGTCAAGCTGAAGAGACACATCCCCAGATAAGGATGAGAGCTTCCACTTGGTCCACAAGGAATCCATGGCTCGCATCTCAAAGACTGAGACCCTATTAGAACTCCCCATGGTTCAAGATTGTACTAGCAGTAGCCACTGCCCGTGTTTTCCATCTCTGCACAGATATTCCCAAAATGTGACTATTAGAAGAAACCCATGAAGTAACTGAGGTATAACATGGCAGTAAAAAATCAGTGCAAAATGGGCAGTTTCACCTTCCACTTGATTACAGGCAGTTTTCAAGTGAAGCACCATTAAGTACAGTGATCTTCAGACTAGAAGGTCCTTCATCATATCAGTAAAGCTTGGTCAATTCTTAAATCTTAATATGTTCTCATCTTATTTTTGCAGCTGGCCAAACGTGGCTTAAATATTGTTTTGATCAGCAGAACACTTGAAAAATTGCAGAAGATCGCCTCTAAGATTGGTACGTTCCTTAAAAAATAAAGAACTAACTCTTTTCTTCTATACTTATACACATACCCTTTTGACATACCATTTTGCTTCTATATTTGCCCCATTTTTGTGCAGCTGAAGTAGCTCCCCAAATGCAAGAGATATTAGGATCTGTTGGATTTTTATTGCCAAGAAGGGAAATAAGTGTTTGTGAGATTCTGTGCCTATCCCAGCCAGAATGAATGCCCCAGACATCAAAATTTCTCTGGCTGGATTTGATTAGTTTACTTCTCACTTATTGTTGGCTTCCAGTGAGCATAGTCATGTTTTCTTACATGTTTCTAAATCCAGGGCAAACTTTGGAAAATTTACTTATGGTGGTTTAACCCATAGGCCCAATTCCTGTTTGTATAACTTTGCTCAGTGGATGATGTCATCCACTCACACTGCTAACATTTATTTTAAATTAATTCCATGCTTCCTCCCTCTCTTTATAGGTTTCAAGACTCCCTCAGATTCCCCTTTACCACAGGGAAGCCTTTAGGAGCATCAACGCTGGGGGTGGGTGAACCTTTAATCACCAAAAATCATTGTCAGATCCCCTCTGCTTGAGTCAGGACCAAAGAAGTAGCTTTTTTCATGCTCTGGACAGGGGAATACAGTGGTCATTTCCCATTGCATATTGACAGGCACATGTCACCTTCACAACACATATAAGAGAACAATACAGATACTCTGAAAATGCCACAATCATACTTTCAGCCTAAAGTGTGAGGTAGCTGTAAATATTTAGAATTAAATTTCCGAACTGCACTGATGCAACATTTGTTGTGTGTCAGTGTTCCACATTTATACGTAGCATGTTGCATCTAGAAAATAGTTATTTTTCTTTTCTTTTCAAAATGCAGAGCAGACGATGGGAAAGAAAGTGAAAATCATACAAGCTGACTTTACCAAAATTGACATATATGATGCTATTGAAGAAAGTCTTCAAGGATTAGAAATTGGTATTTTGGGTAAGCTGTCCGAAAGTGCTTTTCAAAACCAGGAACTTCCTTTATGTTATTTTATGTTATTTTATTTTATGTTAGTTTTATTTATTTTTGCCTGCTGAGGTGAGGCAAGAAATGTTTCCCAGCTACTGTCGTCCAGCTTTCATTCTTTATTTATTTGTATCAGAACATTACATATTAAGCTGCATATTACAGATGTTATTGTGGCACAGAAGCAGAGTTTGAAATAGCTACAGTTGTCATAATTGGTAGGGAATCTGAGATTTGTAGTCAAAAAGACTACAGTAGAAACAAAACAAAGTAAAAACTGGTAATCTGAATTTTATGACACCTCAAATCTGCTACCTGAGATTGCTGTCTCACTCTTTCCAGAGGTAGGGTTGGCTCTATCAAGAATTCAGTTTAGACCAGTGAGATACGGTAAATGTTTTGTTTCTATATATACATGGTTTGGAATTTATGTAAAGTATTAAAAATCTAGAGTTATTAAATTCAAAATATAAGAGACAGCTTCCAAATATGAACATCAGGAAAAGTAGTAGTAGTAGTAGTAGTAGTAGTAGTAGTAGTAGTAGTAGTAGTAGTAGTAGTAGTAGTTTGGCTAAACATCTAAATAGTGGCCTTGTGTCCACTGAATTTATGTTCCATCAAGCTGGTTTTCTTCCCATAGCTCAATGCTGTGTTGAAAGTTGATTTTCTATCACATAAGATAAATGTAGGGAATATGCGATCTTTCAAATGTACTACAATTCCCATCAGCCCAGCCAGCTCAGTTGGTGGGAATGAATGACAGGAGCTGATGTCCAACAATATCTGTTGGCCCCCAAGTTTCTCATCTCTGATATAAGAAATAATCTGTTTCCTTACTACAGGGGTGTCCAAACTTTTTGTAAAGAGGGCCAGATTTGGTGGCTGAGAATGTGTGGGGGGCTGGCTGCTCCCCTGCCCCTGCCCCTTTGGTGCATCTGCCTTTTAATTGGGGTGGGGGTGGAGGAATCCAGCCCACCCCCTCCACTTCCACACGCTTGTCACCCCAACAGGGCACCCCAGGCCAAGTGGCTTCATCCAAGGACCCCAGCTTCAATCCTATTTATTTATTTATTTATTTATTTATATAGCTTGTATGCCGCCCACTACCCAAAGGTCTCTGGGTGGCTCAATCAAAGTAAACAATTTAAACAATTAAAACATCAAGTTGCAATAGAATTAAAACAATAAAACATTTACATACAATAAAACACTGCACTAAAATCGCCATCAGGACCCACAATGATCAGTTAAAAAGACTTCTTGAACAGGAATGTTTTTACCTGGCGCCAGAATGTCATCAATGTTGGCGCCAGGCGGGTCTCGCTTGGGAGGGCATTCCATAATCTGGGGGCAACTGCTGAAAAGGCCCTGTTCCTACAACCCATCCCTTTCACCTCCAGGAGGGCCCTCTGGCTAGATCTTAATTGCCGGGTAGGTTCATACGGAAGGAGACGGTCCTTCAGGTATCTAGGTCCTAAGCCGTTTAAGGCTTTATATGTCAGAACAAGCACTTTGAATTGGGCTTGGGCAGCAACTGGTAACCAATGAAGGTTATACAGAATCGGCTTGTGTTCCCTGGTGGCCCTGCCACTCACCAGCCGCGCAGCACGATTCTGAGCCAGTTGCAATCCTACTGTGCTATATCCCCCTGCCCCCCCCGGGCGCAAACCCTCAGCTATGTGCTGCCATCTTAGGGACGATGGCTGAGGTGGCGCTGCGGTTCCTCTGCTCCTCTGACCTTGGCCCTGTCAGTCATGCCCAGAGCTCCCTTGGCTGCCACCCCACCTGTTCCTGCTGCTGCCAGCTTCGCCATCACTGCTTTAACCTAGACATGGGGAGGTATGCGTGTGGGAAGGGCGAAGGAGGGAAGGGGAGGGAGGGGCAGGCCAGACTTTAGACATGGCTGCCTTACTGACTTCAACAGCTCCTCTACCTCCAGCACAAATAGAATCATACCCCTGCACCGCTTGGTTGTGTGATCTGACTTAACTGTGCTTTTTCTTATTAGTTAACAATGTTGGGATGCTTCATAACAGCACACCATGCCGTTTTCTCAGTGAACAAGATAATGATGAGGTAAGGAACATTTCTGAGTGCAGCTGCTCACTTTCCCTTTCGTTTGCTGATAAACTAAACAGATGTTAGGTAGAGCTGTCAGATCAGCAACTGGCTATCTTGCCCCTTAGGACCAATGCCTTCTGGAAAGATATAGCAAAAGTATTTATTTTACCTGTTCTCTCTCTCTCTCTCTCTCTCTCTCTCTCTCTCTCGCTCGCTCGCTCTGTATCCTTTTGCTGTTCCACCAAAAGCAGCATGGAAGTTACAACTTTCCCTCCAGAAGAAAACAAAATAAAACAGGACAACTACTTAAATAATTTCATTTTCTTCATACGTTTGATAAATTTTGCATTATATCACATTCTCTTGTTACTGAATGAATATATGATTTAAAAGCAGACTTCCCAGAACATGGCTGACAGGATTGTGGGTTGCATTCCAACAAAACAACTTTCCCAAATCCTGCTGGAGAGATTAGTAGAAGAAATGTGGCACCTTAAAGATTAACTTTCATATTTTAATGTAACATTTTGTGGACAGGGCCAAATGTTACATTAAAATATGAAGGTTATTCTTTAGAGTGCTACATATTTTGTATCTTTTGTTTTGTTTTGTTTTTCTTTGATTTTGCCTGCAATTCTTGAAAGTACTAACATGGCTACCCTCTCTGAAACTAGTAGAAGAAAATGGCCTATAACGTATTGGTACCTGGGATTGAAAATGGGCATGGTTGGGGGGTCCTGAACTGGATATTATTTATGTTTCTACTTCAATCAGATGATATGGTCCTTCTGGCCACAGTACAAGCCATTCACTGGCAGCTTTTGTTTTAATCCTTGAGTTTCTGTTTTTGAAATGGCGTCAGACCATAATTTTGGAATTCCATCATAATTTCATGTCTTCATCTGATTATCAACCCTTCTATGTAATCCAGTTATTATTCTTAACAGGACCTCATCAACTGCAACATCATTTCTGTCACTAAGGTATGTACCAGGCACCAACTGAACGCAAAAGGAGAGGGGAGGTATATTTTTAATTTTGTATTGAGGATTCCTCTCTCACATGCAAATACACAGTTTGAGAAGTTCTTGTTTGTTTGTTTGTTTGTTTGTTTGTTTATGCATTTGTATACCACAACCAATTTTCCCCAAAGGGAACTCTGGGTGGTTTACATAAAGCACCATAATAAACAAAACAAATAATAATAAAGATAAAAAAATAATGCAAGATAATGAGAATAAACAGCTACATGGCAAGAGGCATAAAAACACTAAATAAAACAGGCACCAAATACAGGGGAAAACAGAAACACACCTTAATGATTGCCAAAGGCATCTCTGAAAAACCAAGTTTTTACAGCCTTTTTAAAGGATGCTAAGGATGGGGCCTGGTGTATCTTGCTTGGTAATTTGTTCCAGGAAGCAGGGCCAGCCACAGAGAAGGCCCAGTTGAGTGTTGCCACACTACAGGCCTCCCTGGGGGTGGCTACCCGGAGCGAGAAAACCTTGGAGACTCAAGCTGGCCAGGCCAGTTCTGATGTCTAGTAAATATAACTTGAGTTCTCCTTACCCGATCGACCTCCCAGCCCAGAGTGTGCTTCCCATGGCCTGATACAATTGAGATGGAAGATTCCCCAGACACAGGCAATCACAAAGGAACAACACAAGGAGGGGGGTTAAACATGACATCAAAAGCAAATCGAAAGCAAATCAAAAATCAACAACATCCACCCCACCCCTTTCAATAATAATAATAATACAGTGGACCCTTGTATAACAAACAGCTTGTATAACATAAAATTTGTAAAACATAAAAAAATTCTGGAGATAGAGGAAATTTGCTTAACAGAATCGTCTATGGGGCGAATCTGTAAAACATAAAATGGGATCACTGTTTTCAATGCATTCCTATGGGAAATTTGTATAAAGGAAAATTTACTTCACATAATTTCATTTGAAATGAATTAATTCCTTTATACAAAGTACCACTGTAATAATAATAATAATAATAATAATAATAATAATAATAATAATAATAATAATAATAATAATAATAATAATAATAATAATCAGAAGAAGAAGAAGAAGAAGAAGAAGAAGAAGAAGAAGAAGAAATACAGTAAACAATAAATAAAGACTTCTAAGAATACAAATAAGCAAACAATAATAAAATAATAAAACAGTAAAAAAACTAATAAGCATAATATGCAGGCCCAACAGCCATCTTGCCTCCTTTAACCAAATATAGCAAAATATGTTGAAATAATCAACCGCCACAATCAAAGGGAGACTCCTCCTCACAGGTTAGAAATAAAGACAAGGAGAGGGAGGGGGAGGCAGCCCCATCGCCCCTAGGCAAAGGCAAGGGTCACACAAAAGAAACTAGAAGAACGAAGAAAGAAAATGAAAGGAGAACAAAACAAAGGAAATAAAAGATAAACAAACAAACAAAAAAGCTCACCACGGCAGAGAGCTTCCTCTGCCACCCGCCATCTTGCACAAAAAAAGCCATCTTCTTCTGATGGCTACATGCTGATTGATAAGATTGTTGTGAAGATTACAAAAAAATAACACGCAGCACTAATTATTGTGGCCTGTGTACTTTGCAGCCACATGTTGCAAGCTTGTGTTTTTTGCATGCCAAAATAAATGAAACATTAAATCTAATGGGTATCTTTTGGGATCTTTGGCCATGGACATGATGTATTGGTGATCTTATTCAATAATCCCTTGAACTTTTAAGCAGGCTTGATTAAAATAACTTAGGGGATCTTGATATTGATTTATCTGGCCTTCCACATAAGCTAACCTTCAGCACTACAGCTGTCCAAGAGATTTGGCAGCCAAATATGTTGAACAACATGGTGCACACTTTCTGTTCCATTTCAAGTAGCTGATATGACTGGCAAGCTGTATTACGGGTAGAGATGGGCACGACTCAGAAAATTTGTTCGTTTTCGTTTTCGTTTTCGTCTAGGGGTCCGTTTTGGCTCGTTTCCGTTTTCGTGAGCTAATTTTCAAAATTTTTCGTTTTCGTTTCGTTGCGTAACGAAAACGAAATTTTTTTTGTTTCTTCCCATTTAGCTCTATTAAGTGCTTTTCCAGTAACGAAAAACGAAAAATGGCTCAAAATTAGTCGTTTCGTTTCCGTTTCCGTTCCAGTTTTGAGCCGTTTTTCATTTTTTGTTTCGTTACGTAACGGAAACGAAAAACAAAAATGGAAACGAAAATTCCGCTAAGTCGTGCCCATCTCTAATTACGGGTTCTTCTAGATGGAATATTATTTTCCATAATATATTTGACTATGCACAATGATATTGGCATTTTTCCTGCTGTCCAGATAAAGACAAAGTATTTTAGTACCCACAATGACAAAGAGTGAGAAATTAAACAAAAAGTAAATAACTCAACACATATCACTTTTGAAGGGTTATTCTAGATTTTTTTGAGTTGTTATTGGAGGTGTTTGATTTTGTAAATAGATTAGTAGGCGATATTTGCTGACAAATGTTCAACTTGGAATTTTTCAAGTTTCAATTGGTTAACCGTGGCAAATTCAAAGGAAGGAAGGGTTGCAGGCAAATATGAACGTGGCACTACAGTTACTGTCAGATCTCAGTTTGTCGACATGAAAAAAAATCACATCTTCAACCCTCAAAAACAATCAATGGCACTGGAACAGAGCGAGACCGCATCTTTCATCAGAAAGAGTGGAAAAGATGATCTAATTGGCTTCCAAGTTCAAGCCAGATAAGAAGGCCACTGCTCACCCACCTCAAACATTTTGGAGACTCACGGCATCAACTACATTGGTGGTAGCCCGTGCAAAAACACCTGGTGTGACTTCTTCACACTCATAGAACAGTGAAGTTGGAAGGGGCCTATGAGGCCGTCAAACCCAATCCCCTGTTCCATGCAGGAATAGAAATTAAAGGATATCTGCCAGGTGGTTGTCCAGATTTCTTTTGAATGCTTCCAAGTGTTGGAGCACTCACCACCTCTCGAGGTAATTGGTTCCATTGCTGTACTCCTCTAACAGTTAGGATGTTTTTCCTGATGTTCAAACAAAAGCTGGGTTCTCTTAACCTGAGCCCATTGTTGCACATCCTGCACTCTGGGATGATCAAAAACAGATCCTGCCCCTCCTCTGAATGCCAGCCCTTCAGATATTTGAAAAGTGCTATCATATCACCCCTCACTTTTCTTTTCTCCAGGCGAAACATGCACAATTCTTCCCACATAGCCAAAGAATGCTTTTTAAACATTGCTTTTAGTGTCTCTAGCTAATCTCTGCTCAATTTCTGGTTTTGTTCTCCTGTTAGCAATCTTCAAAGGTTTTTGAAACCATTGTGGTGGAAAGGGTAGTACAGGTGAGAACAGACAATTCCACCAAGATGGCAATTTCTAGAGTGTCTTTGCTAAGAGTACAGTGAACATGGCCCCAGAGCATTCCTACCTGCACCTTTCTGGTCCCTGTCAAGGGATCACCTTTTCTGGTGTGGGCAGGATGATTGTCATGCAGACTGGTTCTGTGATTGCTGGAGTGGATCCAAATTAAGCCTTGCCCGTTCAATGTTAATCAGCAGAGGGCAGGGGAAGTGGATTTTTTAAAACACTGAATATAAACAAGCAAGTTAGTGTCCATTAAACAGCTTTGCTGCCAGCTCATATCTGGGAATGGTGCATTGAGAATCATATTTACCTTGTATCAATTCACATTTCCAAAGAAAACATTCACATTGCAGGTGCTTTGAGTAGAAATTAGACACCGTCTTATGAATAGGAACTGTCAGCCAAGATTTGCACATATATAAGACAGAGATGGGGAGTGCCACAAATAGATGTTTTAGCAACCTGAGAGAATAGCAAATGCACAATATGACTGCCACTCAAGGCAAGAATCCCAGAAGAGATTCTTTGGCATAAATATGACTGAATATTCGGATGCATTTGTTCCTTCCCTTTCTACTAATACATCAGACAACTGCCAGGAAGAAACAGGAGAAAATCGGAACTCCAACTCTATTTTAAATGTCAAAGGACAATCTGAGGCTGCTGATAATTCCAGATTTAATAACATACCACCAGGGAAAGGTCTGTCATCCAGATGTAGGAAAAATCAAGCTATTAGTGTAATGAATGTTTCTGAGAGTGTCTGCACAGGCAAAAAGTACCCATATGTATGCATTTACAGATGACTGTTCAAAGAACCATTCTTCCGGGTAAATAACCCATCCTTTCCTAGCACATTGGTCTGACCAGTGCAATGCATTGATAATACACAGTACATTGATTTTTTTTCTAAAAGGAATCCAAAGGGCTCCGAGTGCCACCTTTGGCACTCGTGCCATAGGTTTGCCAACACTGTTCTTGGTGGGCTGAAGGCTTTTCCGGAACCCTCCCTTCTCTTCACTTCTGTGTTTTCTCAAACAGACACAAATTTGTAGTTTACATTTTGTTGCTTTTCTTGTAGATGACACAGATCATTTTGAAACAGATGGTCCCAAGGTAAACTGCACTCCTCTCCTTTGTGGGTGGGTGTTTTAAAGTTATTTCACAACTGATAAGGTGCTTCTACTTGATTTAATATGGTTGGCTTACTTGCTTCAATCGAGGGCATGAAATGAAGACTATTTGCAAGATCACAAAACTAAATACTTGGCATTGGCAATATGGTCTGATGACGTTTTAGCTAGCATATGCCATATAATGGACAGGATAGTCTGTGCTAGTCCTCCGGCTTGTTGACACTCTGCTCTGACACCCTTTCCTATCTGATCATTAACATGGGTTATTTAGAAATGTATAAAACTATGCACGGTGTGAAGGAAGTCAGCAAGAAAAGGATCTGAGGGACAGCCCCCCTCTCTCATAGCCCTTGAAGTTTAAATTGATAGTAGATTCTGAGGATATGGAAGAAAAGACAGATGACAGCACACTCTGCCACAAGATGGGGTGTTCATGGCTTCGAGCTCATCTAATTTAAAAGAGGGGAAGTTGGCATTAATCATCGGTCTTATGTTCATAAAGGTTCTTTATTCAGCTGCTTTTCTAACTTCTGAAATGATCTAAAAATAAAGTAAATCTTCTCAGAGAAGGAAGGAAGGAAGGAAGGAAGGAAGGAAGGAAGGAAGGAAGGAAGGAAGGAAGGAATATGTTGAATTGTACCTGAGTTATTTCAGGCAAATTATTACCAAGTAGTTATGAACTTTGTTAGCTTGTGGTTTTGCAGAATACACAGAGGCGTTATTTCCAGTATTAATGTATGCATTTTAGTTCTGTTTCTAACAATGGAAATGTACATGTTGCACAACACAAATCTTTGCTGCACTTGTCATTATTTTAATATTACATTCCCCCCTCCACAACTGTATACAATGCATCCAACATAGTGTACAATATATAAAAGCAGAATAGCACACAATATTATACAGCTGCAAGGAGAAGCAGACTAAAGTCTTCTACAGGCACGGCCCTGTATGCATAGGGATGTATACATGGAGATGGCTGGGAGCCATGCTTCTGCTATCCTGTTATCATTCATCTTCTTGTCCCCTTTGCGGGACATCGGTGCACCCCTGAGTGTGATGGCAGTGTAGGGGAAGCCAATCCATGTGCGAAACACTTAGGTTTTCTGGTAGCTTTCTGGTACTGTAGCTTGAAATGTGTGCTCATTAGCTGCCATGTCAATTTAATTTTAAGAATAACAAATGCACTCCTAATTTGCATTGGAACTGCACTGTACAGCATGGGGCAAAGAACTCTTTATGCCTTCTGTGGATGCACTGAAATTCATTGCAAGCCTGCCTGTGCTTTGAATACCCTGGAGGGAAAGTGTTACAGTAGGAGGAGATTCACGTTTCCTTCTGAGTCAGTGATTCTCAACCATGTGGAGCTTTCAGGTATCATTTGATTTTAATTCTGAGAGCCTCAAGTCAGGTCAGGGATTATGAAAACTGAACATGAAAACATGTAGAGACCAAAAGCCACACAATACAATGTGACCCTGACAGAGTGGGATAGCTTTATATATTTTATTGTAGATAAAATATCATTTACACTTCATTTTGCTTTATCTCATTTTTCAGACAAAGAGGCCTGATTCTAAATATCTCATCTGCCTTAGGCACTTTCCCGTGTCCATTATATACCATCTATTCTGCCTCTAAAGTGAGTTTGTCATGTTCTTTTGAAATTTTAGGGTTTCTGTGGTTATAGGTTTTGGGAAACACAATGTGTTTGCATTATCAACTTAGGCGGCACATCAGGAAACACACAACAGGCATAGAATTGTTTAGAAGCCCCTTAAAGATCTCGGTTCACTTTCATCAGATTCTTTATCCTCAGTTTTTATAACTGCTATCTGATTAAGAGTTCCGATGAACTCGGAAGTTTGCTTTATTTGTGACCTATTAATGATCTATCTAATGAAGGCATTACTCAGTTGCATTAAGGTTGCATTAAGGCCATTTCTGATGGAGCAGAGAAGCATTTAAGCACATTTAGCTAGAGCCCATTTCGTTGTCCGAGAATGGAAGCTGCCTTCACTCAAGACCTTGCAAAAACCAGACTACTACTCTGGTTTCAACCAACACGGAAGTTCCCATTTTGGGAGCTGTAGTGCCACCAACTCACATGTCAAATAAACTTCCAACTTTCACTTCAGACTTTTATTTTGCTGTCTAGAGGGATTAGAACATTGGGGGGGGGGGTTTGAGGCTATTCTGTGCAACCCAGTTCCTGACTTAATGTCAAACATTCCTTTTGAACATCTGAGGGGCAACGGTTAGATCTTGATTGACTGCAGTGAAACTACAGCAAGAACACATGCAGAATTCTTATATTCCCAGTAAGAGAAAGATCTAAGAATAAAAAAGAGGTCATGATAGAATGAATCAGGGGGTCCTTCAAATTAAAATTCATAGGTAAAATAAGATGTAGTACTGAGAAGTGCAAATGTATGTAATTTATGTGGTTTTCTTCTTACTTAATATATATTATTTTGTCTATCTAGGCGTTTACATGCACATTTTCCAAAGCCCTTCAAGTGGAATATAAAGCAAAGGGAATTACCATCAAGGTGATATATTTCTATTATATGCTTAACTAAAAAGTTAACTTCACTGCTTTGGCACAATGTTGGAAAACCTGGAGTGTTTTATCAAATTTTCATTCTTTCCTTGTCACTGTGCATAATATTCATTCCTTTTTCTTTTATATCCTTCTAATGGATGCTGTAATGTATGGAGCTTTCAAGAGTGAGTGGTTGTTGGGAATTCTTGCTGCCATTGTTATCTTTGTCTCTTGTTCCAGACAGTGACTCCTTATTCGGTGTCGACTCCTATGACTTTGAACTCAGAGCCTAACATAATCAACAAGACAGCAGAAGATTTTGCTCAAGAGTCACTGGAATATATTGCATTAGACGAGGAGACATTCGGATGCCTGGCCCATGAGATCTGGGTAATCCAATTCTGTACTTTAATTGGATTAGAGGGAGAGGGAGAGGAAGAGAGTGATAGTTAGATTAGATAGTTTATATATATAACTACAGTGGACCATCATTTAACAAACGGTTTGTATAACATAAAATCTGTACAGCATAACAAATTCCAGGGATAGGGGAAATTTGCTCAACAGAATCGCCTATGGGGCAAATCCGTACAACATAAAATGGTTGTGATTAGGGATTACTCTGTTTTCAATGCATTCCTATGGGAAATTTGTATAAAGGAAAATTTGCTTAACATAATTTCATTTGGAACAAATTAATTCCTTTATACAAGGTACCACTGTACAATCTAGTGTTACTCAGAAGTAATGGGACTGATCCACCGCCCAAGGCTTGCATCAATTTTGTTTGTCCAGAAATATTATCAAATCAGATTACAAACATATCTTGGCTTAGATATTTCTGATTCTCCAGTAATGTATGGACAGACACCTGAGATTTTTTTATGGTTGTAGAATCTCTCCTATATTGTTGGTAGATCTGCATCTAATGATTCAGCAGAGCAACAGCTCAGAGGGTCATATTGTAAGCTGATAGATCTAATATTGCATGTAGGTGGGCTTGAGAATCCATACTGGGTCTCAATCCAAAATTTACATAAACTGTCCAATGGGCTGAACTTTATCCTCAAAATACTGTAAGTTCAGCACCTTGGAAAGGTTGTTAAACTTCAAATGATAGTCTGGCATAGCTTCACCACTACCACACAATTGAAGTGAAGGGTCATAATGCCTGGGCTTCTTGATTAGCATGGGTAGTAATATACTGTATTTTGCATTCCCCCCCCCCAAATCTAGGGATGCCCAGAGGGGCGTGGCTGGAGAGTAAACTGGGGCTACAAATGAGCTCACAAAACCACTGTCTCCCCTTCGCCCGGCTTTCTGCACAGTGCATGGTCGCATTCTCTGAGTGGAGGGGGAAGTGTTGTGACTGTGAGGGGGGTGATGCTGCGTGCCCACAGAAAGGGTTCCACGTGCCACCACTGGCACCCGTGCCATAGGTTCGCCAACACTGTTCTAGACTGATATCACTTTTCCTACCCACTGTACACATAGGGATTTTCCATGTTAGGAAATCTGTCATCTGTAGGATAAAACTTGGTCCCTGCATCTTTCTTTCTACAATGCTAAAATGTCAGACAACTGAGTTGGGTGGCCACTGTAGTCATCAACAGGCTTAGGATGGCATGAAAGGGCAGCAAATTGTTAGCACTTTGATTTCCTATTACAATATTTTTTTAAAAGGAAGTGGCAACAGACCATTGTGGGATTTAGTCCCTCAAGCACCTGAATGACTGAGTGGTAAAGGGGTTTTAGGACGGATATAAGTACTTCTTCACACAGCACACAGTCAACCCATGGAAATTACTGGCCCAAGATGATGGCCACCAAATTCAGTAGTTATGGCTACAGACAAGGACTAAGCAAATTCAGAGAAGATAAGCATTTTAATAGCTATTTACAAATATCATGTGTAATCCTCATTACCTTTTACTAAATGAATTTAATTATAAAAGGTGCTTGGATTTTGCATTGGTAAGTAATATAGAACATCACAGCATTAAAAAGGTTTGAAGCCTTTTAAAACAGTGGTTCTCTACCTTCCTAATGCCGCAACCCTTTAATACAGTTCTTCATGTTGTGGCGAACCCTTGCCCTGCTTGGAAGAGGCCACAAGCCCCCTTTGGCAGGCCACTGCCGCAGGTGCCATAGAGAACTTCCCTCTAGTCGATAGGCACCTGCAGCCAATTGCAGCCTCCAGTGCCATTGACTGACATCCCCTCCAACCTATCAAGCTGTAACTCACCCTTCCCCCCTTCCTCCCCCCTCCTCCCCCTCCTCCAGACCCAAGCCATTTGTGCCCTTTTCTTCACTGGCTCATGGCGACCCTGTGAAATGGTCATTTGACCCCCCCCAAGGGGTCCCAACCCCAGGTTTGGAACCACCGTTTTAAAAGAACCCATGGAGTTTAGCAGTTTCCAGACCTCTGCAGTAAGACTTCTGAGGAAGATTTATGCAGGGGGTGGTCTGGGGAGAGGTTGCAAATAAACTCACCCAGAGTAGGACTCTGGGATATTGTTACAAGTCTTGATGGCTGCACATTACCTCCAGGAATAAAAGAAACATACTGTACCTCTTTGAGCAAGAACAGCGAGATGATGGTATTGCCCTCACATCCCATTTGTAGGCTTCCTACAGGCATCTGGTTGGCTGCCATAATGACAGAACACTCAGCTCTACGGCCCCTTGGTTGATCCAACCAAATGCTGACGTTCTTAACTTGGCTTATCTTGTGTTCTATGTATCTTGATCTACCAGGCGAGAGGTAACATTTACTACTCTGTCTCAGGCAGCAAAATGGGTTTTTTGGGGTTGACTCTGTTACTATGTACCCCAAAGTTATAATTCTGGAGAGGAAATAGCCACAAACGCTTATATGCATAAATGATTAGCCTGTGTTTTTTCAATGTTGTAAGAGCTGTGCTAAGACTTTATGGTATCTTTCTTCTTTCCAAAGGCACGATTTGTACAGTGTATTCCTTTGTGGATCTTCCAAAGTAAGAGAGCACAAGATCTATTCCAGACTTTAATTTCAGAACACCTGAAAAAGAAGTTGAAAAGTGCCTGATAAAGCCGCCACTTGGGGTGGGGGATTTGCTGTTGCAGTTCCAGTTTGGGCCGTCTACTATGAATTATGCCACCAAACTCAATGGCTTTTAACATGAGCCAATTAAAAAATCAGCCATCTATTAAATTAATCTGCTTCTGTTATCCTTTCTGTAGCTTGAATTTGCAGTGCATGCCCACTTTAAAAACAATTTTGCATCTGCAGTATGAGTTTTGGTGTCAATTTGAATGTCATACTGATGTTCCAGTGGTATGTGAAGCATCATTTTGAAAATTTATTTAAGCATGCTCTTAAAGAACCATTGTATGTGGAAAGTTTTGTCTTGCTGGAGTAAAGTAGTACAGTATTTCAGAATTTGGTGGAACATAGGGCACAGCTGGATGGGAGAAGACCACAGGAATCAGAATGTAATTCGCTTGCTTTGCATTGTTTAGCTTCCACTGCCAAAACTGCGGTGGAATTCCATACTGTACCAATAAGACAAATTACTTCTTTGCAAGCGTCCACACTGAGCTTCCCAATCACCCTCCTCTGCACCTCTTTCCTTTGTCCCTCCCCTTTACATATGCATAACATTCAGCTCCCTGCAGATTAAATTGTAATGCTGTAAATCTGTGCCAAGTTTGACATATTCCATGTGCCATACAACAGCAGACCCTTATTAGAGAGGATTCTGCCCTCTCCCCCCCCCTCCAAAAAAAAAAAACCTCTGCAAACTTTAAGGCATGCCTGAGGGTACCAGGACTGCACTCAGGTCATGAGCAGATTCTTGACTGCAGTACTGCCGTCTAACCACTGTGCCACGAGCAGCTGCTTTTCTACTCCCCCCCCCCCCCACACACACACTTCTGCCT
>JAHTLZ010000237.1:41014424-41031442 GCA_023846285.1 Phrynocephalus versicolor | reverse complement strand
TGACCATAATCCACCTACTTAGTGTCCTGAGTGATTTTTTATTGTAAAAGAATAACAGGCAATCTTCCTTTAGCCCCCCCCCCCCCCACACCAATTCCATGCCCATTTGACACTGCAAATTGTTAGGATTCTGCTTTTAAGAAGAGATAATATTTTGAAACTTTATCCCAATTGCTTTGGAGGAAAAGGGTACAACTTCTTACCCCTTTGGACACATGCATGCATACGCATTTACTTTCCTCATATTTATCCTGGCATATGCAATGATTGCTAACAAAAAAATAACTAAACTTCCCTTGATATTCTTTCCAAGATCTAGTGCAAGAACTAAGTGATTGCTTCTGTTTATGCTGCCAGAAATAACTCAGTCGCCGCAGCCTTAAACTACACCACAATGGCCACCCATACATCTACAGTGGCTCCAGTGACCTCCAGAAGAGTCGGAAGGATGGGCAGGTTGAAGCAAATATGGATTTGTGGGATTGAGGGTGAGGGGGAAGGGGAAGGGTGCTTCCTGAATGAAGGATCCTACAATTTATAAATGACTGGGAGGCACTGTGTACTTATTCAGTCTCTCCCCACCACCACCACTCCTGTAACAGATTATCTCTATTTTTAAAGAAACCAAGGGGTAGCAGTTCCCAGAAACCACTAGGAACTAGGCAGCAGCCTTCATCTACCAGGCCATCCCAAGGTACTATTGGAACTGCTTTCCATCTCGTGAATAACCCAGCCCATCCTGTTGTCCATAAACTATAGAGACAAGAGGGACCTTTAAAAGGTATACACACACCCCTTTCAGGTGGAAGGCCTTCCTTCCTCACCGTAGTGCTCTCCAGGTGCATCACCTACAACTCCCATGCTACCTAGGTTGACTGGCAGTAATGGGAATTGTACTCCAGCACCTTTGTGGGGGCCCAGGGTTTGGGAAGGCTATAGGAAACTTACTATTGCAGCCTTTTATAGCGGGATATCCTTCACTTCTTTTGAAAGAAAGGCTGCCTTCACTCTGAGATTGCTTGTTCTCATGCCAGGGAATTCATTCGATTGGGCAGTTCTTTCAACCATTTAGTGCCCGAAGAGAAGGGAAAATAGACATTTTTGAACTGCAATGCTCAGAGTATCCCAGGCTGTAGGCCATGGCTATGTTGGTTGAAGTATTATGGAAACCATAATGCAAGACATTCATTCTTTCCCATCTTTATGTCACATAAGCCTTTCCCCCTGTATTCTGAACCCAGTTGCTGAAATCAGTTGCAACTCGATTAGATCCATTGGATCAGTGGGGATTTGGTGAGTCTACTGCTCTGAAAGTTCCATCAAGTCAAAGGCCCTATTCAGGTTCTGACTGGCTACTGGATATCAGCCATTGTTTTGGGTCATCCTGTGGAAGGAGAGAAAATAAGTTTATTCCATTAAACCATGGATGGGGGATACTTGGCTGGAGAATAGTACCTGTGAAAGGGATCTGGGAGTCTTGGTGGACCACAGATTGAACCTGAGTCAGCAGTGTGATGCAGCAGCCAGGAAAGCCAATGTGATTCTTGGTTGTATCAATAGAACCATAGTATCTAGATCAAGGGAAGTGATAACACCACTCTATTCTGCTCTGGTGAGACCCAACCTGGAGTATTGTGTCCAGTTCTGTGCACCTCAATTTAAAAAGGATGTTGACAACCTCAAGCGGGTGCAGAGGAGGGCGACCAGAATGGTTGAGGGTCTGGAGGAAATGTCTTATGAGGAGCGGTTTATAGAACTGGGAATGTTTAGCCTTTCAAAAAGAAGGCTAAGGGGGGATATGATAGCTATGTTTAAATATTTGAAAGGATGTCATATTGAAGAGGGAAGAGGTTTGTTTTCCATGGCTTCAGACACTAGGACTCAGGGCAATGGTTTCAAACTACAGGAAACGAGATTCCATTTGAACATTAGCAAAAAACTTCATGACAGTTAGAGCTGTTTGGCAATGGAATATGCTGCCACAGAGGGTGGTGGAGTCTCCTTCTTTGGAGGTTTTTAAGCAGAGGCTGCATGGCCATCTGTCGGAAATATTGTGGTGGGGTACCTGCATGGCAGGGGGTTGGACTAGATGGCCCTTGAGGTCTCTTCCAACTCTATGATTCTATGATTCTATGATTCTATAACAAGTGGCAACTCTTTAAAAATTGAAAATAGCTACCACAGCCTCCCTTCTTCAGATTAAACATGTCATTCAAGAATTTATGAACATTGAGAAAACCCACATAAATTTCCCTGATCATGTTGTGAAGTTTACATGACTCATCGAGAATACACTACTGATATACACAGTCTGGAGAAATGGCAAGAACTTGTGACGGATAGGTGGGAATCCCCTCGCTAGAAGGACGCCATTTCCAATGGTATGTCCACTGCAACCATGAGTCTGAAAGTCTATGGTATGATCAGCCCATCATGCTTTTCTCTTTGGCATCTCCTTCTGCATTGCTGTCTCTTCCATTGCTTGTGGTCTTCCTTTCTTCCAGTAAGCAGTCTCAAATCATGCCTCGGCTGTGGACGCACCCAGACTCAAGCAGTTCTAAAGCTAAGTGGAGAGGACCGATGTACAGCATGGTATGCAGCGCATGTGCCTGCCATATGTCAATTCTCTGTGAGTGCTGCCAAGTCAACATGATTATTCCCCATTAAAAGAGTATTATTCAACATTTTACTGACACCCTTAGTGGTTGCCTCCAGACATTTCCTTCATAATTCAGATGGGAGTGGACAGCACTGTTTACTAAAAGAGGAGCCATTCTGAAAGGTAATTATCATCAGCATAGAGACCACCCTGTCAGTATCAGGAGGTAGGCTTTCTCAAAACGGATGGTGAATACAGATAGGCATCTGCTAGGCATTGCTGCTGCTGTTATGCGCTATCAAACCATCTCTGACTCATGATAACCATATGAACGAGAGCTCTTCAAAATATCCTGTCTCCAGCAGCCCTGCTCAACTCTTGTAAACTGAATCCTGTGTCTTCCTTTTAGGCTGTCAACCAATCTCATATTTAGTCTTCCCCGCTTTCTACTATCTTCAGCCTTTCCCAGCATGGTTGTCTTTTTCCGGAGAATCTTGGCTTCTCATGATCATTCTGAAGTAGGACACCCTCGGTTCAATCATTTTGAGGCTTGATTTGCTGTAGGACCCATGAACCTTTTTACGATTTTTCTAGGTAATCAACAGTGGTTTCCCATTCCCTCTTTTTCTGGGAACATTTTAATTTGTCCATGCCATGGCTACACAGGCTGGATCTTTAAGGATGAACAGTGGAGACTGAACTCCCATTCCTCTGGCTCCACAATCAGATACCTAGCTTACTGAGCTATCCAATCTGTTTTTAGGCACTGCTCAGCTGGCTCAAAGTATCTTGGCCTCTTGGCACCCCTATATCTAGTCTAGTGCAGTAGTGGCCAAACTTCAGCCCTCTAGATGTTTTGGACCACAACTCCCAGAATTTGTTTGTTTGTTTGTTTGTTTGTTTGTTTGTTAAATTTATATACCGCTCCATCTAGCTACATGGCTACTCTGGGCATTTTACAAACTGAACAGAAATCAAAACCATAAACAGTAAAATACAATATAATAGATAAGCACAAGTATATAAATAAAAACACAACTAGAAAACAATATCTATAACAAAAACATAGAACAGGAGCAAGATGAGCTACAGATAAAAACAAAATAAATACATAATAGCAATCATTATTAGAACAGATTCCAAGCTTCCAATCATTATTAGAACAGATTCCAGATTCCAGAATTCCAAGCCTGTATTTCCAATGACAAAGGACTGTGGGAGTCATGGTCCAAAACTTCTGGAGGGCTGAAGTTTGGCCACCACTGGTCTAGTGTGAAGTGGAATGGGATACTTAGAAGATGTATTTCTTCAAGGACTGCTTCCTTTCCTTTTCCAGAGCTCAGAAAAGTTACTTTCCTAAACATCATCTTCCATGATCTCCCAACTATGATAGCCAATGGCTGCAGTCCCAAGAAAAGTAGCATTTCCCAAATTCTATCTGGTCCGTTAAAACAAATGGGAATAATGAATATTTCTACCAGGGATAGATGACTATTGGTCTTCCAGATGTTTTAGACTTCAAGTTCACCAAGCCTTAACAATTGGATTATGGGATATATAGTGTAAGACATCAGGAAGTTCAAAGGTTCCCCAGCCTCTGGTTCCTTGGTACAGGATAAGCAAAATTTGTATTGAATAAATGAAAGGATTTTCTGGATCAAGAGAATGACCAGCAACAAATTAAAAAATGGAGAAAATTGAGAAATCATATGATAAATAAAATGTAGAAAGGCAGAATATTTTGGTAACTTCAAGAGAAAGGAAAAGTACAGATCATTACAGATCTCACTTGCATCACAGAGACTTGGCTAGATGAGGCTGGAGGTGTCAACCTCACTCAGCTCTGTCCTTCAGGTTTCTCTGTGGAACAACAGGCCGGACCAGTGGGGGCGGGGTGGTGGAGTGGCAATAGTCTACCGCAACTCCATCCCTCTTGCTAGATGCCATGTCCCCCAATTTCCTGGTTTTGAATGTATGTACTTAAAAGTAGGAGCCAGGGACAAGATAGGGATTCTCTTGGTGTATTGCCCTCCCTGTGACACAACAACTTCTCTACCTCAGCTTACTGAACTGATAACTGGGCTGATGTTGGAGTCTCCTCGGCTCATTGTTCTAGGGGACATTAACATCTATGCTGAAGCAGCTCTGTCAGGGGTATCTGAAGACTTTATGACCTCCATGTCAACAATGTGTCTGGCCCAAATGGTATCTACCTCAACCCATCCTGCAAGCCACACCTTAGACCTGGGTTTCTGCCCTGATATGGACAGTGGGGACATTGAGGTAAAGGAACTTTCTGTAGTCCCATTGTCCTGGACAGGCCACTATATGGTGTGCTTTAGGCTCACTATAACTCACAGCCTGGCCAAGAGGGGAAGTCAGACAAAAGCAATACGTCCCAGAAGGTTGATGAGTCCAGATGATTTTTAACAGCCCTTGGGGAGTTTGCTACCTCTCCAATGGGTGATTCTATTGAATCCTTGGTTGAACTCTGGAATGGGGAAATGGTCAAAGCCATTGACTGGATAGCTCCTAAACGTCTCCTTCCTCAAAATAGATGCTGAACAATTACTGACCAATATTGAATATCCCATTCTTAGTGAAAGTCCTAGAGCGGGTTGTGACCTCACAGGTCCAGAGGTTTCTGGATGAGATAAACTACTTAGATCCATTTCAAGCTGGCTTCCACCCTGGCTATGGGACTAAGACGGCACTGGTTGCATTGGGAGATGACTTATGCAGGGAAATGGATAAGTGATCTGTGTCCCTTTTGGTTTTGCTAGATCTCTCAGCTGCTTTTGACACTATAGAGACCATGGCATCCTCCTGACTCATCTCTCTGAAATGGGAATTGGGGGTACTGCATTAAAGTGACTCCGGTCCTTCCTGCAGGACAGAACACAGAAAGTGGTGTGAGGTGATTCATGTTTGACATGACGGCCTCTGACCTCTGGAATTCCCCAGGGTTCTGTTTTGTCTCTATGTTATTTAACATCTATATGAAATCACTGGGGGAGATTATCAGGTCTTTTGGGGTTAGGTTGATACATGCCCGAGTGATGTCTCGGCTGGACTACTGTAATGCTCTCTATGTGAGGTTACTAATGAAAAGTCTCAGGAATCTTCAACGGGTCCAAAAATGCAGCAGCCAGACTGCTGACTGAAGAGGGGTACAGAGATCACATTGCACTCCTATTAAAACAGCTCCACTAACTGCCAATCAGCTATTGGGCACAATTCAAGGTGCTGACCTTGACCTAGAAAGCACTATATGACCTGGGTCCTAGCTACCTTAAAGATTGAATTTCACAGTATGAACTGACTTGGGTGTTAGGATCATCAGGGGACGCCCTTCTCTCCATCCCGCCACCCTCACAGTTATGTCTCGTGGGAAGCCATGAAAGGGCCTTCTCAACTGCTGCGCCCAGACTTTGGAACTCCCTCCCACTAAAGACCAAGACTGCCTCATCTCTGTTGTCCTTCCGAACACAGGCAAAGACCTTTCTCTTCAGGCAAGCTTTCCCTGAATGATGGACTACCATGTGTCTTTTATACGAATCTATAGGTTCACATAGACTTTGTGTTTATAACTACTTATAACCTTGTAGCTTTAATGTAATGTTGTCTATTAATGCTGTAAGATGTTCCTCAATTCCTTGTTCTCAAATACTTGAACATGTCTTAATTGTACTGGTCTGTATATTATCCCTCATTACTGTAAGCCGCCTTGGGTCCTTTTCCAAGGAGAAAGTCAGGGTAAAAATACTCTAAAATAAGTAAATAAATACAGATGCCCTTTCATGATTTTTTAAAAAATGGGGAAAGAGGTTCAGGAAGGTTCAGGGATAGAGATGGGCACGAAATGATTTTCCCCCCCTGTTTCGTTGTTTGTTATTTGGTTTGTTACGTAACGAACCGAATAACGACCCTAGGGGCAAATTTAACATGAAATGAACTGAACTGAGAAAAATTGGTTCAGTTAGGTTAGTTTCATTAATGGGGGGGCGGAGATGTTTCCTACCTGGTGCTGGTTCAGAGGTCCAGTCTTCCTGGCTTCTGGGATGGTGACCAGGAAAAAAAGCCGATGGCCGCACTACAGCTGTAGCGTGGCCATGTGGTCGCTCGGCACGGTAAAAAAAAAAAAGGGAGCACCGATCAGGCCCCAAGGGTGGCCTGGTTGGCACCATAAAATAAAAAAAATTAAATTAAAAAATCCCGCACTGACCAGGCCCCAGGGGCCGTGCGGTCGGCGCTGAAAGGAGAGCAAAAAAGCCCCACACTACAGCTGTAGCGTGGGGCCTGAACCTAAAAGTGGGGGGAACCCTGCTGCAGTGGCATCCGCCTCCAGCCTCCCAACACAGGAAGCCCAAACCCAGCGGCAAGGGGCTGCCGCCGCTGCCACCTCCAAGCCCTGCCGCCACCGAAGCCTCCCAGGCCACCCTGCAGCTTTTGCAGCCCGAGCCAGTGACAGCCGAGGTGGCCGGAGGTTGCAGCTCCACCTCCAAGCCCAACAGGTCAGTGACGGTGAAGCCTTTGGAGCGCAGCCTCCCGGCGGAGGAGGCTGTGTGGGGAAGCGAGGAGGAGGGATCCCCCCTGAAACCAGGCTGATGCAGTGCAGGGGCAGGTGGGGGAGTGGAAGGTGTTCTCTCCTGGCCAGCACCCTAAAATAAAATATTAAAAACCAGCACCGATCAGGCCCCAGGGGCTGCATGGTCAGTGCTGAAAGGGGGGGGGGAAGTCCCACGCTACAGCTGTAGCACAGGGCCTGAACCTGGAAGTGGGGGGAAAAACTAAAATAAAATAAAAATAAAAATAAATTTTAAAAGAAGGGGGAGTGCCAACCGGACCCCAAGAGTGGCCTGGTCGGCACCCTAAAATAAAATAAAAAATTAAACCCAGTGTGAACAGGGCGCCATGGGCTGCGTGGTGGGTGCTGGGGGGGAAAGGGTAATAACGAATAATGAATTAACAAACCAATGAAACAAATTTTTCCATGAATATTCACAAAAAAACAAACAAAACAAATCAGACCTCTCAACGAAACGAAACGAAATGAAACATCATTTTTTCCCCGATTCGTTCCCATCTCTATTCAGGGATATTGGTTGTAGAATCTGAAGGATGGTTTAGATACAGCACAACATCAGTGCTTTAGAGTCGCCTCATCCAAACTCAGGATGCCCATGACAACATCTGGCCTTGAGACCGGAACAAAGCGAAGACATGAAAAGAGGTTGCAGTAGAGTGGGCTTTGTCTCTGTTACATAGGAGCTGTTTTCACCAGGGGTATGTGATCCTCTTTGTGTCTCTGCATATACTCCCCCCGCTCCGGTTTCTTTCTCTCTGTGCTTATGAGTGCTTAGTTCAGCAATCTTGGAATTTTGTTCCCATCCATCAACTACCTGCACTTCTGGTTGGACTGGGCTGCTCTGTTCTTGATCCAATGACATGAAGGACTGGCATCTATTATATTCTTTTTTAATTGTGTGAAAAGACCTGGGTTGTGTGACAGACATCTGGGAAGAATGTCATCTCGCTCTATCCCACCCCACCCCTTGAACATATGAAGATATTTAAGGGCTGCCTGTGAACATTTAATCCCAGGCTCCAAGCCTTTGCTGCTGTTTCTTTGCACTGGGTGTAGCATTAAACACCCCTCTCCGCCAAACCTGTTGTCACTTCCACGGGAATTAAAAGACAGGCCCTGCTCCCCCATTTGGAAAGGATCAGATCATGGATTTAGGAGCCAGCAATTGCCACCAGTAGTCTATATAGCATTCCTTCAGAGGTTTTCCATAAGCAGGGTCTGAATAACTTCCTTATTGGAGGAGGAGGAGGAAGAAGAAGAAGAAGAAGAGGAGGAGGAGGAGGAGGAGGACTTAAACAGCTTCTGTGCACAAGAAACATGTCACACAGTTCCAACATTGTAGGCCATGTGTCCCAAAAGGAGAAGCAGCTCCCCAGCTGCAAACAATTAGCACTCACTCAGAAGTGTCCCCAAACAGTGCCTGCTGTTATAGACTTCAAAGATGGAGTTGGAGAACAGCTGCATTCGGGAGGCTTAGCTTGGACCAAGTGTGGGGTGTGGAATGGAAGAGAGTAGGGATGGGCACAACATGGAAAAATTGTGTTTTGTTTCATTTCATTTCGTCCCCCTGTGCTTCATTTCATTTCGTTAGAAACAAATTGTTTAAAAAAACATATAAATCGAAACAGTAACAAGCTGATATGTTAGTCTATAAAATGGCTCCCTTGGGTCCTAGTGGCACCAGGTGCCTCTAGAACCCAGGGGAGCCATTTTACAGCAAAAAAGCTGCCGTTTCATTTCATTACTAACAAAATGCTGCTTCCCCATTTTGTTTTGTTTCATTTCGTTTCGTTAGCTAATAAAACAATGAAACAACATTTTGTTTTTCGTTTAGTGCCCATCCCTGGGGGCGGGGAGAGAGAGGGAGAGAGAGAGAGTTAGACATCTCAGCTTGGAAACATTACTTTTGGACTATACCTCCAAGCCATCCTGGGCAAAGAGCATTCTGAATTGGCTGCTAGCCACATTGGCAAGGGATACTGGGAGCCTTGTCTGAGATGCAACATTTTGGGGGACAAAAAACAAAACAAAACGGAACTTAGGACCCCAGTAAATTTGTCTTCTCATGATGTGCCCTGAGTTTCCTCATTTTTGTCTCCAGAGAAAATTCTGGCTTGATTTGATCTAGAACCCAGCTGGTTGTTATTTCGGCTGTCCACAGCATCCAGCACCACACTGCAAACAAATCAGCTTTCTTCCTCTCAGTTTTCTTCACTGTCCAGGCGTCAGATCCATCCATAGTGATCAGGTATACAAGAATGTGAATTATTTTAGCCTTGGTCTCCAGGGACGCACCTTTACTGTTGATGATCTTTTCTAATTCTTCCTTGTTGCCCTTCCAAATCTCCTTCCGACTTCTTGGCTGTAGTCTCCTTTTGGATTGATTTCTTAGCTGCAGTCTCATTTTGGATTGAAGATTGAAGACAAAAACATATGTATACAAAATATTGTATACAAAATCTTTAATGATTTCAGTTTCATTTTTGGCAACATTTAAGTTCTGCAGTTCTTCAATAGCTATGATTTGGTCTTAATGTTCATCAACAGTCCTGTCTCGACATTTTCTACTCTCTCACTTTCATCAGAAGTTGTTTCAAACTCAAAGTAGCCTTATTGAAAGTTCCATAAATAACATATTGGTTGAAATCCAGTAGTAAGTTGCAACTAGAGTGGGACCCACTGAATCAAAGAAACTTGCAGAGGAGTTGACTCACCAAGTCCCTACTGAATAAATGGGTCTGCTCTAATTGCAACTTACTACAATTATGTCTTCCAGCCATTATTTGGAAGGAATGGGAAAGCCATAATTTTATTCTCCAAACTCTCATAACTTGAAAATAATTAAAATGTGCTTTAAATGATACTCAAATATGGGGCCTTGTTGTCTCTACATTTCTGGGAAAATACAGCCACAAATCTAGCTGGGGGTTTCCTTGACGCTTTCCACTTCATCAATGGAAAGAGAGGTGATTGTTTTTTGAACGGAAATATGGTTCACCCTGTTAATGCTGTGAGCCTTCAAAACAAAGATGTCCAAAAAGCTCCCTGCTGTTCATGGGGTGTGCCCGCATGTGTACACAGCTACTGCTTTTGTGCTAAGATGCCTGTACTCCTATTTTGCTCAAAATGAAAGAGTACTCCATTCCAAACAGGGGCTTTCAGGGGACTGCTTGAATCACAGGGAAGAAATTAATTATGACATCTACATGTTTGCCACTTGAAATCTCCATACCCTTATGTTGACAATGCAACAGTTCTCCATGTGCTGACAGTTCCATGCATGCTTGTCAGTGCAACTTCATAAATATCTTCTCCAACATGACTTCAGGCAAACATGTCTTTGGGTGTAGACAAATGGGGGGAAAAGAGCCTCCATGGCATTCCATCCAGGGGCTGAGTTATTTCAGGTGCGATTGAGGGCTGGGGTGTTGACAAGATTGAGCTGTGGTTCTCAGATCAAGCTCTTTCTCAGGAACTTACTGTTATGGGAGCATTTGAGGCAGCACCAAGCCAGCATATTGGGTGGGCTAGTGTGATGAGAGATGTTTGGCTTTGCTGCTCGCTCATCCAGATTCCAGCAGCATAAACCTCTTGGGGAAATGGATCTCACCTGTGTAAAGCAAGCACACACATCACAACAGTTTGGAAAGCATACTGCATAGGGTGGGAGCATATTGGTTTGTCCTTGGAACTGCTGTCTGATTCCTTTGACATGTATGGTAATAGCTCTGGGTGGGTATATATCCCTTTCATCAATCTCTACCTCACGGAGAGCCCTGAAATCTCTTGTCTATGACAGCCCAATGGTCATGAGGTGGATCAGATACAACAGTGGCCCCTTGTATCTTGGGTGTTGGGCCACACGGAAATGTTAGCAAGTGCCATTTATCCTAAAGGAGTGGGGGAAAATGTTTCTCCTGAAGCTCCTATTTAGCTCCCCACCTGACTTTTTGTCCATCTAACCGAAATAAGCCTATTTGCACATGATGCCCTACTGACAATTTTAGACCCAATAGAGAGGCCTTTCCTCCAGTGTACCTTAAGAACTGGATGAGAGTAATGGCTTTGCAAGTGTCTTCCTCCACATACCGGTACATATTTTGAAATGGTCCATTGTCTTCAGGTTCTATCATAATAACCAGCTTGTGGCCTTGCAAGTGGTGTTAGGATGAAATTTGCGCCCTGAAGTATTTGTTTGTAGCTGAATTCCTCAGTTCGGCCTGCCGGAGGCCACTTGTACTTTGCAGAGGAAAACAGTGTAACCAAGACTGCAAGCACAAACAACCTTCCTATGAGACCACACACAGAGCATGGTAACAAACACATTATTTATCTGATCCAGAAATCAGAATTACTATAATCTACTACATTTTACAATTAGTACAATTAGTGATCTTGTGGCATTCCTACCTCCCATTTGCTGCCTCAACAGATATTACCCTGTCATATATCTTTGGTGAAATACAGGTTTTTGTGTGTATGTGTGGTGGTTTTGTATCTACAGGTTCAAGTGCCTGCCTCAAACGTTGTAATTTAGCTGCTTCTGCGAAGGCACAGGACACATGCTGTTACATCCAAGTGCTATTATGGAAGGGGGGAATTCCACAATGCCTGTTCCAAGACACACATGAAAACTATGAACAAAACAAAGCAAAGCACAAAAAAGGAGGAATTGTTTTATAACTGTACCCAGAAGGCTTTGGACAATATAACAGCCACTGGAAATTTATTAAGACCATCTTTTCTTAAGAGGAGGGATCTAACAAGGCTAGAGGGTGCGGGGAGGCTGTCATACAAGAGCAGTACTTTTCCCATGAGGATACAAGATTTGGGGCTTCTTCACATAGCTTTTAAAAAAGAACAGCATACACCTAACTATGGAGATGATTGTGACTGTAGTTGATGAAAACATGAATGATACAGAGAAAATCTTCAAGACCTGAGCAGGGATATTAATGATCTGACCTTTCATAGTATGACCATAGCTGGGAAGCAACTTGACTGTACATGGCACATGTACATAGAGAAAGTCAGTACAGCAAAATGTTTTCTTCTCTCTCCTAATACGTACTAGAACCTGGCCTAGGAGTATTAGGCAGAGTGTTGGAATATTTAGCAAGGTTTACCTCTCAGCCATTACAGGGTTAATGTGAAGAGCAAAGCCTATTGGTTGTTGAGATCTCACCACTTGGAATGTTCTGGTAGAAGTACAACCCCTTTTCTCTTTATAGGGTGTGCCTTGTATTCTTAGAGTGAAGGGAAGCATGTTCTTTGTCTAGCAAGATGGCTGTTAGAATAGTTATTGTTAGAAAACCTCCCATGTACCCTTCCCTTGTAGTTAAATAAATAGTTCTTTCATTTAGTAACACACAAGAGGTGTCTCTCATTAAAGCAACTAAAATCATCTGCAAGCACCAATCCAACAAAACTTCCAACACAGAGTGAGGTGCAAGAACCAAGCCACAAGAGGTGAATGGAGAACTTTCACTCCATCAGACGTAGGATCCTCAATCCCTCCAGAGAGCTTCACCACAGCAGATAACTGGCACATATCTCTTAAATAGCAAATGCCCTAGAAGAGGCCATTTCAAATGGGCTGGAACTGCAGCATCCCCCCCCCTCTTCGTCACCCAAAGGGGAAATTTTCTCTCAATTCTTTGCACAGCAAAGATCCAGACCAATCTTTTCTTTGTCTGGCAGACAACATACAAGACGTTTTCTTAAGAGTGCAGCATTAAACCAGCAGCAACCCGTGGGATGGGACTCAACACAATCCATAAAGGAATCTTGAACTACATTTTCCTTGTTAAAATTCCTCCTGTTGAAAAGGGACCCAGTCACAAAAATTGGGTAGACAATAACACACACACCCATACAATAGGGGCTCTTTCAGTCCACAGTTCCCCTCTAAATGCTTCTATGTTTCCTGGACTCCAAAAAGCTGAACTCCTCAAACAATCGGTACATGAAGCAACAGAGCATCTACAGAACTACCGGCTGTTCATTATGCTATCTTGTGAGTCTTCCTGTGTCTGCCCGCTTCTCTCCAGTTTTCTCCTACGCCACCCACAACCCGTACTACCACCGTCTTTCACTATCTGGCTCTCCCAACAGAGCAAAAGAAAGAAAGAAGCTCTTTTCTTTAACAACCTATGAGAGCATCAATACTAAAAGATGAAGGACTCCAGTGTCTATGGTCAGAGAGAGAGAGAGAGAGAGAGAGAGAGAGAGAGAGAGAGAGAGAGAGAGAGAGGTTTTTTCTTTTTTTTAAATACAGGTTTTTAACCTGTTGTTTTCCAAAGAGGTAGGGGCAGCTACAGTATTAGTCTTTAGGGGCCATGTATGTTGGTATTTGGTTATAATACATGAATTATAATCAATTAGCACATACTGCATTACTGTTTGGTATGCTGGATTGACAGCTGCTGACAGGAAGACACTACAGAGGGTGGTAAGCACAGCTCAGTATATCACGGGCTGTCCCCTGAGTGCACTGGACGACATCGCTAGGGATCGTTGCCTCAGGAGGGTTGGAAAAATTCTTAAGGATGACTCACACCCCGGTCAGCACCTTTTTACCTTGTTACCATCAGGCAGAAGATATCGTAGTATAGCCTGCCGTACCAACAGACTAAAGAACAGTTTTTATCCATGGGCTGTCAGACTGCTGAATGGGAAATAATCCCAGGACAAGTATAGAAGAACTGACCTGTGGGCTGGCGCATTCTGTGTCAAGTACACAGGGTGCAATAATACTGAGTGATTGCCAGTGAGATGGGGGTGGGATGGTGGTGGGGGTGGGCATGGGAGACTCAGCTAATTTCATTGTGCACATGTTGTACATTGACAATAAAGGTATTATTATTATTAGCAGGATTAGCATAGAGCTGCTGGAAACATTTAGATAAAAATCCATTTGTTGTATAAACTAGAATAAAATTATGTTCTCTCTTTTTGTCTGTTTGTGTCAGCAATTGATATTCAAACAATCACTTGTGACTTGGTTAAAGCAATAAATATCTTTTACTAATTATAAACATATACACTAAACTATAAAATATGACACCTAATGTACTTAGGTGTGCTTGGTACGACAGACATTCTATTGGTACGTAATTAATTCTCTTTATTGTTACACTTTCACATTCACAATACTTTTTAAGCCCTAGTACATATTATTCAGTTAAATATCTTTATTTCTCTATTCCTGCCTGAGGTACATTTTGTATGAGACCCTTTCAGCAGTATCTTAGTCTACATGTTCACTGGATCCCCTATGAGTCCCTGTCATATTGTTTCCTGAGTCCCTATCCATCAATTTTGTAACAGACTCATGATTAACGCTTGCCGAGTAGTGATACATTCTGATCTGTTAGTGACACATTCTATAAAATCTATATACATACAACATTCATTCACACACACAATTATACACATTCTGTGTTGCATAACTGTGTTTGTGTGTGCGCGCGCACGCGCGTGTGCAGATCCAGGACATAAAATTGTTTTCCCACCAGCAGCGGACTTTTAAAAAAATAAAGCACGACTACGCCCACTTAAGCGTGCCCCAGCGCTCTTTACAAGTACCTGGTCTCCGGAGGTAAAAACATTTCCGATGCGGATTGTAAAGCTGTGGATGCTGGGCTCTCCTCGCCTTCTGTTTGTTTTTGTTGTCCCCACTGCCCCTTTAACAGACAGGAATCCCTACGGGGCTGCTCTGACGGCAGGCGGAGGTGAGCCTGCATTTTTTTCTCCTGTTTTTTTTCCCCTTCCCCTCACCACAGACAAAAGCAACAGAGTGCGGAAGGGTGGGAACACAGGAAGAGGAACAAAACCCCTGGTTGGGGGGATCCGAATTTAAGCTACCAGTGGATCTTAGGGGTCATTTGAAAGCAGCCTTAAGTTTCCATAGCCAAGTAGCGATTCAAACCTAGTGCAGTCTCATCCCCTAGGTACATTTTCAGTATTTGGAGGACATAACAGCCTCTGCTTTGGGCCACAAAGTGAAAACTACTCTTCCTGGAAGCTTCCTGGAGCAGAAATAGAACAAGGGGGAATGTAAACAATTGGGGGATGTGAAGGCCCTTGAGAAGCCACCAAATGTCCCTTAGGGGACACAGGATACTCCATTGATTATAGCACAATGACGGTCTCCACGTCCCATCAGCCATAGCAGGCATAGACAATCCTGGAGGATGGTGACAACAGGTGACACCCAACAGTTTCCAGGGAGCTACACATTTCCCTGGAGTAAACCATGTCTGCCCCTTTTTACCAGAAAATAGAAGAGAAGCCTTTTTATAAAACCTCTCTTATATCATAAAGAGAGAAGATTATAAAAATAAGCATGCAGCATGAATGGCTGTATTCCACAAAATTAGGTGCGATTGTATCTTATCTTTCCCTTAAAGACTAAGGTCGTAAGGACACAGCTGATCTGGAAAGGGTTTCTCCTTGTATGGAGAAGTTTCAGAGAGGGTAGCCATGTTAGCCTTTTCAAGGATTTCAGGCAAAAATCAAAGAAAGCAACTAGCAAGTGATTCACTCTGGCTGTCAGCCATGCTCCAATGCTTGTAGATTTATAACTCAGGAGTTTATTCCTTCAGTTGGTGCTTTTTTGATGCACCCAAATGCCCTGGTGCTCTTGAGACAGCTCACTTCCAGGCCTTTCAGCACACTGATAATGCATTGGTGGCTGATAGCCATAAAGACCTAATCTGCTTTATTTCTGGTGTAGTTTCTTAGCTACCTGGCTAGAGTTACCAGAGCCCCTCAGGATGTAATAATGCATCTGCAAAAATGCAGGTACAAACAGGCCTCGAACTTCTCCAGTTCTAGATGCTCTCTTCTCAAACTGTTCTGGAGTAAGTTGGGATGATGTTTGTGCTGGACTGTTCTACATAGTACAGGCTCCAAAACAGTAGACTCTCACACCCAGTGTCTGAATATTTTTACATAATAAATGCCAGTCTATCTTATCCACCACTGAAGAGTAAATCTCTTGCCGTACTGACAGATAGAACTCCATCTTTCCAAGAGCTGCACCCTGAGCAACTGATAAGCCTCAGGTAAGTGCCAGGAGATACACACCTGGTTGCTCAAGCATTCTCCAGGGAGAAAAACTCTTCCAACATGAATGCATTTGTATTTACAGAGGCTAATCCTAGCTGCAAAACAAAGAAATTGCTACTATATTGTATTAGATACAAATAACAGGTGGCTTGTGATTAATTTTATTTTTCAAATAACATAGCGATAGTAGCATTGCATTACAAATGTGCCATAATGAGAGACCAGGGCTTCTTCCTGACCCTCCATTTCTTCAGAGGATTGCTGAACAGGTGTAACTGTGCATTTTGCATGTTCAGAGGCTGTTTCTTCTTTTAAAGTTACGATCTCCTCTACTCCACAGGACAATTGTAGCATTCATGTACACTTGACTGCAAGTTGCCCTTGGCCTTTGCACCCCTTTATCCCCTTCTGGGCCCGATTAGTCTTTTCACACACTTGTTTCAACATTTTGATATGTTCTCCCAGATACAGACTGACTGTGTCCCCCTTCCCCAATGCTCTGTTCCTCTGTTGCTGTCATCCTCTGTGCAATTAGCTCTGAAGTTCCAAGGGACTGTAATGCTTTCCTGGAGTACAAATGTCAGAGTGGGTTGCAGTGAAGAAGAAGAAAGTTTTACTTTAGGTCTGAGGTGGCTAAAAGGATAGACAGGTATCTCTGCCTTTCCCATCTGGCACTGGTTCAGTGCAAAGGCTGTTTGGACTAGTGATGGGGGGAGGACTGGCATTTTCTTCAGCCCATAATTGTCTTTTGCAGCCAGA
>JAHTLZ010000237.1:40994595-41014414 GCA_023846285.1 Phrynocephalus versicolor | reverse complement strand
TGTGTGTGTGTGTGTGTGTGTGTGTGTGTGTGTGCTGCATATAGAAGGAGGATAACCCTGGCTTGTTTTTAAAGCCTCCTCAGAACTCCTCTGGGTGGTCATCTAAGAACAGGCACACAGCAGTTCAAGGGGTTCCTGCTTCCCTCTTGGCAATCTGTACTTCCCTAGGAAGCTTTTGTTTGAGATGGCTGCCACAGGGGGGGGGAAGAGGTCACTTTTGGACATTTCAGACATTCCGTTACACAAAAAGACACACACACACACACACACACACACACACACAATTTTTTTAAATATTTGTTATCCTGTCCACCACCTCCTGAACTTTTCTAACTTAAGGGGGAAACGGGAAGAACACACGGGTGCTGAGGGGCAGCTGCCGGATGAAGGGTGAGAAGAATGAAGCCTCTGACGACAGGCGGCCTGGGAGAGGGAAGAGAGCAGAGGAAGCAGGGGGAGGGGGGAAGGAGGCCAGTTTTTGCTCCGAGCTGTTAGCAAACAGCTTTTGCATCACATACAGACACACGCACACGCGCACGCACAGGCACACAACTCAAACCATCACTTCCTTGCAAGGAAAGTGCCCTGTTCTATGTGGGTGGGCTCCTGTGAAGAGCAACTGTCTCATTCTTTTCAGGAAATGCCCTCTGTCATTGCACTCATGGCCGGCCAAATGTTTGTTGTTTGAGTAAATAAACCAGTCAGTATCTCAGGCTAGCAACGAATGCTCTTTCCACCCACTACTTATAGACCTGGCCATTTGTCCCTAGGGAATTTTCTTTTGGGGGGGTGGAATGAGGGGGGCGAGAGGAGACTATGTAACAAGAAGATCTTTTTTTTTAAAAGAAAATTAAAGAGAGCTTCATTGCCACCCACTAAGCTCTAACTTTCAGACAATCAGGGACCAAATTGTGTCAGCGCAGCCCACAGCAGTGTCCTGTTAGCACTTGGCTTGTCAAATATGGAGGAGGGCAGCCACGGGGTGACTTTGAAAGCATTCTGCTTGAAAAAGACAAAGACCCAGAAAGTAAATTCCCATATAATGGCTGGATTGTTTCTTAGCGAGAAATTGTTCAGATCTTCCAAAGAATTAATCATGGCCTCACAATTCTTACAAGTTTCGCAGATTTGATCTGAGGTCTTATGTTGTCTTCTAGGCTTCTACCCCTCTCCTTCCTAAAATGCATGCTGGAGGCCACAACTTGTGCATTGTGATCCCTTTCTACTAGGACAAGTTCACAATTATCAACAAATCCGTGTTTTGGGAGGGGGAATTTGGGACAGGGCACCTAAGACTCAAAAGCTCAAAATTTGGGGGAAAACCTTTTAAAAAGCCATTACTTCTGGATCTATTTTCAAACTTTCAAAGAAACGCTACTTTCTCATTTGTCAAAAATAATTAGAACCCTTATACTTGGTTTATAAAAATGCTAGAAGAAACCATTGGTAGCCTGTAGTAGTGCAAGGCCCAAGCTTCTTCTCTGCGCACCATTGCTCCCCCAACAACCACAATAGAGCATGGAAAAGCAACCCACAACAAACTCATCCCAGCGGTGGAACCAGGTGATATTCTTCCTCCAGTGTTTGGGTGAGGCCACACCCCCAACACTAACAGCATTTTAAAAGTTAGGTTTGCAACTTTGCTTTGCACTGCAAAAGGAGTCACATTTGTTTTTATGGAAGGGGATTAATTAAAAGTTACTAATTGTTTATAACTAGTTGTTTTGTGTTTGTAAACATCAGTGTAAATTACTCACACCACTGTTTCTAACTTATGTGCCATCACTGTGTGGATGGTCCAAGCTCTTTTGCTTCCAGAGAGGATGGATGCAAAATCTGCCTCTCAGGTGCCAGTCGCAGCACCCCCATAGTGGTAGCCATTGCAGAGGGAAAGGGGTCCTGTCATCATGACAGCAGGAGCTGCAGTAAGAATTTACTTGCAATGGGAGAGTATTCAGAACCCGAAAGCTCCCGCCTTCATGGCTGTAGGGGATCCTTAAAGCTTGATCCTTTGAGAGTGTATACCAAGACAGTTGCCAGTGACATTTCTCAGCTCTGAAGAGCTGCACACAGAACAGTTTTCCAGGCCAAGGGCTGTTTCAGGATGTGGAGAGGGGTAGTTGCCTCACTCTGTCAAATGGTAGGGATGGTCCTGGGTAACTGAAAGGCAGTACAAAGGCTATGAGGAATATGGCATACCTTCACAGGGGCTGATGTTAGGAAATATATTTTCAGTTTCACATTTCTTAATATTGTTGGCTCCTGAGAAACTCTCATTTCGATTTCAGAATTAGACTATGATTTAGCAAGGTCAAAACAACACATTTTGCTGTCTGAGGTAAAAAGACAAAATGACTTCCTTGCTTCCGCTATTCAGAAAACAAGCCAATGGACAGCCAAAATATATTTCTATAGCAGCAGTGATAATATTCTTCACTTCACTTCAGAACAGCAGGCAACTAAGAGCAGGTTGTGGTGCACAGAGAACTAGGTTTGTTCTCCTAGGTGCTGCCTAAAACAGCTACCTCATGTTGCCTAACTGTAAGGCTGGCCTTGAGACTTAATGTGGCTTATTTTTCAATTGTGGAACAGAACCTGAAAGGAGAAAGCATTTCATGCACTCAAGTTTAGAAGTTGGCCTTCCAGATCAGTTTTTATTCATAACCATACAACTCCAAAAACCAGATCAATCCAAAATAATTTCAGATATTTGGCTTACAGAAACATGAGACTCCCGTGTAGATGATTCTGGATGCCTTCTCTTTTCTCAGCCCTGTATTACCAAGAGGATAAAGCTTTTAGATATCAGATGATGAATGTCCCCTAAATAATATACAGCAATATCTGGGGATGTCAGGGTCCATGGGAATCCCTTATGGGCCATGGAAATAATATAACTGAATGCCATCATCACCCAGCACTGCTTGGCAATGACACTGGAAGAAGGGGGATTCTGCGAGATAAAGTTCCAAGTAAGTAACTTTTTTCTAGGTCTGGTCCTCAGACAAGAAAGCATTGTGTAACAGTATCATCTGAGGAACTTATATTGCAGGTCCAGCAAGCCACCATCACTTCAATGGCAAGAACATCAACATGTATTTCACATGTCTATCTGACCTTCACTTCAATATGATGATCGAGTATCCTGCAGCCCCTAAACTAGAACTTTCCCCACAAGCTAATTTTTGGAAAGTGTCTCCTTTAACTACAGACTCTGTATTGAACTCTTCATGAACAACTGATTTTAGAAATATTTTTTTAAAAAAGAAAGAAAGGGAAATGAAATGGTCCTTGGAAAACTGGGTCTTATTCTGATCAGGGAAAACGCAACCGAGAACAGAGAGTGTCTGTGACTCCAGTACAATTTAATTAACATTACACAAGTAAAAAAATGCTTGTGTAAGGTTCCCAAGCATACTGTTTGGCATCCCTCCACCCTGAGGATTCAAGTTCAACTCTTTACTTTGTTCCAAAGGAACAAAGAAAAGAAAGAATAATGAGACCCTGACCCACAGGCCATTTCTGTGAGCTACATTCTGAAAAGACTGTTGCCAGTGCGGTGGCTTATTTTAAGCTCTGCCTATTTTCCCTGAGGTGTATATTCCTAAAAATGGGAGTAGATTCTGCCTAGAATATCATCCCATTACACAGCAACAGGCATGCAGAAGACCACCTGAATACATACATACACATACAATGAATGTATTTGGATGGGTGTTCATGAGGAGCAGTTGAACTACATTCAACTCTACAGTGACAATTCAACACCAGGCTACAAGTGTAAAACACCTTGGAGCACAATTATCTTCTGTGGTGTAGGTGCTGGGGCCATCTCAAGTTGATAAATTTGTGACAATTAACTGGATTGTGCGTGAAGGTTCCTCACCCCACCCCCCACAGGCTTGACAGCAAAATTAATTCAAACAGGCATTACAAGACTGATGGTGGCATATTATTCATTCTGATTGCGAACAAAGATTTACTGGCAGAATTCACATAATTACAGTCTCCATGGAATTTAACTTAAACAGCAGTTAGCACGCAGCCCTGTTGGAAAGAAAATGATACATTGTGAAAGATATCTACTTCCACTTGCTTCCTTTTGATTGTATAAAATACCAGAGGGTTTAATATTTGGAAGGGATTTTTGAGTTGCCTTACAAGATGAGTTTTAGACTGTTGGAATGCTATTGGTGTTGGCCTAAGTTTGGGTGTAACTTGTTGTGGCTAATTGAAAGCAACTTACAAGAATCTGTAGGGATGGGCAATTCATTTCGGAACCTACTAATTAGACAGGGAGGCGGGATGATGCCTGCCCCTGCACAGCTCCTGATTGGCCAGCACCACAGAGAAGCAAAGATGACGTCAGAGCCTGCTTCCTTGTTGGAGCTCAGCTTCATGCGAGCACAGAACAAGGTAAGTGACTGGCTGCTTTTGTACTGGAGGCTTCCAAACACCACCTGGGCTCGCGTGGGTCATTTCAGAACCAGTAGGCTCTGAAACAAATTGCCCATCCCTAGTTCCAAGGCATGTCTCAGACATGTGGCTGGGCATGCCATCTGATTGTACAATCTCTATGTGTCCCATCAACTTATCAATTAGCTGCAATTAGCCACAGCAAATTACAAACCTTAAAGCAACAGCCATAGGATTCCGGCTAACAGAGAAGTAAATACATTTCCTATTGCTAAAGCTTTACTGTGCTGTCTGGAATACTTAGGTAGCTAAGCTCCTACATTATGAGTTCCATTCTTTCTCATCATCCCACAGATGGCTGCCCTTTCTTTTCTTTTCTTTTCTTTTTCTTCCCCTTCCTTTGTTGAGTATTACCTGTTGTGCTGGTTTTGTTTGTATTGCCCTGTTTGTAAATTCCCCAGAGTTCCCTATGGGAAAATAGGTGTGGTATATAAACTTAAAAATAAATAAATAAATAAATAAAATATCTTCCTTGCCCCAAAAGACAAATGCTTCCCCCGCCCTCATCTTCATTAATCAATCTTTTCATTTTGTGCTTCATTCAAAGAGTCAGATTTACATACACTGTTAGGAGAGCAGTTCAACTACACCTTCAATAGCAAGTTGGGCATTGTTTGCAATGCACACATACCTTTGGGGGGGGGGGGAAACATGCAAATGATCTCAGCTATGTCTTGCACAGATGCTGCAGGGCTGTTGGCTTGCTCTCAATAACCCTGGCTGGAATCCTGTTTCTTTTCACAGAATGTAATACCTCCTTGGGTGGAGCACTGCAGAGAAGACTTGAAATTCTCTGGTTTACAGTTATGCAAGTTGGAGATCACTGTATGGTTTAAAATTAGGCTTTCTCCTTGCATAAGGGATTTTTGGATTCCCCCCTTGAATGAATAGAGAGGCCAGGTGGGAACCATGCACAGAACCAATTGTTTCCTTAGTATGGTCCCTGGCAATAGGAGCCTGGCCATCATTTTTCAAACATTATTTGTTGGTAAGTCAAGTCAGTTTTGGGTTTTGTTTTGTTTTTGCTTTCCCCACCCCCGAAGCCATGGACTGCACAGTTAAGCCAGTTCAGAAGCAAGAGCAATGAGATCTCTCCAATTTTAGTATCTAGCTGGGGGTAAACGAGCCAGTTCTCAGAGGCTGATCTAACCAAATTTATACTTTCAGATACAATTTAATTAGTGAGTGTTATGCTAAAGAAGTGCAGTGAAAATGGACAATTGACTCTTAACACATCCATTAGTAGATGTCCGGAGAAATACCAGTAATACCTCTTAAGATGAATTTAATTTGTTCTACGAGTCATTGTATTTTACAAAACAAATCATCTTGAGAAACGCGTTTTAGCATAGGAATGAATGGGTAACCAATTAATTCACTCGGAAGCCTAGGGGAGAACAACAGAAAACCTGGATTTTGTTTTTAAAAAAACCTCTTTATAACGAGCACTTTAAAGACATGAACACTGTGCAAGGACATTATTAATCAAAAATAAACATTCCAAGCATCACACATTAATTTTTCAAACATGCTACAGTACAGTACAGTACACTTCATTGACATTTCAAGCATACAACTGCAAGCATTAAAACACCACACAGCAACTTTTAAAACATGGCAAACTTTAACTGTTCTCCATTTCTAGGGTACAGTACAGAACACAAACATTTTCAAGCAGTACAGAACATAACATTTTCAAACATTTACAAACCGATAAAAAAAAATGTAAGAGGAGTCGCTAGAAAAATTGCTGCCAACTCCTTCCACACTCGATGCCTTGTGCAACCCACATGCCACTGGGTAACAAATTCCTGGAAGCATTTTTAATTTTTTTAAAAAAAAAATCATAACTTTTTTTATCTTGTGGGGCATCCCATAAGGAATTTTCATTATGCGAAACTAATCTATTCCCAGAATTATTTTTCATCTTATGAATGTTTCATCTTACAGAGCATTCATCTTAAGAGGTATTACTGTACTGTAAACTCTGCAGCAACTAGAGGCCCTCATAATATAAAACCTGTAAGTGTGGTTTATTTAGCTTGTATGGAAATTTCACCATGACTGCAGGGCACAATGAAAGGTGATTTTCATAGTAGTGTGACACTCTACCGTGTTCAGAAGAAGCCCTGTGGCTTTGTTTCAGATCCTTACATGTTTAATAAATTACCTGGATTTTTTCCATGTTCAAATGATGCTGGCTTACTACCTGTGAGAACAAATAAGCTTATGTAGGCCTAGGACATGCTAGAAGCATGAAGACAATAGTACAAAAGGTTAATAGAGTGTCAGGTGAGGCACATCTTGGTTCAAATTCATTTGGTGACCATAGACCAACAACACCTCTGTCAAGCTGCCCAAAACAGAACAAGGGAAAACTGTAAGGAAAAGCAGAAAAGCTAGCTAGGGGTAATTAAACCAGTGCTCTTACGCTAACCTACCAGATTTATACTTTCAGATACATTTTCTTATAGTGAGTGTTATGCTAAAGAAGTATAGTGTAAGTGGGCAAGTGTAGTGGAATTGTCTATTTTTTCCTCATGGAATTTCTAATATAAGATTATGAATAATTGTGATGTCGTCGCACAGAGTTGTTTTCCAGTCCTCCCTGAGATTTTTGACTTCGGGCAACAGAACTAGAGTGGCACTTAGTCATTGTCAAATAAAGAATGCAAAAAACTGAGATTTGTATGTACATACATATACTATTTATATATGCTAATTCATAAGATGCACATATGGAAATGGTTTTACTGCAGGTAAAACTGGGCTCACGATCTGGGGTTCAATCCCAGGTAGCAGGCTCATGGTTGACTCAGCCTTCCATCCTCCCGAGGCAGGTAAAATGAGTACCCAGCTTGCTGGGGGGGCGGGGGCAATGTGTAGCCTGCATACTGTAATTAAAAAACTGTAAACCTCCCAGAGACTACTTGAAGTGGTATGGGGCGGTATATAAGCAAAACACTTTTAATGAAAATACAATAAATAGAAATATAATACCTTATCACAATGGCAAATTTATTTGTTTATTTGACTTATATACCACAAGCTATCTAGCCTGAAGGCTACTGTGGGCAGTGATAAAGATTGTGACATGATAACCTGTAGGCATGGGATTTTCAGAATCCATGGGTTTAAGGCTAAGAAGTTGGGAGGAATTCCCAAGCCAGACTTCAGGATTGACTTTAAACAAGCAGGATCCCAACAGTTGTTTTCATATTACAGTGGAACATTGTATAAAGAAAATAATTCGTTCCAAATGAAATTCTGTTAAGCAAATTTTCCTTTATACAAATTTCCCTTAGGAATGCATTGAAAATGGAGTACTCCCTAATTGCGACCATTTTTATGTTGTACGGATTCACCCCACAGGCGATTCTGTTAAGCACATTTCCCCTATGTCCAGAATTTTTTATGTTGTACAGATTTTATGTTATACAAAATGTTTGTTATACGAGGGTCCACTGTATTAGAGTTAATAAAGAGTTAATCCTTTGGAAAAGACAAGGAAAATGGGTGAATGGAGTTAAACTCTGCAGGCACTACTGTAAGGGATTATGGGTTGTTTTGTTACTGTAACTTTGGGCTAATCAAGGATCATTACAGTTAATTACTGTTACAGTGCCTTTCAAAAGTGACACATTGCTATTCCTTGCTACTAACGCATTACTGTTCTTTTTATTGGGGCACTCAATGGAAATGTTAAAAGACTCCCTCAAGTGGATAGTGGTATTTGTACTGGGTGCCCCTTGTTCTCAAATGCATGGTCCCTAGATGTTCTTGGACTGCAACTCCCAGAAGCCTTCTGCACTGACTGTGAAGGCAATGGCTTCTGGGAACTGCAGTCCAAGAACACCAGGGGAACCATGTTTGGGAAACACTACTGTACACAATATATCATAGGAGAAAATACATTGCAGAGTGCATTTTCTTTCCAGGTAGCTTAAAAGAAAGCTCTCTCTCACAGAGACAATCCACATGGACATATGATGGCATCTGTAGGCCAAAAAGTCAAGGGCCGTGTGGCCTGCGCGTCTTTTCATAAAGGATCTCCAACAAGCATAAAGAAGGCCTTGCTGAGCACCGTAGCTAGAGTGAACATTTTCCCTAATTACTCCCCAAGATGTGCACTGGTTTCCGTTAAATCACATATGTTGGTTTATACGTACAGATGCAAAATCAGAAATTGTATTCAGGGCCAGTGCTAGGTTTTTTTGCACCCTAGGTGAGGGGCGGGGGGTGGAGTGGGGGTGGGGCAGGGGGAGGGGCAGGTGCGGGGGCGGGCAGGTGGCAGGGTGGCGGTTGGCGGGGGATGGCGGGGGACGGTGACGGGCGCAAGGGGTGGGCGGCAATGGGGGTGGCGGGCGGGCGGCGATGGGCGGACAGCGACGGGCAGCTGGCCGGTGGGGGGACGGATGGCGGTGGCGCCCTAGGCAACTGCACCCTCTCTCCATTTTGGCACCCTAGGCAACTGCCTAGTTCGCCTTAATGGAAGCTCCGGCCCTGATTGTATTGCAAAATTGAAACAGACTTACAGTACAATCCCTTTCACCCGAGTAAGGAAAGACTGACCAAGTGACCTGTGTGCTAACTTTGCTGTCCTGGGGGGAATATGTGATCAGCTTCACAGTCCCTGGTCTCCTTCCCTTCCCTTTCCAGACTCAGAGTGGACGGCCCTTCAGGGGAATGTCCTCTGTTACAAAGGGCAGACCTTCCTCTGACTGCTGGAGGACATGTAGCCAGCCCACCCAGCCTCTAGCTCAGAGAAGACCTTGTGTGAGAAATGATTTGCAAAATAGTTGAAACCTCAGTGTGAATTTTAAACTGAAATAAGCATTATGAAAAGCAAAACCCAACATGCATTGAGAATCACGGATAGAACCAAATGGAATGGTTGGAGTCATCATTTCAAAGCAACGTGATGTTGCCCATATGCAGCTTAGAGCTGGACGGTTGACATAGGAAGCATGTAGGTCCGGTCTTTCTTAGTTAGCCACTTTTGCAAATATTTTGGGGGAGGCTACTATCCAATATTTTGATCACCATTGTGTGTAGTGAATAAAGGACTAGGACTCTGGAGAAGAGTTTGAACCCCTACTTGGCCATGGGAATTCACTGGGAGAGTGGGACTGTTAAAACCACCCCTTGATTATCTCACTTACCTTGAAAGCCCTATTAGAGTCATTATAAGTCAGTTCCAAATTGACAGCTCAAAGCAGCAACAAGCTACAACTCACAAAATTTTCCCTCTATGCAGAGGTACTGGTCTCTCATTCTTCACTTCTTTCTCCATTCCAGGGCATGAGTGCATTGCAAAGCAAGCAGTAAGCCGTGTGCTCACAGTTTTTCCTACCTCTTCCCACTGATTGTTCTGAACTGTTGAAGGAGGGTTAAAAAAAACCTCTTCTCTGATCTTCTCAGAGGAAGAACGGGACCCACACACAGCAAATAAAATGGCAGGGAGTGCAAGCACATTTGAAACATATTTGCTAGGAAATGCTTGTGTTAATGTTGGAGGCTCTTTTTTTGTTTGGCTGTATTCAGCGCCTTCTATTTTTGCTCATTATTTGAGTATATCTGGCCTTGAGTGACAGTGAATAATTCTTGAACCGTCTTTGAATGTTGGAGAATGCCAGAGGCAGCCTTTTAATGTTGTTTTCCATGCAATCTGCTTTATAGTTTTTATTACCCATAGTTCTCACGAAGATTAACAGTTCCTTACTGTTTTTAAGAGTTCCTTAATGTTTTTGTTTTTTACCCCCCAGTGTGCAGCATAAGCTGTACAACTCTGTACACTGTATTGGTCCAAAACACAGCCTGGAAAAGCTATTTGAAATGATTTGCAGTTCCCTGCTTCTGGAGGCATCCTGGGACTCTGTGGCTTATCCAAGGCCCAACAGGCTGGCTTCTCCTCTGAAGGCACAGTAGGGAATCCAACTCCCAGTCTCTGACTCCACAGCCAGATATCTAACTCACTGAACTATCTGGCTAACTCCGGCATGCTCTCAATCCCCTCTGATAAGCTACATGGAGAGATCACATTTCTGAATAGGATGAGCTATAGAGCAAAGGGAGCTGTAGGGCTGACTAAAGGGGATGGGAAAATAAGCTTCCTGGAACTGCTTTCTTCCAGCAGAAATTTGGACTTTGCCCACTGTCTGCTTCTGTTATGGGCCAAGAACTAAGATGTGTTGGGATTTTCTCAATGAATAATGGATGCGAGACCGCCCAGTAAATGTGTTCCATGGCTAAGATTTGATCCAAGCCCATCCGGCGCTTTCTAATGAATCAGTCTGACCTGTTTGTAGGCCAGACAGCACTTCACAAAACATCTTTCCCCACTTAAGATTCAAACTTACCAATGTTAGTGTTTTTCAACAGTAGTGCCTTTTGGCTTCAGCTTCTGAGGAACATTCTGCATAATATTATGTGCACTGACCTCCTCCTTGCCCTGATCATTTTTAGAGGTGCTTATAGTTGCTTTTCAGTCAACCCATTAAGGGCTGTTTAAGATTCTTTGTTGCTTGAGGCCAAGAATAGGATAACATTATCTCCCATTCCATGCACACATGATGACCATCAATTAAACCTTGCTTGAGCATTAATAATGAGGCAGCACCCTCCATGGCACCTAATGGTACAGGGTAGCTTAGATCAATGGTTTCCAACTTTGGGCCCTCTAGTGTTCCTGGATCAAAACTCCCAGAAGCCTTCATCACTAGCTGTGTTGGACAGGATTTCTGGGAGCTGTAGTATAAGAACATCTGGGGACCCAAAACAAAGTCATAGAGAGGGTGGTGGCAGATCTGGTCCCCTTGATCTAGTCCTGTCCTGGTTCAGGCCATGTCATGGAACGAAGACAGCATTGGTCACCCTACAAAATGACCTCTTGTGTGAGGCTGTCAGAGGGAATATGTCCTTGTTGGTCCTCTTCAATCTCCCAGAGGCCTTTGATGCCATCAACCACGGTATCTTCCTTGGGAAGCTCTCTGAGTTGAGCATCAATGGTCTCACTTTGGTGTGGTTCTGATCCTTCTTGGAGGATCATCTTCAGTTGGTAGGTGTCACCTGTGGTCCACTCCGCCCACTTCCTTCTGCAGCAGATTGATCAACTCCACCTCTGTATAGACACAGGGGACCTCACTATGCTAGTTCATGCATTACCTACAAGTCTCAAAATTAGACTACTACATGGGGTTGCCCTTGAGGCTGATGTGGAAACTACAATTGCTCCAGAACACAGTGGTCAGACTTTTGACAGGGGTTAGTAACCATCAGCATATAACCTCTATTCTGGTCTCCTTGTTCTGGCTACTGATTCGCTTCTGCATGGACCCAGATGATGATGATGATGGCATACAAAGTCCTAAACAGTTTAGTACCTTAGTACCTGACACAGCATCTGTTTCCAATGGGAACTGCCCATACCTCCCAGGCAGGGGGTTTGAGAGCTTTAACCCAGAGAGAGGCTCCAAAGGAAAAAAAGTAGGGATTGGTCCTTCTCCGCTGTTGCCCCATACCTGTGGAGTACTCTTCCTGTTGAAACTTGCCTGGCCTTCTCTTTGAGATCTTTTAAGCATTCATTGAAAACCTGCTTGTTTAGCAGGCTTTTCCCCAGATTGGAATAGAACTGCAGTGTGCCAGATGTATGATTGTCTATAGTCTTGATCTACCACCACCCGCCTAATTGTTTTTTAACTTGTTTATATGTTGTTTTAGTTGCTTAATGTTAAACTAATCAAAATTATACATCACTGTCCTATTGAAATGATGTAAAGTGCTATAAATTGTTGTAAACAGCTCAGAGTGGCCCTGCTGCCAAATGAGTAGTAAAAAAAAATAATAAAAAATAAATAAAATAGTCTGTTTGGAGCACATTCCAACAGTGTTATCCAAAGGTTTCCAGAAAGGTCCAGGCTGACCAATGCCTGATTGTAGCTTTCAACTTGGGTATTATGGTCCTCATACCTAGCAGTCCCGCTGAATTTATCATTGTTTAAACAGAGAACCTTTAAGCGTAAGGATATGTTTCCAAAGACCGAGGCCAAGATAATCCATATTGCAATGTTACAATCATGAGGTATGCTGGACAATGAAGAAATCTTTCAGGGATAGAATGAAATGTACATAAGAACGTGACATAAGAAGAGCCGTGCTGGATCAGGCCAAAGGCCCATCTAGTCCAGCTTCTTGTATCTCACAGTGGCCACACCAAATGTGTTTGGGACTGCACGGGACTAGATATCTGTCTCCTGATACCACTCCCCTGCATCTGGCCCGTGAAGTACCCCAGTTTTAAGCCTGGAGATTACACATCTCCATCATGGTTTGTAATCTGTGATGGTCTTTTCCTCCAGGAATCTGTCCCATCCCCATTTGAAAGCATCCAGGCCAGATGCCATCAGCACATCCTGTGGCAGGGAGTTCCACAGACTAACAACAAGCTGGGTTAAAAATGATTATTTTGTCTGTTCTCACTTTCCCAACCCTCAGTTTGAGTGGATGTCCCCTAGTTCTGGTATTTTGTGAGAGGGAGAAGAGACTGTATCTACTTTACTCATGCTCTGCGTTATTTTGTACAGCTCAATCATATCCCACTCAGACACCTTTTTTCCATACTAAAGAGCCCCAAATGTTTTAGCCTTTCCTCATAAAGGAGGTGTCCCAGCCCAGTAATCATTTTAGTTGCTCTCTTCTGCGCCTTTTCCAGTTCCACTATGTCTTTTTTTCTCTTTTTTTAGATGCGGTGACCAGAATTGTACACAGTACTCCAGGTGCGGCCTTACTATGGTTTTGTACAATGGCATTATAATGTTGACTGTTTTATATTCAATCCTCTTTTTGATAATCCCTAGCATGGAATTGGCCTTCTTCACTGCTGCCATTTGCCATTTGGCAGGGCATTCCCCCAGTTTGGAGAGATCCTTCTGGAGCTCTTCACAGTATTCTCTGGTTTTTACCACATGGAAAATTTCGTGTCATCCACAAACTTGGCCACCTCACTGCTTATCCCTGTCTCCAGGTCATTTATGAACAAACTGAAAAGCACTGGTCCCAGGACAGATCCCTGGGGCACACCGCTTTTCACCTCTCTCCATCGTGAAAATTGCACATTGACACCTCCTCTTTGTTTCCTGGATCTCAACCAATTCTCAGCCCATAAGAGGACCTGCTATCTTATCCCCTGACTGTGCAATTTTCTCAACAATCTTTGGTGAAGGACTGTGCCAAAAGCCTTCTGAAAATCAAGATATACAATATCCACCAGTTCACCCAAATCCACATGTCTGTTGACCTTTTCAAAGAATTCTAACATGTTTTTCAGGCAAGACTTACCCTTACAGAAGCCACACTGATTTTCTCTCAGCAAGGTTTGTTCTTCTATGTGTTTTAAGATTTTCTCTTGGATGAGGCTTTCCACCATCTTCCCTGGGACAGATGTAAGGCTAACCGGCCTGTAGTTCCCAGGGTCTCCTCTCCTTCCTTTTTAAAAAATTGGTGTGACATCCACTATCCTCCAGTCCTTCTGCACTGTGGCTGTTTTAAGAGACAAGTTGCATATTACCATTAAGAGATCCGCAATGTCATATCTCTGTTCTTTAATAACCCTTGGGTGGATGCCATCTGGGCCCACCAGAGAGATAACAGCTAAACTGTAGATTAGTTCTAGCCTGAACTGTCACTAAAGGGTAAAAGAACTAAACTGAGCGATCTGGACATCTTATAAAAATGTAAGACACTGGGGAAAATCCTGTTGCTTAGCCTAGCAAGCCACAACCAGAGTACTTACAGAGTACTTACAGAACTTACGGAACTTACAGAAATACTGACTCACCAAATCCCCACTGATTCAATGGGCCTAGTTTAATCACAGTTAACCAAGCTAGATAAACAGATTTCAGCCACTGAAAAAGGCAGCAATGTTGGGGAAACTGAGAGGAAAGAGAGGGATGAAGACCAAATGTGAGGGGGGTTAATCTAATAAAAGAAAACATAGTCTTTAGTTTGCAAGCTCAGAGCATGGCTGTTGTTAATGATAAGGATGTTTTGGACTTGACAGTACATAAGAAGAGTCAAAGGATCTATGAAACCTTTCATTCGAGTCTTATGGGTATAGTTCCTAGTAGAGATGGGTACGAAACAGAAAAATGGTGTTTCGGTTTTTCGTTTGTCATTGAGAGGTCTGTTTCGGTTCGTTTCCGTTTGCTGTGAATTTTTTGAAAAATTTCATTACCGTTTTTTGTTTTTTCGTTTGTCATTTCTACCCGCTTTTTGTGTGATTTTTAAAGCATTTCCGTGAGCAGGCATCCCCCAATGCCCCAGACCAGAGGGAGAACACTAAAAAAATGGATGCTGGCAGAGACACAGTATAGACTAGGTATGCAGGGAGGCTGCAAAGGCAGGGGCGGGTGTTGCCCAGGGTGCAAGGCAGCCACAGAGTGACTGCACTGAAGGGCAAGGGAGGGTACTCACCGAGATGTACGCAGCACGCACGCATACGGGGAGGCTGCAGGACTGAAGCTAGAGTCGCAGCAGAGACAGCAATCCCACCCAAACTCCCAGCAGAGACTGCAAGGAGGACGGGGGCTGCCAGAGCTTTTTATGCCCTCTGTGGCTGCCAGACCTGCCCGCCCAGTCTGCAACCTGGGTGTGCTATTGGTTGAACATGATCCCATCACATGGCTTGCCTCCATTTTGTGGCTGGTGGCGATATCCATTTTAAAGGGGAAAGAAAAAGACATCGCGATGGGAGAACACAAAAAATATGTTTTAAGGACCCCAACCCCCCTGGTAGGTATTATCAGACAATATAAATAATTATCTCTGCGTTTTTATGGATGTCCAGGGCGTTTTTTAACATTTAAAACAGCTCATTTCCTTGCGCGTCACCCTTAACGGAAACGAAACGTAACGACCACAATTTCCATGGTTCTGTTCGTTTTGTTGCATTTTCAGCACAATTTTCATTTGTCGTTTCGTTACGTAACGGAAACGACAAACGGTAACGGAAACAAAAATTTCGCCGCTCCGTGCCAATGTCTAGTTCCTAGTTCCCTGAGCTCCTTGCCCTCTGAAGATGCCGGCCACAGAGTCTGGTGAAACATCAGGAAGAAAAACTCCTAGAACATGGCTAAACAGCTCGAAAAACTCACAACAGCTATCTTATGGGATACATTTTCCCTAACATTGTCTTGAATTTGAACAAACATGTGCCACAGGTACAGTGGCACCTTGTATAAAGGAATTAATTCGTTCCAAATGAAATTATGTTAAGCAAATTTTCCTTTATACAAATTCCCATAGGAATGCATTGAAAATGGAGTAATCCCATTTTTATGTTGTATGGATTCTCCCCATAGGCGATTATGTTAAGCAAATTTCCCCTATCTCTGGAATTTTTTATGTTGTACAAATTTTATGTTATATAAGCTGTCTGTTATACAAGGGTCCACTGTACTTCCCTACTGTCATTGTTTTGAAATGTTCAACAGAGCACACTTGTGCTCAATCAACTCTTCCTATGGAAAATCTGCAGCAGACCCAGTAAGGCAAATGCACATTCCATCGGAAATTTAAAACATGTAAACAGGCTGACAGAACTCATAAGAGGGATGTGAGAAACTTGTAAATTAACAACAAATGCTGGGGGGAAATGGCCAGCACAAATGAAATGATGTTTTTCACAGGCATGGAGAAGTTCTAATCCACAGCTTCAGAAACATATGGTGCACTGAATATTAGATGGGTACAAACCCAAGGGATCCTTGGCAGCTGATGGTGGAAATATAAATGAGTGCATTATGTTGTACCGTGTCTCTTCTCTTTTTAAAATATTTACTTTTCAAAATTTAGATTTGTACTGTTCTTCTCCATGTGTTATGGAGTCTACTTTCATGGGATGGGACTAGGATGAGAAGTGGAAACTCTACAGCTACCATTATGTTATGAAATCTATACCCTTAAGGGCTAGCAAACCCATGTCTACTAAATTATAAGAGACAATACTTGGTTTGGAAGTCTCCTCTGTCTGAAGGTATGTTAAAGATTTGAGGAGGTCTGGAAGTGCTGGGTTCCCCATTTATTGCTGCTTCTCAGCTTTGGGTACCCAGATGTTCTTGGACTCCAATTCCAGGAAATGCTGGCCCAAAAAAGCTGGCCAAAAGTGATAGAGTTTTAGTGCAAGTACATTGGGGGGGGGCAAGGCTGCCATATATTCAGACAGTAGACCAAGTGAACACTTTGATCAGAGCCTTCCCTAATATGTTGCATCTTCAGACCACTGGGTAGGGAGATTTTCCTGAGAGATGGTGGACTAGATTTCCCAGAATCTCTGATCCTATGTGATAATCTAACTACCCAGAGCTCTGAACTTCCCCAGTGTGAAGTCACTTAAATTCATGCTGGTTACTTTGCTGACGAGGATTATGATTGGTTATGATTATTTGTTTGTTTGTTTGTATACCACCCATCTGACCTATAGTCACTCTGGGCAGTTTACAACACAAATAAAACAAATATAATATCAGAGTGCTCTGAATAAATATAAACAGCAAAAATATGAGCAGTAAAAAGTTTTTAAAAATTAAACCAGTTACAAACAAGCGGCTATAAATATAGAAGGCTGATACTCTTACAGGATCGTAAGTTGGCTGATTTCAGTGCTGGAATGGGAAGTCCTGGGCTCTCCCCGTTAAGCCCCTCTCGCATGACTAATTTTGACTTTAATATATCATTATGGGAGATTGCAATCACAATTCTGCAACATCATGTCTAGTAGTACTGCAGTGCCATAATGGAGGATTTATGCAGATAGGGAGTCACCCAGGATCTGGTATCAGAAATGACCAAGAAAGAATATTTGTCTGCATTTCTCTACTATGCTGGTAATGATAATTCAGGGACACACTAAATCACTCTCCCAGATGAGAGAATGCTAAAAATAACTAGCATCTGTTAATCTTGAAATAATAAGTAATGCATCAAGTTCCTTTTAAAATGTTACATTATAAACTCTTTCCCTTCCATTTGCATAAGTAGTAACACACCTGCTTTTGTGATCTATCGATCTATCGTTGCGCTACTGATGTGTGAACTCATAAGCGAAACGGCTTTCTCCCATGGCAGTGGTCAACAACTTTCAATAATAATCCAGGTATTTTGGACTGCATCTCCTGGAGACTCAGCCAGCGCAACTGGAGATGGAGGCTTCTGAGAACACCTGAGTTACCCAAGGTTGAGAATCATTGTCCTATGGAATCAGTCTATATTTCTTAGATGTCTGTCTAAACATATCGGCCTAGATAACACAACAGTTTTCTTTCTCTAAGCACAACCACCACCACCCATGCCATATGACAAATTAGTTTAGGATTAATTTAGGACTAATTTAGGACTTCAAATACAAGAGTAGGCAATGCCTTTATAAGCCACTAAAAAAATCATTATCACACTACAGTATCTACAGACGTTTGTGGATTAGGACCACTCTGTCAGGCAGTTTATCATATGGCACTGAAGATAATTGGTCACGGGCACTTTGGGAGTTGAAAGGAAGCATGAGTCCAAAGATACTATGAGCAACCCATTGGGCAGTTATTTTGTTATTTCACCAAGATCATTAAGGTAACCTGAAAACATACTGGATTTTCAGTAAGAGATTTAGAACAAAATGATGTAATCTATCCTTAACCTTAATGTTTAGCAACAAAAAGGACAATGGTATTCCAGTCCTACTAGCTGCATATTCAAACATTAAGGGGGAACATGAACTTGCATGGAAATGAGAAAGGCAATGTAGGTAATGTATCTCAAAACCCAGGTGAGATACATTAACATCAATAGAGTTGTTTTGAATCCATTTGCATGGCTTCATTTTTATAGGAAAATGTCATATCCCCATCAAACTTGGATAGTCTCCAAATATATGACTTAAAGCAAAATACCGATAGTTGTAGCTACATAGGCTTGCAAGATCCCACAGCTGATGGCAGTATGTTCCCAAGCACTGAGGACATCATATTCAGTTACAGTTGCAACTGGATAGCATACAAACAGCTCTTCTTTCAGACCGGTTTTGTTGAAACTGGTTTCTGAGATAAAACAAAGGCCAAACATGAAATTTTGAATCCCCTTCTGTAAGTTACCACTGTACAGATGACATTATATGGCTTAGGGTGCAATCAAAAGGGATTTAGCACTTTGGCTGGTCTGCTGCAGGGACAGGTTAGTTCACTCTTTTTCTGGTGATTGCATTATATAATTGCTAGAACAAACAAAACTGTCTCCAGAGCAGACCTACCTGCACCTTTCTGAGGTGTGTCTACTTTTTGGGGTATGAGTAGGATCTCTCTAGTTTGGTCTGTTTCCGGCACTTGCATTCACTAGGAACACATCCAAAGCAAGCCTCTTGGTTGTCACCAATATTGTGAAGTGGCTCAACAAGAAAGCCGCATTAGGATATTAGCAAGCTGAATGCTTCCTCTACTCCTTGGCAGGGGAACTGAACATTTTAAAAAAGATTTTGGTAGACTATTGCTGATATGCTGCATCACTTATATAAACATTTTTATTTCCTTTATCTTACACGACTGATTGAGAAACAGTCCGCAATTTCTCAACCTGCCATTCAGAAAAGGCAAAGTTTTTTGGTTTTGTTTGTTTTTAAATTATAAGTGATACAGCACATCAGCAAGCGTCATAGAGCACAAAGCTTGCTTTCACTTCCTCTGCCCCAGCATGGAAGAATAAAGGAAGTGTCCAATTTGCCGATATTACAGTGGCTCACTTGTTAAGCCTCTTCACAATTTTGGAAATTCAAACCAGAAGGAGCCAGAGCAAATAGGATCACTTGAGCTCCATTATGCCGTTTGAATGCAAGGATTGCACCAAAGGGTATATTGCAGTGTCCACCCAGCTACCCTATTTAGCCTGCAACAGCCTGCTCCAAAAGAGCCAAATAGACAAGCCCTTGAATTGGGGCGGGGGGGGGCGCAGCACTTCAAAACTCATGCATGCCTTTTTAAAGCTACAAGAGTCCAGATAATTAGCCATCTCTTATTAATGTTAGGCTTCAAAGTATTCTTAGTTTAACTCATGGGTGAGATAAGGAATCTTTAGCTGCATAAATGTTTACCCAGAGTGTTCACGTGGTTACAAATGGCTAAGAAGGAGCCATGCTGGAAACCCCATGTGAAATTGAGGAGAATTTCAAAACCTACTTGTGCTAGAGTATGAATAAGGTATCACTCAAGTGAGAGTAATGATGGGAGGAGGCTGGTGAAATCTATTTTAATGATTTTCTTTCTTTCTTTCTTTCTTTCTTTCTTTCTTTCTTTCTTTCTTT
>JAHTLZ010000237.1:40962521-40994585 GCA_023846285.1 Phrynocephalus versicolor | reverse complement strand
TCTTTCTTTCTTTCTTTCTTTCTTTCTTTCTTTCTTTCTTTCTTTCTGAAGGGCATTAAAAGGCAGCAAGAAAATACTTTCAGACTTGGCCATTGTTATGGCAGAGGTTTTTATGTGAACAACCCAGGCAGCATTTATAGATGCTATTGCCAACCCCATCTGCATTCTGATAAGGACAGCTTGTGAATGTCAGCCTAATTAGCCACGGCTAATGTCTGGTTTCCTGTAGAGAGCTTTTGCAGAGTAATTACCTTACTTGAGGTCAAACGACTGCAATTATAGGTCTTTAACTAATCGAGATAAACAGCCTTTGAATTCTCACAGCAAGAACCCCATTCCATAGGGGGGGGGGCTCATCTTGACCTATAGCGATATAGGATATTATGACAGGTGATTGCAATGGCTTTTATTTATTACAGCATTGTGAACAGCATTTGATCTAGCTAAATCCTTTGTAAGTAACAAACATGCCCTAAATTATAAATTAACTCATTCTTGTGGCACTAGGGAACTATCTAAAATTTACACTGAAAACCAAGAAGTATACATTTTGACAGAGTGAGAGATATGTCTTCATCAGAAAACCTCTGAGATCCAATTTGTACCAATGGATGAACATCTTCTCCTAGCTGGGTGAAGAGTTGATGCGGCATTACAGGGATTATTCCCCTTTATTTTCAATTTGAATCCAGGTTAACACACTTTCTGGAAAAGTATCAGGTGTAAACAAAATTAACATATCAAATAAAGAAGACAAAACGTTGTGGCATCTTAAGGAATAATTTGTCATGTTTTCAGGTGAGCTTCCATGGACAGATCTACTTCCTCCGACTTGCTGGTAAAGGCATCGTACTGAATTTATCATAATAATTATCCTGGCACAATCCTTTTAATTTCAAGAGTTTAATCAGTTTCTCATCATAACTAGCTAACATCCTCCAGCCTTGAACATTTTAGAAGTCCACCCAGCACTACAGTGTTCTATTGATCTTCTTACCCCATTTCAAATATCCTTTTTGAAACCTCACACTGGTCTTTTTTAATTCCTTCTCTGTAATTTTAATTTGTCCCAGTACTCATTTCCACTCACATAGAAATGCAGGTCATTATTTAGATGTTCAGGATGCTAGTTTCATCATTACATTCACCCAACTATTGCCGCTAAAAGAACCTATTTCCAGCCTGTATCATCTGCATATTTTGTCTGTATCATATTCTGACACCACCCAAGCCAAAGTGTGGCACTGTTGGGTTTTCAAGATATGTGAAATGTTTAAAAAGTGGTATTACTACCATCACTCCTTAGTAAGTTTCCTTGGCTGAGCAGGGAATCAAACACATGATTTCTAAGTCGGAGACCATCACTCTTTTAACTGTACCCCACTGGATCTCTGATGAGACACTGCTAACAACTAATTATCTCTGGACACATTTGGTGGGGTAGGGGGGCAATTTTAAAGTATAGTTAATTCAAGTATTTAATTTGAGAAGCAGCCATGTATTTTTTTTGTATTTCAACTTGCTGGAGATCTTTCAGGAAAAAAAAAGATCCTTTCAAAAAAATTGTAAGAGTATTTAGATTATAACTAGAAGGAAAAGGTGTAGCTGATGTTTATCTAACACACGTTAGAGAAACAGCCAAAAATGTCTGTGATTATGTTTTCTGTGATCCTAGTTGCAATTCTGTAGGAGCAAATTCTGAGGTAAAATGAAACCAATTATGTACTAGATAAATCAGTGGGATCCATAAAACAAAGCAAAAGCAAAATAAAAATAAAAATAAACAACATTATATTTCTAAGCCTTACCATTTTAGACACGCTCCAGAACAAACAAAAAGATTTCCAGAAATATTTATAGGATGCTCTTAATGGTATTTTTATAATTCAGATGTACCCCCTTAAAAGTTCTGGTATTTTGGTACCAGGCAGTCTGCAATCAACTACACACATGACTGGTGAACAGGAACAACACCTCTTTGTGATTTGCAAAGTGAAATTTTCAAATCTCTCCTCCTTGTGAGAGCTGCCAGCCATGCTAATTTGCATATTTCATTACAAAGGAAAGCTGTTAAAGAGGAGTGGAGAGAACTGGAAATACAAATGGCTCAAAGAAACACAAGTCCTTTGCACTTCCTTGCTTCCTAAATGAAGTAATTTCACAAGCCTTCTTAAATGAGTAGGACTAAGTTAATGGTAGTACCAGACAGAGTGTGCAATCAACCACATACTCTACATAACTTGTGAACAGGAACAATACCTCTTTGTGATTTGCACAGTGGAATTTTCACATCTCTCCTGCTTAACATCATGTAGCTGTTTATCCCATATTAACTCTGTTCTGGTTTTGTTGTTCTATTACTTCATAAGATGTTTAATATTGGAATGGATGAGCTGGGAGGGACCTTATGGATCATCAAGTCCATCCCCTGTCAAGGATGCACATTGGAGAACTGAACTCCCACCGCTAGACACTTAAGCCATTGAGCTATCCAATAGTCTAAAGCAGTGGTTCTCAACCTCTGGGTCCCCAGATGTTCCTGGACTGCAACTCCCAGAAATCCCTTCCAGCACAGCGAGTGGAGGAAGCTTCTGGGAGTGGCAGTCCAGGAACATCTGGAGACCCACAGGTTGAGAACCACTGGTTTAAAGGGTTGACACATTCTATTATCTAGTATACAGGTTTAATCTTTGTTTTACTCCGTTGGTTTTTATAGTTTGGTTCTTCATCTAACTACTCAGCACCGTATGATCTAGATATCCTTTTACGACAAAACTCATACATGACTTCTACTCAGATCCAGAAAACCTGTCAACTCCTATAAATAAACTTATTCAGTTTTCAAGTGTTGTTGATTTCACTTAGTGTTTGCGATGATTAAGCTCTAGCATTTCCTTATCCGTTCCTGTGGGAGGAATGCCTTTCCCTGTCAGGAGTTGATGACCGCTTCTATGTAAGTGACAGTCTGTGAGGGTTCAGTTAAAGCCACCAACGGTTCCGATGGGGAATGATCGACAAAGTCAGTCATTTTGTCAAATTGCATCAAACTTTTATTCACACAACATGCAGGTGATAATGCTTTAACATTTCCAGTCATATATTCGTTTTCAACAGTAACTTCTGATTTAAACAGATTATTATTTGTGATTAATGGGGTTTGGCAGCTCTCGTGATTAGGCGACCAGAGCATCAGGTCCTGCAACAATGGTGTCTCACAAAATTATGTTGCGTCTCCCATCCACAACCAGGGATCCATTTTAACACCGCACAGCCACCTCTTGCCACGGTCACCCTAGTATTTGTCTTTCCCAAGCCCCTTGTTGTGACCACCAGAGGAGGTAAAGGCAACCCCACTTCTCTGGCCATTAACACCTCTTTCTCTGTTTGGGTTCCTATCAACTTCAGGATCTTTGGTCTCTCTCTCTCTCTCTCTCTCTGACAGTTTGTGTGGCTTCATCCCTGCTTCTTGGTTCCGTCTGACTGCCTCTCCCGTGACAGATCCCTTTTTCCTTCTTTGTCCCACCTATTTATCTTTCCTGTTACCCCAATGACATGTCTATTAACATAAACCCCTCTACTATTGGTCCATCTCGCATATCTGTCTTACCCCATCCATCACTGTCACTATAACTCCCCTCCCATAAAAACAGATCTTTCTCCAGTCTGTTATCAGACCTTGTTGACATATTTTCCTTCCCCATATTCATATTTTGTCCATCCTCTATGTTTACCATTTTATGTCCAGCTTTTGCTCCTTCTGACGGCACACCTTCTCTCTCACAGCGTCCAAAAGGTTTACAGTACACTGTAACTCCACCCAGTCTTTAGCACTGCCCATTTCTGGCCAGCACTTCCAGGACTGTGATAGGCGAACAGATCTCTACACCTGGTTTAACTGGTGCATGGAATCCTCAATGTTAAGGGTTATCAAAGGCAATGAGAGAGAAGAGTATGAAAGATATAATGTTTACATGGGGTGCTGTATACTTTTATTTTTATTTTCAAAAAGATCATAGGTAAATCAAACAACAAGAAACAAGGAATTTACATACTTATGGCATGTATTCAAATGCTATTGAATTTCAAAGACTTCATCCGGTATTTGTGCATGTGAGGATTCCAATGTACAGTAACTCTTCCTGGTGAAGGTTTAATAATGTGTTTTGGAGAAGAACAAACATAATAAACTCAGTTCTTCCTTTGAAATGCTCTGGGTACCCTCATAATCCTTTCATGGCCTGTATCTTCTTAGGGCAAGGATGGACAATCCGGTGAGCCCAAGATACAATTATTGCCCCCTCCCCCGACGTCTAGGGCAGGCATGTCCAAATTCAGGCCCCAGGGGCCAAATGTGGCCCATTTTCAAATTTTGAGTGGCCCGCAGCCTCTTTTCCCTGCCAGTTCAGCCTGTCATGCATCCCTGCCAGTGGGCCTCTCTCCATACCGGATGGAGGTGTCAGCTTGCAGTTTTACAGTTTGCCTGCCCTCCCTGCCTCTGTCCACCCCACCAGCCACCTGCTCAACCCTCCCATCCCCGGCTCCATTGCTGCAGCATCCTCCCTGCCTCCTTGCATGTTACAGAAACTTGTCCAAAGTCTGGCCCAGGGGCCAAATGCTGCTGAATGATCGGCCCCAATGCATTTTCACCTTGACAAATCTGGGCTTCCTTGCAAAAAGTTTGGACACCCCTGGTCTAGGATCTGCACAGATAACCAAAAACACTTAGAATCAAAAGAAAACAAAACCAGAAGTTGCTGGGAAGCTAAGTGTGAAACATAATTGTGAACTGAAGCTCCTGAAGCCTTCCTGAAGTCCCCCCTCCCTCACGAGATTATTGTTGGCGGTCACAGAGGCAGAAAAACAACCTAGGGAGCTACATACACCCCTGGCAGTGGCATAGTGTGGGTTGCCATCACCCAGACAAGGCAAGTATTGAGACCCCTAACAAAACTGGGAGCTGAAAGAGTGATTAAAAACGATTCTCGCTGTAACAACTCCACCCTCCCTTTGTGTTAGCTGTAACAGCTGGTCACCCCTTCCTCATCCACAGGCACTGTTGGGCAAAGGCTTCATTCCTTCCTGTCTCATTCAGAGATGCGTAAGTGGCCTCATCCTTGACCAGGCAACGGCAGCAGGGCTGTGTTTCCTTCCTCCTCCTCCCCCCCCCCGCGCCCATTTGAGGCTTCCTGCAACAACATGCCAGCCACATCCAGGGTGGCAGCAGGAGGTGTGGCCAGGCAGGAGGGGACAGAAAGGGGTGGAGCTTTGGGGCAGCAGCACCACAGATTGAAATGGAATTTCAACCAGTTGAGGAGCTGCTTCCACTTCAGTTGTCCTAATCCATCTGCTGAACCGTGAGACACTGTGGGTGGGTAAAACTTTGCTCCTGTAACAGCACGGGGATGGGTAGCAACTAGGATATCTGCATGGGGGCCAGGACCAGGGTGTTCCTAGAAGCCAAGAGCATGGTGAGCCAGTCTGAGTTCAAGACTCACAGAGGGGATCGTCAGCCAGTCCAAGTTCAAGAGTCACACAAACACAGTCCAAGAGGGAGGGGGGATGCCAAACAGGAAGACTTAGAGAGTAACAGAGTTCCAGGAAGGATTAAGATAACAGGGCTGAAGCTTCAGGAATCCAAGGTATTGCTGAGGCAAGGAACAGGGAGTGCCAGCTGCTAGCTCTATGCTAGTAACAAGCCCACCAGCTGCACTCCCCAATTGCCTCAGCCTGAGGGGGACCTGATTTTGCAAAGAGGCAGAGTCAAGCAGCCCCGATCCTGACAGCTCTCCTAGGAATTTTTCACCCATGGCAACCATCCCTTTGCCTCTCCCCCCACACGCACTCTGCCACTAAGCCCCAGGCCAACCTTTGCCTGATCAGTGCTAGACTAAGGATGAGACTGGTACTGGGTTTCTGTTAACACAAGAATATGGATTTCTTTTCCTCCTACCACCCATGCTTCTGTGCTCTGCTGGTACAGAGAAAAGTTAGGACTTATCTTATTTCTGTCCTCTTGGAAGTGGAGGAGTAGAAATTGCTATAAGAATTTTAATACATTCTGGGGATCTGATCAGTGTTAAAATAAATACCCTACCAAGAAGCCATAAATTCCTTTTAGGATTAGAAAGTGAATTTTCCCAAGTGCAGTATAGAAAAATATGGGGACATATACTGGTGCACACATAAAAATAGATTTTGTCTCTACATAACTGTGTAATTAAATTGCCTATTCTAAATGACACTTCACACCTAATACATGTGTATGAAATAAAATAAATGGGAATGATAATCTCAGATGTTGTACCTCCCTCAAAAGGAAAGTAAAACTTGTAATTTAAAGAAGATGAAAAGTAATTTGCATTCTGATCTATTGTTATATTCATTAAACTAGTATACAACCTAAAGGTAAAGTTGTCCATGTTATTACAGAAGCTATTTAAAACACATGGGAAATACAGATACTGTATAGTTGTTGTAAAAGAATGTGCATATTTTAAAAGAACATGTAAAAATTGGAAAAAAACATTCTTTTTCCTAGATCAGCTTCAATATATTTATTTATTTATTTATTTATTTATTTATTTATTTATTATTACAATTTATATGCCACCCACTACCCAAAGGTCTCTGGGTGGCTTACTATCAAAAGAATTAAAACAGTTAAAGCATAAAATATCAATAAATAATTAAAACAACAATAAAAACCTTACACTAAAATCATTACACTAAAATTGCCATCAGAGGACCCACTGTATTGTATCAATTAAAAAACGTATGGAACAGGAAGTTTTTTACCTGGCGCTGATGTTGGTGCCAGTTGGATCTAACTTGGGAGGGCATTCCACTGTTTGGGGGCAGCTGCTGAGAAGGCCCTATGTCTACAAACTATCCCTCTAACCTCCTTGAGGGATAGCTCTTTCAAGAGGGTCCCCTGGCTCAATCTTAATTGCCGGGTAGGTTTTTATGGAAGGAGGTGGTCCTTCAGGTATCTAAGTCCTAAGCCATTTAGGGCTTTATATGTCAAAACTAGCACTTTGAATTGGCTCGGGCAACAACTGGTAACCAATGCAGATCATGCAGAATTGGCGTGATATGATCCCTGGTGGCCCCACCACTTACCAGCCATGCTGCACGATTCTGAACCAGTTGCAATCACCGAACTGACTTCAAAGGCTGTCCCACGTAGAGCGCATTGCAGTAATCAATGCGGGATGTTACCGGTACATGCGTAACTGTCATGAGGCTCTGCTCATCTAGGTAGTGGCGGAGCTGGTATATTTTCCACAGCTGAAGGAAGGCACCCCTGGCCACCAAATCCACCTGGGCTTCCAGAGTTAGACTGAGGTCCAGGAGAACCCCCAAGCTGCGGGGTTGATGCTCACCTATGAAGCACTTCACTGTTTGGAACTATGTCACCTTCCAGAATATCTTTCCCCAAGATTGTCAATCCACTCTACCATGTCTTCCCAGCCCATGCATTTCCGAGTCTCTACTTCAAAGGGAGCAATGAAAGCAACCACTCAAAATGGGGCCTTCTTTGTTGTGGCACTAATGCTTTTGAACAAACTTCTAATAGAGCGGTGTCTGGGTCCGTCCCTACCCACATAAAAAGCACTTTAAAACACTGCTTTACAGAGAGGCCTTTTTTGGCAATCCTGCCTGATGTGTTTTTTCCTTTTCTGTTTCTCCTCTCTGCTAAGTTTGTTTACATGCCTCACGTGTCATGTTTGATGTTTACAGTTCCTGCTTCTTGAAGATTTTGTGGTTTCTTTAGCTGCTCAGTGTACTATTATTTCATGTTTGTTACTTCTGTAATCTGACTGTAAAATAACTGAAGAATTAGGATAGAAAGGACAAGTATAGAGGCTGTCTATCTATCTATCTATCTATCTATCTATCTATCTATCTATCTATCTATCTATCTATCTATCTATCTATCTATCTATCTATCTATCTATCTATCTATCTATCTATCTATCTATCTATCTATCAACACCTCTATACTTGTCTTTTCTATCCTACTATAACTGAGAGACAGAAATGTCTATTAATGATACCTTCATAGGCCACTAATAAAAATTATTTATTTTTTATTATTATTTTAGATTATTTTTACCACACCTTTCTCTTTGGAAAAGGACCCAAGGTGGCTTACAGTAATAAAAAAATTGCTTACAGTAAGAAAAAAAACATTGTAAGCTTTCGAGTGCAAAACACTCTTCCTCAAAGCGTGTTCGTTTGAAGAAGGGGGAGGTGAAACCCAATGCTTAAGCAACTTTTACAACTGCCCTCTGACTTCCTGCCTCCAATCAAGCTCCTTGTCTGGTGTACAACATCATCTAGCCAAGAACTGTAAGAATAATCTGGCATAGCACATCCTTTGCCATGTTTGAACGTTTGGGAGCTGTTTTGAAGAAGAGTGTTTTGCACTCGAAAGCTTGCAATGTTTTTATTTTTATTAGTGGCCTATAAAGGTATAGCCTTTAGCCTATTTTTGCATTTGTGTTCTCTGATGGCCACACGGCTCAACCCCCTCTTTTGCTTTGAAGTCAGAAGGGGTTTCCACCAACTGATTTGTGTCTTTGTAACCTATAAAAAGGAGAGATCCAATGCAAAGGTTCCTTACTCTCTCACTCACTCTCTTCTATAGAGGAGTATTTCTTGCTTTACCTCTCTTGTCTTTGTGCTGCTGTCTAACTGACTTCTGGAATAAACTGGAGAGAGACAGAACAATCGGTTTATTTCCTCTTTCCCTTTAAAAGGTTCACCTGAGCTGGACTCAAAATTAAACTCAACATAATTATATACAGTCACACACACCCCGCCGCCATCTCGCAGTTCAGGTACTGCGGTCCCACTACATCGCGGGATCGCAGTACCTGCACCTCAGAGCCGCGCGGGTGGTGGTGGCAGGGGGCGATCGGGTCGCTCCCCACCGCCCCCTGCACTCCTCCGAGAAGCCTCAGACAGGCGCGTGATCCCCCCGCCCCCTGCCCCCAGCCCACCCACTTCCGCATATCACGGATTTTCATGCATTGCGGGTTGGGTGGGTCCCTAACCCCCACGATTGGCGGGGTGTGTGTGACTGTTATATTCTTCTAGGGACACTCGGTGTCTGTGCAGTATTCCAAAGACTGCATAGGCTTGCTCCTCACTGTGAGGAACTGAACTCCCAAACTCTGATCCCGAACCTAGATTCCCAACTTACCGAGCTGCCCAACCAGCATGACAAAATGTCGTGAAAAATGTCAGATTTTGGTGCTGATTTTCCCACAAAGAGATTCCCTGTGGCAAGTTCACTTGATCAGACATAAGGGACCACAACATTAAATTAGATTTAAAAATCACAGCATTCTATTAGTATTAGTAGCACAGAATTAGTCCAGCTCAGCCCTACCGCTATGTGCAGGAGGGAACGAAGGGGTTGATCCAGAAGGACAGCTATGTACACTGATTTTAGGCTCAGAAAGGAAATTGAGAACTTTGTCAAAGCATAAGCAGGCAACAAGCAAACAAGAAAACAACCCTGCCCAGCACTCACTGAGCTCTCTGGGTGGGCCACAGTTACTGCTGTAAAGTTCAAAGGAAAGTAGGACAGGAGAGCTGCTGTGAGGCTCAGTGCTGTCTCTAATACACAGCCCCACACATGGCTAAAATACACACTATCAGCAATCAAGAGGACCTCCCTGAAAGGCCAAATGGTGTTGAGGTTATCCTTCTATATATATCCTGTGCCCCGACAGTGTTTCCCATTTAGTTGTGTGAGTGGCTCTCCTGCTTTTGATAGCTTACAAATGTTTTGTTGGTTTCAGTAATCACCGTCATCATGTGGCATTAAATATCAAAAGAGACGCCTGGGCAGTGGTGAAGGAGGGGGGGGGATGTGGAGCAGAACCCAATGGCCAGATCCTCATTTATAATTGAAATGTACGAAGCAGATGCCAATTTGCGGGGAACGCAAACATAATGTAACTATCACTTCCCCTCTCTCTCAAATAGATACCAGCAGTTGCTGTGTGCACTGGAGCCAGTGTTTCGGCACTGGCGATGGGAAGTCTACAAACTGCTCCTTACACCTTCCTTACCATCTGAGGCTGCAATGGCTGGGCCTCTTCACTCTTGAACAACGGCGTTTAAGAGGTGACCTGATTTGATGTTTATAAAACCATACACCATGTGGACAAAGTAGAGAAGAAAAAAACTGAATACACAAATGCACACCTTCTGACAAAAAAAAGTATGTCTTTTTGGAAATTGAGTAATTGCATGCCTGTACAAGGATACGTCTTCAGTTCTGCATGAAGTAACTTGGAATCATCTTGATGCTTTTCACTGCAAAGGACTAGGTCAGTACTGTATTCATTGTAATATGAAATGCCGAAGAGCGGCCAGTGAAATAACAGTGAAAACCTAAATAACACAGTGAAAACTCACCCCCCCCATGGCTGTCAGTTTGGGGCTTAAGCTGCAACTAGCACTGGAAGGGTGGTTCCCATCAGAATCCATAGGAAGAACAGGTCTATGCTAAGGCAGAGTATGAGGGAAGGTGATTAAATGGAAACAAGACAACCTTGTAGTACGCAACATTTTCTTCTATCAGAAACAAAAAGTTCCCTTGGGGTTTGGGGGGAAATGTTGGGTGTTGATAAATGAGGTCACAACATTTACTTATTGCTCCACTGAGAAATTCCTCAGTACTGTATAATGTAACTCCTAGCACCATTCTGGAGTCGTATCCTGCACTCAATTCAAACTGAAGTCTAAGCCCTACCTCCAGCTTTAAGGGCTTCCCCAAGTCCCCTCTTCTCTATTTATTACCCTTTACTTCAGTGTTCCTAAAAATGGCAGCCCATTCCAGAGTTTTGGCTAAGTGAATGGAGATAAAAAGTGTTTACCCCACCTCCTCATTTCACTCAGTGAAATGCAAGGGCAGCACTAGCTAATCCTCAGGATACTTCTTACAAGTGTGTGTGTGTGTGTGTGTGTGTGTGTGTGTGTGTGCGTGTGTGCGTGTGTGCGTGTGTGCGTGTGTGCGCGCGCACCCACCCACCCACCCACCCACCCACCCCAGAAACACACTCAAATTGAGGGCTGGGAGAGTAAGAACAAACAAAAGAAAATATTTTCACACCCAGCATGTTGTTAGTCTGTGGAACTCCCTGCCACAGGATGTGGTGATGGCATCTGGCCTGGATGCCTTCAAAAGGGGATTGGACAGATTCCTGGAGGAAAAGTCCACCACAGGTTACAAACTATGATGGAGATGTGTAATCTCCAGGCTTAAAACCAGGGTACTTCAAGGACCAGATGCAGGGGATATATAGTCACGTGAGTTCACAGATGGATCTGGTGGGGCCACTGTGAGATACAAGAAGCTGGACTAGATGGGTCTTTGGCCTGATCCAGCATGGCTCTTCTTATGTTCTTAAAGGCAGCAGTTCTCTGACGTATCCCAACTGCTGGGTTTGCTCATGCAAAAGCCATCTAGTGCTACAAGGGGAAGTGTTATCCCCAGAGTTTCAAATGGCTTTGTAGCAGCATTATACCAGGTTACCACCGGAGTTTCAAAAGGCTTTTCCTTTGGACTACAGTGGCCATGCAGGCTATGTAATTCTGTGATTTGTAGTCCAATAAAAGGGATTTAGCCTTTTGTCTCTGTCCATGGAACCAATATGGATTTAACCAAACTCCGGGAGGCAGTGGAAGACAGGAAGGCCTGGTGAGCTCTGATCCATGGGGTCACGAAGAGTCGGACATGACTGAACAACTGAACAACAAAAGAGATTTAGGTATGCTGGAGTGTGAGAGGAAAGGGAAAGGCACGTATCTGAGTCTTAGCAGGGCTGGCATTAGTTGCTTCCTATCCTTTTATTTGTCATGTTCTTCTAATGCACCCTTTAGACATTATACCATCTGAAAGCTGTCCAGCTGAGCAGCATGTATGAGTCTGTTAGAATAATAAAACTCCTGTTGCCTTCAGGAAGTGATCGGTCATTGGTATAGGTGTTAAACAAAACAGGAGCCAGACCACTGCCCTAGGATTGTAACAGTGACAATAAAGAAATTTATAATTAATCTCATAATTAAGGATTATTAAATTATATGTCTATGTACTGGGCAAAAGAGAAAAGCCCTTCCCATGAATTGCAAATATCTCTTGTAACTTCCGTAGCTAACCACAATACCTTCTTTCCTGTAAGTGTACTAAGAAAGAGGAACTCTCTGCAAGATCGTTTACAACAGTTAGGATTGTGGAATCTCTTTTGACATAGTCTGTCCAACTGGAAATTTTAGAGAGGATAGGTGTACATCTGTGCATGCTTGTTTTGAAATATATGACACGTCTCTATTGAAGATGACTGCTGACGTGTCTATGTAAAATGTATCAATTGTTTTGCTGAACCCCAGAAGTTGTCCTTCTATTAGAGAAGCACCACAATGCATTGATTTAATAAATTCTTGAAGGAACACGGTGTCAGTGTATAATATGTTAAACTGTCCTGAAGCCTGCATTACAATTTAGAATGGTTTGTCAGTTGACAGGATAGACCATTATTTTGAGTCCTCCATCAGCTGCACCATCCCTGGAAGCTAATGAAAAATCTGCATTTCCCCCCCAAAATTCTTGTTATTACTATAATTAGTTTTATAGTCCTTAATTTGAAGATTGTATAGTGACACTTGATGATGAACAGGGTCATAGGCAGCTGAGAGGTCAGCCAAGGTGGGTGCTGTATCTCCCTAGTTTCAAGTGATCCTCCATATATTGTGCTAAATGTAGGGTCTGTGCTGTGTAATTCTTCCCAGGTCTAAAGCCAGCCTCTTACAGGATGAGAAATGGCTTCACTACTTCTATTTGATGGTTAATAATCATTCTTTCCAGGACTTCATAAAGATCACAAAAGAATGATATTCTGGGTAAGGTTGTAGGTTGTTTACCAGGCTGAAAATAATTAGCATTCATACCTTTCTCCAATTTTTTAAAATTGGGAAAGAATCAAGACATTTTTTATAGAAATCATAATATTTGTTACTGTGCCAAATTGTTTTATCTGTACTCTGTGGATGTTGTCCAGGCCAGTTGTCTTGCTATTTTTGCAGGTGGAAATAGCATTTTCCAGTTCACTTAAACCGAATGGCCTTGAAAGATCATTGATGATTGATCTCCAGTGCCTTCTTTCTTTCGGCTTTGATTTCATATGACAGTGTTCCGATCTACCATGGACGAGGAGTAGCAAATATCAGGTCCAGGTTATAGACGGCTATGTTGCCATCTTCCACTATTGAAAAATGTGGGAGCTTTGCTGTTGGACTAGATGGAATGTTTCCATCCATTTTAGCATTGCTTCTCTGTTGTTATTGTTAAACTCATCAAGAGTTATCAACTCTTGCTCCCGATGCTAAACATCTTGAGTTTTCTAATGTGACTTTTTTTCATTGCACACTTAAGAAATGCTAGCTAAGCATTTAACTGAAGAATGCTACAGGGCAACAAATCATCATATCAACAGGGAGGTAATACATTAAACAAACAGATTTTTGAAAAAAATATTCCCAGTTGTTCCTCAAATGTAAGTTATTAGGTGTTAGAGTAGCAAACCTTGTATTTTATATGGTGCCTTGAAGAATATAAATATTATGTCACATGAAAATCAAGGTGTTGTCCAATAGGACCTCTGGGTGACTAGTTCTTTTTTCAGCAATAACTGTACCGTCATGCTGTTTTACAAGGTAGTAATCTAGCCTCTAAATGGAGTGACTCTGAACGCAAAGCCTTCGTGCTTTATCCCAGCAAGGGGATCATATTATGACCTTGTAAAACAGTATGGCAGAGTTGTGACAACCTTTGCTACAACTGATTTAAAAAGTTTTAAGAAAATTGAAAGAATGAGATCCTGGTAGCTTGCTAAAATGGAGGAGCTAAGAAGCCATTTATTCTATGTCTAAAATCAGAACATCCTGCTTCTTTCTTCTAAAGCAAATGGCAAATCAGAATGGTTTGGTTTTATTATTAGTCAATCAGTAGACGGTGGAGTTTTGTTTGCATGAGTTAGAAAAGGGGGAAAATACAGTGGTAACTTGTATAAAGGAATCAATTTGTTCCAAATGAAATTATGTTAAGCAAATTTTCCTTTATACAAATTTCCCATAGGAATGCATTGAAAACAGAGTAATCCCATTTTTATGTTGTACGGATTCACCCCATAGGCGATTATGTTAAGCAAATTTCCCCTATCTCCGGAATTTTTTATGTTGTACAGATTTTATGTTATACAAACTGTTTGTTATACAAGGGTCCACTGTATAGACATTTGCTTGGTGTGATCTCATTTGGAGATAAAAACACAACAGCAATTCGTTATTAGAACAGTGATGCCTTTAAAACTAATTTAAGATTCCTTCCAGTCTTTACTCATTCATTGTCATCTGCTAGGATTATGAGACACAGGCAGAGACTTTTAAAAGTTCCCTTTTTAAAAGTATAAAAAAAATTCTATTATCCGTTCTCACTCTCCCAACTCTCCGTTTGAGTGGATGTCCCCTAGTTCTGGTATTTTGTGAGAGGGAGAAGAGCTTCCCTCTATCCACTTTACTCATGCCCTGCATTATTTTGTACATCTCAATCATATCCCCCCTCAGGTGCCTTTTTTCCAGACTAAAGAGCCCCAAATGTTTTAGCTTTTCTTCATAAGGGAGGTTCCCCCAGCCCAGTAATCATTTTAGTCCCTCTCTTTTGCACCTTCTCCAGTTCCAATATGGTGGTTTTTGTTTTGTTTTGTTTTTGTTTGTTTTTTTGAGATGCGGTAACCAGAATTATACACAATACTGCAGGTGCGGCCTTACTATCATTTTGTACAATGGCATTATAATGTTGGCTGTTTTATTTTCAGTCCCTTTTTTGATAAGCCCTAGCATGGGATTGGCCTTCTTTGCCACTGCCACACACATTGAGCTGTCCTGCTGTGGTCCGGCTGTCCTTCCAGTGAGTACTGACACAATAAAGCCGCACTACCAATTTTCAGGCTTCCTCCATCTTGATTTGGTTGCCTCAACTATTTCTTGGGCATCTTGCCATGGCAGATCCTATGGCTTTGGGATTATACCGCCACAGTCTAATATAAAAATGGTTCTGTATTTCAGCCTATTATAAAAACAAACACGGGTGAGCTCTGGCTTCCCAACCACCACCCAGGGAGGGGTATAAACTAGAAAAAAAATCCATCCTTTATCCCTTTAAATCATAAAAGCTTAAATATTGAGGAAAACAACTATAATTGATGACAGATACATCACTGACTTGTAGATTCCACATTTATCTCACCGTAATAATTTTCCACTGTGTTGAGTAATGAGAAACAAATTGCAACAGGCTGGCACCAAAGCAGATGTGAAGGCAGATTTAACAGACGGTCTAATTGAAGTAAATATTTGGAGAAGAAAATCTCCTTGCATTTCAGCTTAAATTCAGCTTGTTTGTTGCAACCAAACAAATTAAATTTCCAAATACAATTACCAGTGTGCGTATGTGAAATCTTGTAAATGATTCATTAGGAAAGAAAAGGGGCAACATTCACAGTAAAGTAAATAATGTGAAAAACCTTTTGCTTATAACAATCCAATGTGTCCCTCGAAAGAAAACCAAGTCACGTATCCTAACATATTGTTCTTAGGAGAAATAGCATTTTCCCCCCATACACGGTGTACTACTTACTCAGAAATCGTTTCTGCTTCTGATATAGCAAAATATAAACCAGATGAGTACATTGCATTCTTTGGTACTAACACATTGCTACAAATGATGTTATCTGCGCCATATCACTTTATGGTATCAGTATTGTTACTTTTTCTGATGACAGGTATTAGCATAATATTTATAGTGGTCGAAAATACTCTTTACTCATTAAATCTAAGCCTCTGATTTAAAAATCATAGAGGAATTATCCAGTCGTTTATTTATTTTCCCATTTGAGACTACTTGTGGGTGTTTTAAAGTACTATCTAAAGATGCGATATACTATAATGCATGATAATGCATTTTTAATGTGTGGTAGTGGATAGAGTGGCAGTCCTCAGAAGGCCTAGGTCAGTGGCGGCGAACCTTCGACACTGTAGATGTTTTGGGCCACAACTCTCACTGTCCTTTGTCCTTGGCAATACAGGTTTGGAATTCTGGGAGTTGTGGTCCAAAACATCTGCGGTGCCAAAGTTTCGCCACCACTGGCCTAGGTTCAAGTCCTTGGTCAGCCATAGAAAATCACTACGAATTTGGAACTGGTACCACTCCATAAATACTTATATTGAAATCAATCACTTTAAGAGTTGCTGTGAGTCAGGTCTGACTTGACAGCACATAATGTGCTACTGTTAACCTGGTTAGTTGTAACTTGTGAGTAAATTGGTTTTTAAAAGAAAAAAGGGATGTCTAACAGGAATGAATATCTTCTTCTTCTTTTAAATCCACACTCTGCTAGTAACATCTGGGCAATAGCATGACACAAATGCCCCTTCCATGTATACATTACTGGCCTATAGCAGTGTTCCTTTTCTCTTCATAAATCTTTCCCAACCCTTTTTATTCCCCCAAACATTCTCCCATTGAGTTTACTGGTGTAGTTGTTCTTTTCCAGTGCTCCAGCCATGGTTAATGTGAATTGATGTAAGTAGTTGTGATATCTGGCTGATTCTGGGAGCCATATTAAACCAAATTAACTCTTCCGAGCCCTGCTTTTCTCCTTCAGATCCCCCTGTTTAGGAAGGCTGTTAGTGCAGGAGCGGTGTCATGTTTGAAATGGCTCTCATATATTGTCCAGGCAAGATTAAGAAAAAGAATGAGTTGAGAACAGGATTTTGTTCAAGGCCTCAGAGTAATTAAACATTTTACATATCTTTCAACACAGTGCTTTACAAAGCCTGGGAATGCTCTTGCAGTCTTGTAACAATATTTCCACACAGCACATTTATTGCAGTTACTCATTAAGCCAAATTGTTAGCACATGAAGTCATTGTTGGGGTTGGGATGAGGGATTTAAGACGTAACACTTGCTGGATGCACACATGAGTTTTTTGTTTTTTTAAAGTCATGCTTTGGCTCACAGTCCAAGGAAAATGCCATCAACCATAAAAAGTTCTAAAGCAATGTTTAACTTCCATCTTCTTGTCAAATCACTGGCAGCCAGTTTCCTTTCAAAGCGATTGAAGGAGAACTGAAACAATGGCTAAAATCCTGTTGCAAAGCTAAGTAAACAGTGTACATTCCTGGGGCAAATTAAGACATCTCTGTAGACTTTATCTGTTGCATATTGAGTTGCATGGCTCTGCATGCAACTGGTAATGCCCACAGAGAGCTTTTAATTCATGACAATTTGCATTTTAAAGTTACGACCTGTACATACCTATGCATCAATTTGTTCCTAAAGAAGCAAAGTAGTAAGAAAGAGATAATACTGTAACTCATAACACTTCTTGGCCTCATCAAGAATAGACCAAATGGATGAACAGGATGTCAAGGTATACAAGTCCCACTGATTCAGTTGATCTACTCTAGCTGGGACTCAGATTCAGCCCTATTGTTGAGTAATGCTTTGGGGGAGAGTGGTTATCCAGAAGGACAATTTTAATTAGTTATTTATTTAAGTGTAACAGAGAGGGCAATTGTTCAACTACATGGAGATTGTCCTCAGGGGGAAAATGGCCTCTTGACAGCCAGGCTGGGGAGATGTGCAGCCCCCCCCCCCCACAGTAGGCTCCTACTTATGGTGAGGTAAGGCCCCAAGCAAGGCAACAGAACCTCTGGCCATGTCAGGTGAAGAAGCCAAGATAAAAGGGGACAGGCTTTCAGATCCTTTGACAACTGGGACAGAAAGCTTTACAAAGGAAGGAAAACCATGGTCTTGCAAGAGAGGAAGAAGGTGTGGGAAAGATGGAAGTGTGGAGTAACCCCTGGGCCATAAACCTGTGATACTCTTGGAACCAATTCCTACCTCAGTCACATAGCATTAACCTACCTTTGTCCTGCCTCAGAGCTGATCCCTGAAGGCTCAGGGATGTGAAGTGTTGGGCCGTCCTTAAGAGGCCCACCACTTGTCTCCAAAGCCACCATTTTCGATACCAACACTAGCACAAACTCAGCTGCAATGTTAGCAAAGACAGTGCCAGGTGGGGAAAACATTTGTGCTCAAGAAACCCAGAAAAAGGAAACTTAAGGGGCAATGCCAGGTAGCATTGGCCCATGGACTGTTCCCACTTAATGTGCCAGGGAGTGAAGTGACCCATCCTGACTAGACATGAAGGACCACAAGAGGCAGAAAGACAACTGAAAGGATTACTTGGGGCCAAGGGGTCACATTTGTAGATAGCTGAGCCAGATGCAGGGGAGTGGTATAAGGAGACAGATATATTGTCTCATGCGCTCCCAGACGCATCTGGTGGGGCCACTGTGAGATACAGGAAGCTGGACTAGATGGGCCTTTGGCCTGACCCAGCATGGCTCTTCTTATGTTCTTATGTTCTAAGTGTCCAAGCAGCATAATACAGCCTACAGACTTGTTATGATGGCACACAGATTGCTTTCATGTCCGCCTGACCATGGGGAGGCTGAGAACCCACATATAACAGTGTACCAATTAATTCATTTTTGGTCCATTTTAGATATACAACAGACAATAATACTTTAACAATCCAATATATTTTTAATTGCAACATTTTATTCAGATTTAAATGTTATCTGATAATCCTTTTTAGCATGCAGAAGCACACACGATAGCCAGAATCCTATTGGAACTTTCAACAGTTTTGCTTAACATGAACATGCTAATTGTGGCTAATTGACAAGGTGCTTGAATGCATCTCAGCCATGTACTTTATGTCACACCCTGTTATGCAACTGTGATGTGCCCAGGTGTTATGCAAGCCTTAGGCTAAATTACAGTACACGGTATATTTTAGAAATCTTATCCTTTGAACATTCTTTGTTGAAACAAAAGAGACACCATTCATTGCTTTTGTGTTTCCAGGATGAAATGATTCAGCTACAGAATTTGACAATCTGAGAACATTTGTTTGCACTAATGATGTTACAAGATTTCAATTATATCTTCTTCGTCATCACCAGTTGCAAAGCTCACAGGCACTCAGCTGTCCCAACACAGAGAGCCATACTAGCTTGAGTGGCAGGAAGTTCATTTTCTTCACATGTTCTTCCATTTTTGCAGGGGCTGTTTACCCATTCACTCTGCTTTTACTGTTTGAAATAGTACTTGGCTTTGAACCTAAACATTTTGAAACTGATTGCTGACCTGATTTAATTTTCAGGTCCTTGTGCATGAGACCCTGCAGCACTACTTCACATATTACTTAGTTCAAAGGTTTTGCAGCACACTTTACAATAATCTTTGCATTTGTCTCCAGCCACTGGTAATGTCCATAAAATGAACTTGGCATGGGATTCATTCATTCATTCATTCTAAATAATTTTACCCTGCCTTTCTCCTTGTAAAAAAGTATTTAAGGTGGCTTGCATATTTAATAAACACAATTGAAAGTGAACAACATTGAATTATTCAAATATTTATAATATAAAGAAACAGATTTAGTGGGTCATCTTGTGAGTAAATGTCCTGGTGTTTCTTCCTGGTATAACATGTGCCTAAAACCAGGCAGAAATCAGTCTCTCTGCTCTAAGTTTCATACACATTCAGCTATAACATATGCAAGTGGTACCTTATATAAAGAAATTAATTCGTTCCAAATGAAATTCTGTTAAGAAAATTTTCCTTTGTACAAATTTCCCATAGGAATGCATTGAAAATGGATTAATCCCTAATTGTGACTGTTTTTCTGTTGTACGGATTCACCCCATAGGCGGTCTTGTTAAGCGATTTCCCCCATCTCTGGAAATTTTTTCGTTTAAGTGGATTTTCTGTTAAACAAACCGCTTCTTGTACAAGGGTCCGCTGTATATTATAAAACCTCTATACTTGTCTCTTCTGTCCTAATTCTTCAGTTATATTCGGGTCAGTTCACAGAAGTAACAGACAGACAATAATAGTACATTGAGCAGCTAAAGAAACCACAAAAACTTCAAGAGGCATGAATGGTAAACATAAAACATGGCACGTGAGGCATGTAAACAAACTTGGCAAACAGGAGAAACAGAAGAGGAAAAAAAAAACAGATCAGGCAGGATGGCCAAAAAAGGCCTGTCTGTAAAGCAGTGTTTTAAAGTGCTTTTTTATGTGAGTAGGGAGAGACTCAGGTACCACTCTATCAGAAGCTGGTTCCAATGCATTGGTACCACAACAAAGAAGGCCCCATTTTGAGTGGTTGCTTTCATTGCTCCCTTTGAAATAGCGACTCGGAGATGCATGGGCTGGGAAGACACGGCTGAATGGATCGACAATCTTTGGGAAAGATATTCTGGCAGGTGACATAGTTCCAAACAGTGAAGTGCTTCATAGGTGAGCATCAATATATTGAAGCTGATCTAGGATGCAACAGATAACCAGCACAGTTGAGCCAGTACTGTGGAGATGTGACTGAACTTGCTCACACTTGCCACTGATTTGGCTGCTTCATTCTGCATCTGTTGCAATCTCTGGATCACCCTCAAGGGGAGTCCCATGTGGAGAGCATTGCAACAGTTAATTGAGGAGTTGGCCAATTACATGATTACACAAAACACAATTAAAAGCGCAATTTTGGCACAATTACACAAAGCACAATTAAAAGTGAAAATCAGTGAATTTTTCAAATATTTATACTATAGATGGAGGTTTCCTACATCTAAAGAAACAGAGCTCTCGTTTTTAGCACCAGTTGATCAAGATTTGTCCTTTGTAGTAAAGAGAGATGGGGACAAATAAAAACAAAAACAAATCAATAATACCAACAAATATCACTGAAATGTTAAATATTCATCACCTAATATAAAAAGGACAAATATTAACTTTTTTATTAGTGCCTTTGTTATTTTTTTTAGACAGCCCATGGCTATCACCACCCTTGGCCCCATCTATACCTTGCCAACTTTCTTGCTTCTCCATGGATTTTATCTTTGACAGCCTGGGACTGGCAGGGGACATCTGGGCATGTCCCCTCCTAGACGGGGACATGTCCAGATATTTCCTGGCTGCCAGATGGCTAGCAAAGCAAAATGGAGGTCTGTTCTTTTTTTTTGGGGGGGGGGTTCTTTTTTCTTTACTTTGCCAGCACCAGGCCCCACAGCAGTGGTGATGGAGGCCACAAAGACAGTTAGGGTTTTGTTTTTATTTAAAGCCCCCATGAGCCGGCAAACTGATTTGTGATTCATCAGCTGGCGGGGGGAGAGAAAATTTTGTTATGTGGTTTGTCACCATTGGCAAACCATGAATCAGGACAAACTGCCATTTTTGCAGTTCATTTCCATCTCTGATAGTAAAAAGAAAATGTTTAAATTTCTCATTTTGCACAATTGGGGACAGAAGTGATCAACTATTAGACACTTTGGTAACAAAAGAATACATGAATGGGAAACTTCATAAAGAAAATGTTGAGAAACATTGCGTGGAAAGCACACCGATGTTTATATTTTTCCCTAAAACTTTGTTAAAACAATGGAAGAAAAGCAAGCTGATGTTCTCTCTCAACCAAGTAAAGAGAGACAACAAATTGTTTTACAGAACCACAAAAAATAATAATATCCATTGTTGAAACCATAATCATTTGTGGATGACAAGAAATAGTTTAAAGAGGCACTGACAACTTTGATATAATTGGACTGGAACACCTAGAAAGTAATGATGAAATTTACCAAATTCTTCTGCATTTTCAGTCTGGAAGTTGAGACAAAGTTCTGAAGAAATAGTTAACAGAGACTGCAGGTACCAATCATAAAGAATGAGATCACTGGACAATGCGAGGAAATTATCCAAACAAGCAGTGTTTCAAAAATTAACATAGCAAAGTGTTTTTCTGTGCTAACAATTGTGAAACAGGACATATCAAGGAAACCACATTATTTGTGGTTGCTACATGAAAATAAGTAAAGGCAAACAAATACCGCAAGAAAACATCCTCAGATTTGTACCAGTTGAAGATATAATGACCCATGGGCTAGAATCAATTATTACCTGGACTCGATCAGATTTGTGTATAGTTCAAGATTATGATGGTACTGCCATAAGAAGCAGGAGATGCAAGGGAGTCTAACCAATAATTTCTGAGAAATACTCTAAATAAGCGTGGTTCAAACATTGTATGGTTCATACTTTAAATATGGTCATTATTAGTTCCTATGAAATCTTCATGATACAAAATTGCCTTAGAACCGTCAAATCACTTATCAGTTTTTTTTCCTGTGGAAGAAATACAGCCTTCAAAAATGTAGTAAAAGAAAGTCAGGATGTGACCGCCACAGTATATTTGGATTGTATAAAACAAGATGGACAGAAAAACATCTGTCAATAAGCATGAGTTTGTGGAGACCTTTCTCAAATTGTTGAAATGTACAGTATTTACTAATAGTACAAACTTTACATATTTTGTAGAGCTCAATACAAAAGAAGCATCAGAGCAAGCTTTTCAGTATGTACATTATGTAACAGCAAGACACTTCAAAATGTTGTTATTTGTACTAAATAAACTATTCTGTAACAGTGCCACATCTCATCAGGCACTCATGAAGCTGGATTTTGAACATGTTCAGAGCTGCAGACATGTTAAAATTATAATTCAGGTATTACAAGAAATCAGAGAAAATCTTGAATACCTTGATGAAATTTAATCTTAAACAGAGAAAATAGTAGGTGACTTTAGAGATGATTCAGAGAGGCTGTGAACACCTGGGATGAGATAAATGCACCTGCTGAGAGCTCTAAAGAGTATACAAAATGAACTTTTATCTCCTTATTAATCTTGGACCACTTCACAACAGAATTAAACTCTTCATCTTCTGGCCACAATGTGCAACTGCAAAATTGCTACTTCATCCAAGAAAAGGTGAAAGCCCCAATCTTTGGAGCAGTGTTTCAAGCTGCATGACAGATTGGTTGAAAATGCCCTCATTTCTGAAGCAGAATTACAAATGTGGTGGAGGGGAGGGCAAACAGTTTCCAAAGACAAAAGGCCAAGAATGCTGTTAGAAGCAATAGAAAATGGTGACCAACTTTCTCCTCCGAATACAGTAATACCTTGGTTTACGAGCATAATGTGTTCCAGAAACATGCTTGTAAATCAAAACACTCATATTAAAGCAAATTTCCCCATAAGAAATAATGGAAACTCAGATGATTTGTTCTGGGGCCCCTAGATGACATACTCTACACACAAAATGCCAAAACTCACCAAAAAGCTTGCCTAGAAGTCCACATCCATACCATGGTTTAGGTACCTGGCTACCGAATCTGCTCTGCTTAAAACTAACAACTGGATTTTACTCTGTGTTTTAATGTGACAATAATAAAATGCAATTTGTAGCTCTATACATGCTTGACTAGTTGCCCCATGAATAAAAATGATTTGAAATACAAGAAAGGATGTTGAAAACAAATTGAAGAAAAATATAAAGAAAAATAAAACAAACCCCTAATCTGCACTCCCCTTTGAAAACGTTCCAGTGATGCAAGGGAAACCTCCCTTCTTCTCTCCTTCCTCTGTTTTTGAGGCTACCTGAGAAGGTACAATGGGGGGGGGAGAGCCACCATTGGCTCTCTTGTGATCATGTGACCTGCTTCGGTTACTTGTATTGCAAGACATTGCTTGTTGATCAAGGCAAAATTTAGAAGAAATGTTGCTTGTCTTGCAAAACACTCTTAATCCAAGTTTCTCTTAAACCAAGGTATTACTTTAGGAGCAAACTGTTGATGATCCCAGATACTCTGCCAATTTCAGCCACAATGCCTGGGAGTATGTTTTCCATGCCAAAGAGGTACCAGTCCTGGCTTCTCACTTCCACAGGAGATGCTGGACTGACAGGAGTCTTTCTCCTAAGCATTCATCGGACTGTTAAAATCAAAGCCAATGACATGCTTTCCCATTTTGTGGGCAGAAGGAGAAGACCCAGTTAATTTTATATAAATTAAAAAAGAGAAGCATTACACTTAATATTGTAATAAATCTCAACTTAAAGCAGTGTTGTAAGTGACAGAACTGACTTAATAAGGGCATGTTTTCACCCATAATGACTATTAAAACTTTGGTAACCTTAGCCTCCTCAAAGATTATGCAGCCACATTTGACACCAACAGGATTCTGGCCATTATGCTTATTGCTTAACCTTTAGATGTGCGCTTTGAAGGTGACTGGAACTGCCTTCTTCCCACTGGCAAATGATTATAATATTAAAAGTAATTGATAGTAAACCAGGAAAGTGACACCCAAATTATGATTTGTATTTGGGGTACATGTGCCAAGCTGAACGCCTGAGGAAAGCCAGCATTACTTGCAGCTGTACCGGAATTAATAACAGAACGGTAACATCGGTGAGGCAAGTGAAGCACTTGCCTGAGGTCCACAAAACTAAGAACCATGAGAATATATATCTTTCTATAGTCCTGTTAGCATTCCTTACCTGCAGCGGCTCACCACATTAGTGCCTCTCCTTTTGGGTGTCACTTTCTACTGATCATGGAAAGCGACAAGTCTGTAGGGCAGTGATGGCGAACCTTTTAGAGACCGAGTGCCCAAACTGCGATTCAAAACCCACGAATTTTCTCAAAGTGCCAATGCAGCAATTTAACCTGCATGCAGGTGGTTGTGAAGGGGGCGATGTCGGGTGCCCACAGAAAGGGCTCCGTGTGCCACCTTTGGCACCCGGGCCATTGGTTCGCCAAACACTGCTGTAGGGCATTCCAGCTGAAATTAACAGGAAAACTGGGAGATCCCCTCCCTTCAGACCCGTTGCTCTCTGCATGTAGGAACCTACGGTGGAGAAGGGAGGAGGCACACACTCCCCTCTGAGCACACTGATCTCGTCCAGGAAAGGGAACGTCGAAACGGCTTATACCTTCCAAGTGAACCACCTGTTTCAGACTGAAGCAACATCACCTCTGGTCCCAGATCCCCATCTGCCTGCTCCTACACCTTCTCTGCTCTTTTTGAGAAAGGGGGTTGCAGGGAGCATGTGAGAGAGGCGCAATATGACATTCTTGGCTTGGGCCCAAAATGAGCTGCTTAGGGCTGTGATGAATAATGACGATTCTTTAGGGGAATCCTCGCCTGCAGTCCTGGAGCAGAGACTCTCCCTTCTTATACCACAATCCATACCCAACTATACATGAAATACCTGGATTGCACTCCCATACGTCTCCCCCTTTTTAAATAGCTGGGAGAGTCGGAGGGGTTCTGGATCTGACTCATGGCAAGGGTTTGAGATCATTTATCTTGTCTATTTATATCATGGTCATTATGAAATCTCCCCATCTGAAGGATCTCATTTTCCTCAGCCTCACTGTTGGCCCAGTAAGGCTCACAAGAATAAGGCATGGCCCACAGACCGCTCATAAGTCTTGGAAGATCCCTGCACAACTCACAAACTACTGGGTGTTCCCAGAGACCCCGCCTATGCTGTTACAACTGCCCCCCCCCCATCTCACAAGTGCCCTTAGGAAGAGGAGAGGACACTTCTTGCATAATCTCTTCCCTGGCAGAATCGGACTCTCAACAATCCTTTGATGTGTAGGTGCCATTGCCTTATGTGACCTGCAAGGACAAAAAAGTTCCCTACCCATCATAGGCTGATCCTTGAGAAAGCCTTTCTTCTTGAACATATCAGCCTTGGCCTTGACTTCTGCAAAGGAGGCCCTTGGTGTCCCACCAGTGGCTGGGTGGGGGGTTATACATTATGTGAAGACATGAAAGAGGACCTTCTCTGCTGTGGTGCCCTAGTGGTCCACTGGTCTTTTTCCTCTGCTGAGTTAAAATCCATCTGTTCCTCCCATTTCTTGGGGCCCAATGAATATGGCTTTGTTTTAACCCACTGGATCTTAGTTTCTGTATAACGATTTGTCTTGTTGAAGGGTTTCAGATTGTTTTATAATCAGTCACAGTTGTTTCATTTCCTGAACCCTGTTCTTAATTAACTAACTAAATAAAGCAGCATGGGCCCCATCCACCTGCAATTAGCCTTCAATCCCGCACTCATCCCACCTACCTCTTTCCTTCTTCTTTTATGGACTCTCTTGAATCATCACTGCCCAGAGTAGCCCTTGGACTAGATGGTTGCAGTATACAAATAAGATAAATAATCTGAAATTTTCCCCTCGGCAAACGTTTGGGTGCAGACCTCAATTTGAATTGGGTTTTAAGGTTGCTTTGTATACCATTTCCAAAAAAAGACCAAAGGGATACCGATTTGTACAAAACTTGCATGGAATTGCTTTTATTTATACTGTACAGTGCATGGAATTTAGAAGGAATCACTGCCAGCCAAATGGAAATATAATAAATTGAAACAAACAAACAAACAAACAAACAAACAAATAAACAAATAAACAAATAAATAAATAAATAAGTAAATAAATAAATAAATAAATAAATAAATAAATAAATAAATAAATAAATAAATAAATAAATAAAGTGTGCCCCTGTTGCTCAATCTACTAGCCATGGGCCAATAGAAATCAGTTCATTTGTGCAGCTTGTCAGAGGCAAAACCTTTCCAAACTTTTTTTTTAAATTTCCAAAATTAGATTGGAAAAAACATGCCCCTTAAGGAGCATGATTTTCCTTTAAAAGAAAGTGTTTCCTGTTCTAGGCCTACACATTTTGTTTTAGTGAAGAACTCAAGGTTTAAAAACCCGACCTTCTCTTTGGAGGAACTAGTGTGGCATCGGGTGGGTCCTTTGGCCCGCCAAATGGGTCCCTGGAGCTCGAACATTGCCGGACCTGTGCTAACTGTTGGTGGGCCAAGTTTAGAGTCGTGCCGCCCTCCCTTTTTCTGATTGAACCCACATCAGTTTGGACTAGTCAGCTCTTTGAAGAAAGCATGCCTTCAATGAAGTTCTGTCCTTTGCCAGCAGTTGAAACACAGGACTGTCATCTACGAAGCATAGCACAAGGCCACCCTGTTTATACACATGCTTCAGGAGAGGCTGCCCCTGCCTTTGTGGTTGCTCCCATTCCAAGTAAATTTATAGGTATATGGAAAGACTACACAGCTCAGCTTTTCGGTATGTTTACAGAAGTTCCCCAGTGTGGCGGCTTCTGTCTTTGTTGTTATTCTCCAGCTATTTGGTTACCTGTAAAGACCTGCCCGTGCAGTTCAGCTTCTTGGCGACTGTGCAAACCTCACAAGTGACTCCTTGGGAGGTCCAGAGCGTCTACGGCTTCTAAACATGCCAGGAAGGTGAACCAATACAGGCAAATATCTCCACATAGGCCTAAATCAACACAGAAGCAATTGCACAGACAACACGGAAATTCTCTTCAGTGCCTGGCTTGGGCCTAGAAAACAGGATGTGATGAATAAACATACACAGAATGCAGAGCTTTCCATACTACTAATAATCACAAAACAGACCCCAGAGAGCAAACAGGATATCAGTGTCAGAGGGTATAAATTCTAGACAGCCTTGAATCTCAGCAAAGGATCTGCCATTTCTCAGAACTAAAATTAAGCACTGGCAAGATACATATCTTGTTCAATTCTACTTTCTGTTTTGTCCACTGTGTTGTGCAGAACTTGAAAAGTTGCTTTTAAAAAAGCAATTTACTTCATTTACAGTTCCAAGCCCCACCAACAGTTAATAATCAAAGAAAAATGATCTCTCTAAGCTGCGCAGATGTGCAGCTCTGCACACCCCTGGTACTCTCCGTGCAGGGGTTCTCCATCTTTGGGCACCCGTTGTGACTAGACATGGGCACGACCAGAAAAAATGACGTTTCGAGTTTTCGTTTGTCAGAACGGGTCCGTTTCGGGTTGTTTCCGTTTGTTGCGAAATTTTTCAAAAAATTGTCGTTTCGTCATTTCGGTTGTTGTTTCCACCGCGATTTAGCGCAATTTGACTTCCTAGAGCATAGGGGCGTCCCACAATCAGGGCCGGCGCTAGGTGTTTTTGCACCCTAGGTGGCAGGCAGGGAGGGGGCAGGCAGCAGGGGGGAGGTGTGGGTGGGCGGCGGTGGTGGGGGGGCCATGGGCGGGCAGCGACAGCGGCAGGGGGGAGGCGTGGGCAGGCAAGCGGGGGGCCGGTGGCCGCGGGCAGGCGAGTGGGCAGGCGGCGGCACGAGCCACAGGCGGGTGGCAGCACGGGCGGCTGGGCGAGTGGGCAGTTAGGATATCACTTAGGATAGAGGTTCTGTTCTTGGCTTGCACCCCAAATGTGTGTGTGTGCAAGCAAACTGAAGTTGGGAAAATAGAAAATAAATGGTAGTATATAATATATATTTAAAATAAATCCACACCTCCCACTCCCAGTCGAACCTCCCCCTTTATGGAATATCAGAAAAAAATCCTCACAAACTGCCAGAGAAGAAATAAAGAATAAACTGCTATTCCCTTCAGCAGACAAAGCTGCAGGGAACCAAAGAAATTATTTTCTAAATTCAATTCCCTCCCTGCCTGCCTAACTTAAATCCTAAAGCCTCCAGCCTCCCTCCTCAATCTCGATCGGATCACACCAGCACCAGCAGCCAGCCCTCATCCCTCAACCACATCCATACACCCGACTGCGATTTCTGGAAGGTGCCTCGGCTTTTTATGCCCTCCAAGACATCCAGAAGTGTCAGTCAAAAACCTGGTGATGCCATTGGTGGAATGATTCAAAAAATTTGCATGGTCCCATCCCATGCCCAGCCCAAATGGGCAGGTCTAAAAAAATAAAAATAAAATAAAATAAAATAAAATCAATACGACGTTTTATTGCTATAAAAAACCCACTGCTGCTACTATTAAAATTCAGGCATTTAAAATAAATAAATTTCACATGTTTCTGTGGTGATTTGGTGTGTTTTTTGACCACGATTTCAAAAGAAAAATTGTGGTCGCCATTTTGGATCCCCCCCCCACTGCATGGCATGGCGAGACGACGAGGATGAACCCCCCCCAGCCTGGTGTAAGCAGCCCAGGACAGGAGAAGAGGGGGGAAAGACCGGGGACCCCCCAGAAACCACCCCTCTGGTAGGTGGCAAAGCCTCAGGCAGGCATATTTTTGCCTGCTTTTTTGCCTGGGAGTCGAGGTTTTTTAAAAAAACTTTTTAAAACTTTTTCTGTGCTTCGCATTGCACGATCGCTGCGATGCCACAAACGAAAACGAAAAACCCGACCAAATTTTTCTTTTTTCGGTTCGAGTTCGAGTTCTGACGGCTTAATTATCGTTACCGTTTCCGTTACATAACGGAAACGAAAAACGGAAACGGAAACGAAAATTTCGCCTAGTCGTGCCCATGTCTAGTTGTGACCACTGTTGTTCCGACTGCAAAAGAATCTGCAGGAAAATGTTCCTCATGTGTGCAACTACGGCACATGCGCCCACACCGAAGAGAGCCCCACTCAGCAGGGATGAAAATAGGAGGGCACGTTAATTCAACTTACAAAATACCGTATCCCATCCTCTCTCGTGAAATCTGGGGCAGGTAGTAATTCATATAAAAAGGAATTATAATCACATGTTCTGGTCCACTATGTTGTCACCTCAGTATCCACAGCAAGGTAGGTGGAAATTCCACAAATCACCGTTTGAATGATCCGATGTTTCTCCTGTAGCACCCTGAAATTATAAAATTAAGTTTTAAAGTTACATAACACTGCAGTAGATTTGTCTAGTGCTGTGTTCTTAGTGTAACCCGTGAACTGCCTGAGTTTGGAGTATATTAATAAATAGAAAGGAAGGCTCCAAACTTACCTTAGCTCCAGCCAAGCTCTAGCCGGGTCCCAGCCAGGTGGGGCCTGATCAAGCTCCCAAACATAGGCAATGGGAGACAGGTGTGGGATGTGGGGAGCTGGAGGCTGGAGAATAACTGAAGGGCAGGATTCTGGCTTGTCCAATTGGGGGCCAGCAGGCTGTTTAAACCATCCAATGGCCTGCCACGGGGTGTGTATATAAACCAGCCCTTTGGGCCTTTTTAGCAGTGCTTTTTATCCCTTTGCAATGTGTGCTTTTGCTATGAATAAAGAGCTGAATTTCACTGGGGTGTCGCCTGGTTTCATCTGACCCACTATATAACACCTAGTCAGTATGTAACTCCCATTTCCTCATATTTCAAAATGAAAACCTGACGGCAGGCAGTGGGCTCCTGTGCTACATATGAAAAACAATATGTTCATGTTTGCCACAGAATCCTGGAAGTTTGTGCATGTGTGTGTGTGTGTGTGTGTGTGTGTAGAAGAGGAAAAGACCACTTAGATATTAAAGCCAGTCACCACAATAAAACTAAGATTTCTGTTCCTCAAGCATGGTTTACCTTAAGATTTATCAGCTCACCTGGAGCACAGCATTTCCCTGAGAGGATTCCAGCCACAATCCTAAGACTTGGCAATCCTCTACCCTAAAAGAAACCCAGTTATCCCTTGTTAAATTACAGCCATGAAGTAACGTAATTATATTGCCCATCAGCAGAGTGATGGGTACATCATGTCATCAACTGAAAAGAATATGAACATCCCCATCATGGAACATTTCCCACAATATTTATCAGTGTAGTCGTCCCCTCACTCTAAGAAGATTCCAAGGCTCTTGCATTTCTCCTCCTTCTCTATAATACTGGAGAGCTCAGGCAAAGGCAAATCCTTAGCTGGTCTTTCCCAGATGTTTTAGGTCAGCCCTTCTCAAACTCAGTTTCCCCAACCGTTCTTGGACTAGAACTCCCAGAAGACTTCAACACTAGCTGTGCTTGCAAGGGTTTCTGAAAGTTGCGATCCAAGAAAATCTGAGGACCCAAATTTGAGTACCACTCCCAATGGCCGCCTGACTAAAAACAATAGGAGTCATAGCCTAACACAGGGATCAGTTGAGCAAAAGCTGGTGCAGTGCATCATGATCTTGTACTACTGTAAATACTTTGCAGGCCTTATGTACTGCTCGCAATCCTATCCTTTTCACGAAAATGCCAAGAAACCAAGGGTACAATGGTTGGCATTGGGGACTGGGACTTGGAAGACTCAGGTTCTAATCCTCACTGAGCCATGAACCCCACTGCACTGCATTTTACTGGACCCACCTTCTTCACAGGATTGTGAAGGTAAAAATGTGGAGGAGCCAGCCACCAATGTGATCTTATGCTCTCTGCAGGAAAAAGGCAAGATATTATTGCACTGTCTTCATCACTAATATCTCCCCCGCCTCTCACACCATGTAAGCTGGAACATAAAGCTATTCATGTGCCCTTTTCTTCCTCACTAACCCCCCAAATTAAAAAAAAACAACCTTCCTTCTTTCTCAGAAAGAACTGAAACATGGAGTTATTCCATTTCAAAACAAATTATTTGTTCTTACCAGCATTTACTCAAAAGGCAGCTGTTATCCCTCTAAGTTAGTTTACAATGGATTGTAAACAAATGTTTCCACAACCAAAACCTTTCCCCTCCCAATGACTTATGTTGCAATTTATTTTGCCAGCTGCTGAAATGTGTTTATGAGTTTTAGCGCTATGATACAAGATGATCAAGTCACGCAAAATGGGTTAACTGACAGCTGTTTATTCAAACTTTTGGCTAAATTAGTTATAGAATGGTGACAGATGTGTACCATAGTTCTAGTATCTTTCACACGGCTGTAGAATTAGCACTGATTCAGGATTGCTACCTCTTTGTTTATTTTTTTCCTGAGATTATTGTAATCAATAACTCATATACAGCAGGTAGGTAAAACTTGGTTATCCCTTTGCTGGGAATCATGTTAAATGAGGCAGTGGATTTGATGCTGTGTGGAGGAAGGAGGTTTCATTTAACATTGGTTTTGAAGAATTTGCCAAAATTCACACATTTCTTCACATTCATGATGGCTAGAATATGGAGGTGAAACACATAGATTTCCGTTCTTTAATGCACATCAGTTGCTGGTGAGGAGGTTACATCCATATATAATCTGAATTGGTACTAAAGAAAGGATATCTATCTATCTATCTATCTATCTATCTATCTATCTATCTATCTAT
>JAHTLZ010000237.1:40914658-40962511 GCA_023846285.1 Phrynocephalus versicolor | reverse complement strand
TCTATCTATCTATCTATCTATCTATCTATCTATCTATCTATCTATCTCTGTCAGATATCTTGAATCTTCCTTTCTGTTCTGATTTTGCTTGTTTGTTTACTTGTTGTTGTTCAGTCATAAATTGTGTCCAACTCTTCATGACCCCATGGACCAGAGCATGCCAGGCCCTCCTGTCTTCCGTTGCCTCCTGGAGTTTGGTCAAATCCATGTTGGTTGCATTCATTTCACCATCCAACCATCTCATTCTCTGCCTTCCCCTTTTCCTTTTGCCTTCAATCTTTCTCAACATCAGGGTCTTTTCTAAGAAGTCCTCTCTTCTCATGAGATGGCCAAAGTATTGGAGCCTCAACTTCAAAATCTGTCATTCCAATGAACATTCAGGGTTGATTTCTTTCAGGATGGATAGTTTTGATCTCCTTGCAGTCCAGGGGGCTCTCAAGAATCTCCTCCAGCACCACAGCTCAAAAGCGTCAATTCTGCAGTTTTCAGCCTTCTTTATAGTCCAGTTCTCACTTCCATACATCACTACTGGAAAAACCATAGCTCTGACTATCCATTCCAGACCTTTGTTGGCAAAGTGATGTCTCTGCTCTTTAAGATGCTGCCTGGGTTTGCCATCGCTTTCCTCCCAAGAAGCAGGCGTCTTTTAATTTCATTGCCGCAGTCACATTCTGCAGTGATCAAGGAGCCCAAGAAAATAAACTCTATCATTGTCTGCATTTCTTCCCCTTCTATTTGCCAGGAGGTGATGGGACCAGTGGCTCTGATCTTAGTTTTTTTTTATGTTGAGCTTCAGCCCATTTTTTCACTCTCCTCTTTCACCCTCATTAATAGGTTTTTTAATTCATCCTCACTTTCTACTATCAGAGTAGTATCATCTGCATATCTGAGGTTGTTGATATTTCTTCCGGCAATCTTAATTCCAGCTTGTGATTCATCCAGACCTGCCTTTCGCATGATGTACTCTGCATATAAATTAAATAGGCAAGGTTGACAGTATACAGCCTTGTTGCACTCCTTTCCCAATTTTAAATCAATCAGTTGTTCCATATCCAGTTCTGACTGTTGCTGCTTGTCCCACATATAGATTTCTTAGGAGACAGATAAGGTGGTCAGGCACTCCCATTCCTTTAAGAACTTGCCACAGTTTGTTGTGGTTCACGCAGTCAAAGGCTTTGGCATAGTCAATGAAGCAGAAGTAGATGTTTTTCTGGAACTCTCTGGCTTTCTCCTTAATCCAGCGCATGTTGGCGTTTTGATCTCTAGTTCCTCTGCCCCTTCGAAATCCAGCTTGCACTTCTGTGAGTTCTCTGTCCACATACTGCTGAAGCCTCCCTTGTAGAATTTTGAGCATGACCTTGCTAGCGTGTGAAATGAGTGCAATTGTGTAATAGTTAGAGCATTCTTTGGTGTTGCCCTTCTTTGGGATTGGGATGCAGACCAATCTTTTCCATTCCTTTGGCTACTGCTGAGTTTTCCAAATTTGCTGGCATATCATATGCAGCACCTTTACAGCAGTCTCTTTTAAGACTTTAAATAGTTTAACTAGAATGCCACCCCCTCCACTGGCCTTGTTGTTTGCAATGCTTTCTAAGGCCCACTTGACTTCACTTTCCAGGATGTCTGGCTCCAGGTTAGCAACTACACTATCTTGGTTATCAGGGACATCCAGATCTTTCTGATATAATTCCTCTGTATATTCTTGCCATCTCTTCTTGATCTCTTCTGCTTCAGTTAGGTCCCTACCATTTTTGTCCTTTATCATATCCATCTTTGCATGAAATGCCCCTTTAATATCTCCAGTTTTCTTGAATAGATCTCTGGTTTTTCCTTTTGTATTGTTTTCCTCTTTCTTTGCACTGTTCGTTCAAGAAGGCCATCCTGTCTCTCCTCACTATTCTTTGGAAGTCTGCATTCAATTTTCTGTATCTTTCCCTTTCTCCCTTGTATTTTGTGTCCCTTCTCTCCTCCGCTATTTGTAGGGCCTCGTTGGACAACCACTTTGCTTTCTTGCATTTTCTTTACTTTGGAATGGTTTTCATTGCAGCCTCCTGTACAATGTTACAAGCCTCCATCTATAGTTCTTCAGGTGTTCTGTCCACCAAATCTAGTTCCTTAAATCTATTCTTCGCCTCCACTGTATATTCATAAGGGATTTAACTTAGATTGTACCTGACTGGCCCAGTGGTCTTCTCTACTTTCTTCAGTTTAAATATGAATTTTGCTATAAGAAGCTGATGATCTGTGTCAGCATCAGGTCTTGTTTTTGCTGACTATATAAAGCTCCTCCATCTTTGGCTGCAGAAAACATAATCAATCTGATTCCGGTTTTGTCCATCTGGTGATGTCCATGTGTAGAGTCACCTTTTGTGTTGTTGGAAAAGAGTGTTTGCAATAACCAGCCTGTTCTCTTGACAAAATTCAATTAGCCTTTGCCCTGCTTCATTTGGAACTCCAAGGCCAAACTTGCCAGTTATTCCTTTTATCACTTGACTCCCTACTTTAGCATTCTAATCCCCTATGATGAGAAGAACGTCTTTCTTTGGTGTCAGTTCTAGAAGGAGTTGTAAGTCTTCATAGAATTGGTCAATCTCAGACTCTTCAGCATTGGTAGTTGGTTCATAAACTTGGATTACTGGGGTGTTGAAAGGGTTGCCTTGGAATCGCACCAAAATCATTCTACCATTTTTGAGATTGTATCCCAGCACTGCTTTTCCCACTCTTTTGTTGACTATGAGGGCTACTCCATTTCTTCTATGGGATTCTTGCCTACAGTAGTAGATGTGATAATCATCTGAACTGAATTCACCCATTCCTGTCCATTTAAGTTTGCTGATGCCCAAGATGTCAATGTTTATTCTTTCCATCTGACATTGGACCACATCCAGCTTACCCTGGTTTATAGACCTCACATTCCAGGTTCCTATGCAGTATATTTCTTTGCAGCATTGGACTTTCCTTTCTCTTCCAGGCACGTCTGCAGCTGGGCGTCCTTTTGGCTTTGGCCCAGCTGCTTCATTAGCTCTGGAGCTACTTGTATTTGTCCTCCACTGTTCCTCAGTTGCATTTTGGACGCCTTCTGACCTGAGGGGCTCATCTTCCAGTGTCATATGTTTTAGCCTTTTGTTTTTGTCCATGGAGTTTTCTTGGCAGGGATACTAGAGTGGCTTGTCAGTTCCTACTCAAGGTGGACCACATTTAGTCAAACTCTCCACTATGACCTACGGCATAGCTCACAGCTTCTCTGAGTTACTCAAGTCTCTTCGCTATGACAAGGCGGTGATCCATTGAAGGGGACTAGTATTATCTTTTTCCATGGGTTGGAGATGTGTATTCTACCTGAGTTCTGTCCTTCCTGCTTTATTCAGTCAGCCAAGCTGGGACTGGGTTGATACTTAGAGGAAGCAAAGCAAAGTGTTCTGCTTATATGCCGCCCCATACCACTTCAAGTAGTCTCTGGGCGGTTTAGAGTTTTTAATTATAGTATGCAGGCTACACATTGCCCCCCAGAAAACTGGGTACTCATTTTACCGACCTCGGAAGGATGAAAGGCTGAGTAAACCTTGAACCTGCTACCTGGGATTGAACCCCAGGTCCTGAGCACAGTTTTACCTGCAGTACAGGCATTTAACCACTGCACCATGAGGCTCCATGTACAATAGCCATGTTCCTTTTTTCCCCCAAGGAGGCAGCATGAAAGGCCTCATTAAGAAACTCGCCCTTGATTATCCAGTCTCAGAAACATACTTTTCTTCTCAAAGATGGGGGCACTCCAACATGACAGCCATGCATTCTTCCTTTAAGGCCACTATAAGCCATACTACTGTACTTAGACTAAGAAACATAAAAGAAAAATGAAAGTTGTAAAAAATTTGTGCAGATCTTTTCAGTCTGTTGACTGATATTGGTCTACTTCTGTTTTAGCAAGCTCCAGGAAAGTAGGAAAGTTTTCAAAAGAAAAACTCTTTTTACCCTCTGGCCTCGTTTTGATTTTAAGGTATATATTGAGCTTTGCCGTGACTCAATCAGATGAACAAGTGCTACAATTTAATGAAGACTCAACTGTGCTCCACTTTATCAATCTGCTTGACTAACAGATCATCTGGATGCATTATCATTTTTATTTGAATAGTTGTACTCAGCCTTGAGCTGCCTAGATGCCCTAAGCACATCCGATCTCGCCTGATTTCGGAAGCTAAGCAGGGTCGGCCCTGGTTAGTACCTGGATGAGAGACCACCAGGGAATACCAGGTGCTGTAGGCGCCTGGAGTAGGAACTGGCAAACCACTCCAGTATTCCTGCCAAGAAAACTCCATGGTCATGGGGTCACAAAGAGTCGGTCACAACTGTAATGACAACACAAAACTCAGCCTTGACATCATTTGAGGCTACATTGTATCTTAATCATTGGGCATGTACAGTATTGATTCGCTTTTTTCTCTTGTGGACTTTTCAAAAATGCCAACTTAATTCTCACCATTATTAATTATACCATGAAGCCTCTGTAAAATCATTTCTCCTGTAATTCTTAAGCCTGTCACTCTTTTATTATAATTGTAATTCCTTGTAAACTCCTGCATGAATTTATGCCAATTGTTATAGATATCAAATATATTTCTGTATGGCTCTCCCTTGTGAAGATTTTATAGAAGAAATATAGTTCCTATGATTGTTCTCAGGAAAAATTATTTCAAAGCATGTTTTTTAACATTTTGCAGTGCAATTTTTATAGGTTTCTGCTTCACAATCCAGAAAACTATAGGATTTTAAAAAATGGTTTTATCCTGTTCGGTGGGCTATATGCAGAATTTGCTTTTAGCCAACAAGGATTTCATAGCTGTGGTAGCCAGAACAGTATATTTTCCAAACATGCTTGTGAATTAATCCAAGAAACATAAGCCTTGTTTTGATACAGAATGGGCCAAGTAAGAATGCTCCTTTCTTAGGAAAATATTTGAGCACAGCTGTTGCTCTCTACTGTCCCATATGGTTGTGTTTTCAAACTGTACTCAAATGGAGCTAGATAGTCTGGATAGGAAAACAAGAAAACGTATGACCATTCACTATGCATTACATCTGCCCGTAGCAAAGAACTGGTGGGTTCATAAGCCTGTAAAAGTCATTGAAAATGAGCTTGCAAAATTAGTTTGGGACTTCCGAATACAGACAGGCAGGATTTGGGGGCATAATACCCCAGATATTATTATTGTGTGCCTCTCCTTCATTATTTTAACAATGTCAAAATGTTAGGTTACCTTCTTTTTGTTTCAAAGAATTTAGAATTGTTCTCTCATGACAATGTGGATAAAATGTCACATGGCCAGATGGAGTTGGTCTTCATTACCAGCCATGCCTCATAGTCGTATTGCTCATGCACTCACTGCCGAGATAAGATGGTCAGATACTTGGTGAACGTCACAATCTATACAGCTTCTCTTTCTTGCTTCTCACCTAACAGAGACTGGACATCATCTCACACCTACTCTGACTTTGGATGCGGCAGCTCTAAGCAGGGATGATGTACTCTATCCAAAGGAACCCCCTTCCCCAGGCTGCCCACCCAGTTCTACTCCTTCCTGCACCTCTTTACCCATGTATTAACCCTGGGAACAGGCTGGCTTACCCTGGTACTGGCAATGTCTGGTTGTGGGCAAAAAGAGCAGATATCTGAAAGTCCTGGAAGCTCACATTGAAAAATATGGAAGTTAGTATTTAAGGTGCTATCATGTTTTTGGCTTTTTTTCTTTTTACTTTTTAAAAACTTTATTTTCACCTACAATGATATTGGTGAATGTACATCAGATGGAACAAGCCCTCCAGATTTATATTTCATTTTCTCAGAAATATATGGTACAACCCTCAATAAAAGGAGCATGAATAGCCTACAGCAGAACATGCCTTCTATTAGGTGAAGTTTGGCTGGTTCACAACATTTGGTTTCCTTTAGCTGCATATGTGAACCTCTGTGTGTCCGCTCTTTCCACTGCTCCAGGAGACGGTAATTGCATCCTGTGAACTTGGCATTGACCCATGGTAAATTTCTGTGCCCTCAAATCACTAAGTTTTCTCATAGGGCAGAAATGTCATAGAAATACCTCTTCTTGAGTATTGCTTTGTTTGAAGTGTAAAGAGAACCGGGAAATGTGTTATTAATACAATAAAAACTCTGTTTCCTAAAGCCAGATGAGACAACTGTGGAGCTGTGGAGTTCCTTCTGCAGGGACTAAGGGGGAAAAAAAGAAGCATTCTGCTCGAAACACAAGTTATGTGTAATGCCCACACAGAGAACTTTGAAAGAATGATGGGATCATTCTCACAAAATAGCTGTGGTGGGGCAGCCAGAGAAGGAATATCCATTCTTTATTCCCCAGTCCACAGACAGATGGCAGCCACATTCATCCAAATGAAGTTGCAATCATCTTTAGACCTTCCCTCTAAACAAGGGGAGGAGAGGAAAGCCGAAGTAGATACAGATTAATTATTTTATTTTATTTTATTTTATTTTATTTTATTTAAGATATGCCAAAGGCAGAAAACTGCAATTACCGGTATTGTACTTGAAACAGCTTTGGGTGAAAGTAAAAGTGAAACAGGAAAGTGGCAAAGCAGTTGAACACGAAAAAGACAATTACCCATGACTAGAGATGGGCATGAAATGGTTTTAATTCGTTTCATTATTCATTATTTGTTTTGTTATGTAACAAAATGAATAATGAACCGTCCCCTCAAAGGAAAATGAAACAGAACAAAACAAAATGAAAATTTTATTTTGGTTTTGTTTTTTTGTCCCCCCCCCAACCCAGCATCTTCTCCTGCCTAATAACTCCTGTCATTATTTATCATCCATCTGGCTTTGTGAATAATACTCTTAGCAATGCACCCATAGCTAATCAAGTTGTGGAGAAATCAATACACCACAGATAGCTCTGAGGCCTCTGATTTTGGCACCCTCATAACAGTTTCCTCAAAAGCAAAGGTGGAACAGCACCTGGTGACCCAGCTGTAATTGGAACAGGTGAAGCTGAGTCACTTTTCACTCCTGGCTCTTCAGGCACCAATGGCAGGTGTGCAGTTGCGCATTCAGCCACAGGGCCTTGAGATAAGAGGGCTGCTGCTATTGAAAGCAGCAGTAGGTATCCAGTTTCGGCGACAGAGAGCTATGTTTGGGTAGGAAAATCCTTCAAGGTTTGTCACAGTAGATATGTCATAACATCTGTCTTTTGATGTGATGCAGTGTAAGTGCTATACCAGTCATTATCTGACAAATAGATCACATACTACCTGTCACAAACTGGTTGCCTTTAAGCTTGTTCATAAAATGCAGACCTGTTCCAAATGGGGTGGATACAGGCATGAGCTGCAAGCTGAAGATTGCGCTTTGGAGCTAGCTAAGAAGAGGCTAGCTCATCACGTTGTTTTGCATTCTATGGAAATCAGCATTTTTAATTGTCTCATTTTCACGCACACACTGCCTTGTCCAGTGCTTTGCCTTGCTTTGCATGGCCAACAATGTACTATAGAATATTTTATGTATAAAATCTGTAAACTTGTAAATCCTGGCTTTTGTGTGAGGTGGATTGTGATCTAAAATGTAATTTAATTCATAGTTGCTGTAAAGCTTGGTCGTCTTTCTTATACCCCCCAAAATTCATGTTGTGGTCATACCATTGTTAGGCCAACAAAAGCTATTCTACTAAGGCAAATGAGACTCATCCAGCCTCAGTCTATTGGCTGCCAATTGACCTATTGCTCCTACCACCTCCTTCCCATAAGCAGATCTCAGTTATTTGACTTGCTAAAGCCCCAACTTAGTTCCTTGTCTCCTATCCTTCACTGAATTATGCTAGTAGGCTAGTAAACATGTGTGATGGATCCTCTTAAAATGGCCCCCTAGCAGATTCCAGTTTCGATATAATAGCTTTCTAGTGGGTTACCGGCTGCTGGTGATGCAACTGCTCCAGTGAGACCATGGCTATATGCAGTGACTGCTGCTGCTGCCTATGATGACAGGTGAAGGAGAGGTTGTGCCAGGCCGTGGTGAGTGAAGTGAAGCAGATAGACTGCACCAACCTGCTTCTGCTTCATTCTTCCACCCATCACCCACATCAATGTCTGAGATGGGAAGTGCGACAGAGGGAAAATAGCCTGAGCCCTGACTCCTAGCAGCGTAAAAGGGGAAGCCGTTGGGAACAGGCTGAGGTGAACTAGTCTACATTTGCCCCAATTGACCAGCTGCCATGGGCCATGTCTATTTTTACAGTTCAAATGCCACCAATAAAAGGGTGAAACATTGTGAGCTTGCAAGGAACAGACTCAAATTTGAATTCTCACTGAAAGGTACGTAACTACCAGTGAACCCTTGATTGAAGCCACAGGCTGTTCATCTCAACTGTATCTCAACACAGTAGCATCCAGATGATTATTATTTATTATTTTATTATTTTAGAGTATTTTTACCCCACCTTTCTCCTTGGAAAAGGACGCAAGGCAGCTTACAGTAATGAGGGATAATACACAGTCCAGTACAATTAAGACATGTTCAAGTATTTGAGAAAAAGGAATTGAAGGACATCTTACAGTATTAATAAACAACATTACATTAAAACAACACGGTTGTAAGTAGTCATAAACACAAAGTCTATGTGAACCCATAGATTCATATAAGATACACATGGTAGTCCATCATTCAGGGAAAGCTTGCCTGAAGAGAAAGGTCTTTGCCTGTTTCTGGAAGGACAACAGAGATGAGGCAGTCCTGGCCTCTAGTGGGAGTGAAAAATCAAGTCTGTCTCCTTGCTTTCTCTACCCATGACTGATATTGCCCACTGAAGAGATCTGAAGATGTCAAAAGCTTGGAAACAATTTTGTGCGCCTTTGGGTTGCTTAATGAAGGTAATACTGTGCATGGATTTTGGAGTACATTTGATAGCTCGCCTGCCTTTTTCCTTAAAATTTTCTTTCCACTGCTGTTCTGCAAACAATCCTATTGTTTATATACATTTCTGGCTTCTAAACATGTACTGTATCAGCAATGAAAGAAAGCTTAGGTTCCTAGTGAGAGAAAGCTTACCAACAGCAGCTAACATCCATTCAGCATGCCACGAAACTGAAAAAAAATTAAAATTTGTGGGCCAAAGGAAGAAGTTATTACCCACAAGGCAAAAAAAACCTTGTAAAAATCTACAAGAAACAGATTGTTGCCTAACCGTTGGCACACTGACTTAATTCAGAGGAACAATAAAATGGTATGGATATCCTTTAACAGGGTCACTATATGTGAAGGGAGAGTGATCCTTGAAGAGCGATGAAAACATGGCAGAAGATGTGTATTGTGAACCTTGAGAAGCATCATGGTCTGAATAACCAAAGAGATATGCGTCTAGGCTGGTGTGTTGCTCTTTAGGCATTGTACCAGCCCAGAATACTAATTGAATTGGCTTTACTGGAGCCAGTTTGCAGAAATGGCTTCTGAGCTGAAGTGGAATGAATGGTCAGCTTCCCTTTCAGGGTATAGTTGAGAGGGAAAGGAAGGGAGCTGGGTTTGGCTCACTGGCAGTTCAAACATGCCATCTTAGGCCAGAATTTCAATACCATTCTCCAGTCACTTTGCTGGTAGGCAAACTGTCCCTCAGCTTTCCTGAGGTAGAAGTTTGTCAGTGTAAATTTCAAAAATAACAGAAAAATTAATACAGAAGAAGAAGGCATGATAAGGATATTTATTTTCTAGTCATTTCTCATTGTTGTGCACAAGGGCTTTTCCAATTAATTTGAGCCCCTCCCCCCAACTTGTTTTAAACCATAGCTCCCATAGCTCCTTGCTTGGTCATGCTGAGTATGGTTGATAAAATGTGTAGGCTCAAGGATCTCAACAGTGATGGCAACTGTGGCCCTCAAAATGTCCTTGGACTGCAGTTCCAAGAGTCCTTCATCATGGGCTGTGTTGGTTAGCCTTAACAGGAGTTATAAACAAATAACAAGCAGAAGGCAACAGAACCCACCTTTGTTTTAGGAGACAATAGGCACATATGCACTGGCAGATACCTTGCTATTTGGCTGCCCGCATGTTTTGGCCTAAAGTGACCTTTCTGCCCTCGTTTTAAAGCTCTCCTGCTCTCCCCCCCCCTCTTTTTTTGGGTGGGGTATGACACTGATAGGGTTACAAAGTTTTATAGCATGATTTTGGAGAGCTCCTAATTAGTTCATTATGTAGCCCGTGCAGATAGTCCCTACCAAAACAGAGCTAGGGGTAATGTTATCTGAGGTGACAATCCTGTGACATATTTGGTTGGTTATGACTGTGAAAGAGATGGTGGAGAAACCTCCTCTCTTTTTATCTACACAGAGAAACAGAGTAATAAGCAGTATTATATGTATCATGCTAGGTAGATGCATTGCTGTTTCACAAAGATGGAAAGTCACTAGGGTCTGTTGAATGATGGTTTTGGGAAAAGGCAGACTGAGGTAGGAACTGGAGTATCATTAATTGAAAGGGAGACAAATTGGGTTGATCCAAAGATCTGTCCGGACCTTCTCACGGGAGACAAAGGCTGCTTTTACACGACCCTTAAAATCTGCTGGCAACTTAAATGCAGATCCCCCCAACGTGGTTTTTGTTCTGCTTCCTGTGTTCCCACCTCCCGCACTCTGATTCTGTTGCTTCTGTCTGTGGTGAGGGGAGAGAGAGAAAAATGCAGGCTCACCTCTGCCTGCATTGTTCCAGCCCGTTAGAATTCCTGTCTGTTAAAAGGGGAGGGGAAACCCAACAAAAACAAACAAAAAGCGGAGGAGGGCCAGGCATGCAATGCTTTAAAACAGCAACAAGGAACAGCAACAAGGATTTTAGCTCCTCCAGACCAGGTACTTGTAAAATGTGCTGGGGCACGCTTAAGTGGGCGTGGTCGTACTTTTTTTTTTTAAGTCCGCTGCTGGTGGGAAAACAATTTTATGCTCCGCATCTGCGAGCATTTTGCAGCGGACTTTAGGTGTCGTGTAAAAGCAGCCAAAATATCGATCAGTGTGAACAGAAGGATCAATCAAATGACAGATAGAATAGATTGCACTAGTGATAATAATCTTTTTAGTGTGAACCAGACCGCTCTGGCTTTCCATCTGGATGTGCCCATCATCCCAAAAGAAGTCCAGGAGGTATCCACGTTGGCACATTAGGAACTCTAGAGCTCTTTTTACATTATTAGTGCTGTAGAGGCAATTTTAAAAAAAACTCTTCCTTCTTCATGTTGTTACTATAGAGAGGTTGGAATGACAACAGAAGGGAAACTGTGGAAATGGATGAAGTCCAGGAAAATAGAAGTAATTTTACAGGGCTGTAGATGAGAGCAAGAAGCCAGGATTATAGCCCCCCCACCAATTAAGCGTTTAGCATTTGCTCAAGACATTCTAGCGTTGCTTTCAGTGCCAGCCTTCTGTTTGTGGGTGGGCTATTGATTGAGCAGGAGTCCCATCAAAGTAAAAACAATAAACAGCACCATGAGAAAAGCAGGACATGAAACACTGCATTCAATGAATGGTAATCTAATGTGGGGATAGAAGCACAACTCCAAGATTGAAGGCATTGGTGAGTACTTTCTGTTTTCCCTAGAGTTTACAGCAATAGTTTACCAGCACAATTAGCACAATAAGAAAGTCAACACCATTCTCAGCAGCCTTTAGAAAATCTATTTTTCAAAATTGTGCCGGTTAGGGTTGCCATCTAGAGTCCCCGCAAATCTCCTAAAATCCAGGCAGGCACACTTATTATTGCATATTATTCAAACTAGCACTTCCATACTATGCGTATTTGCATATTATGCAAATTTAGCAAAGTAATTTTTGCCATTTCCCCCAATTTTTCATCCTCCACCCCCAAAGTGGTTTACCCTTATCACTATTGATATAGTTCCTACTTATCTGAGAGAATCAATCTAGTGGAAGGGGTACAGCAGTAGTCTTGGAACAAGGAGATCCAACGTCAATTACTGGTTTAGTCACAAAGCATGTTGGGTTTCCATGGGCCAATCAGTAACTGTCTTGGACAAATCTTCCTTCCTTAAATGTGTCCCTTACTCCTGCAAGGATGTTAACAAAAATCAAGACAAAGCACACAAATTGTGGACCACTAATCCGACTCTTCGCTCAAGTGTTCCCACCTCCTAGGCTGCTGCAGATAATGGGAAGTTAGTCACTTTCTGTATGATAGTTCCCAGAATCCCCCAGGTTTCATGGCCACTGGCAAATTCAGGATAAAGAAGCTCAGCATTGAATATACTAACTATTACTTTGACCTCTTTCACACAACCCTTAAAATTCGCTTTTTATTTCTTTAAAACCTGCATCCATCCAAAAATCTTGTCCTCACCAGGAGCTAGTTCAAAAAAGTAAAAGCCTCAGCCAGGCCCCCTGAAGTGCGACCCACCACATTTTCCTGTTCCTGGCTTGGGGGGGGGGGTAGTACAGTAACCCCCTGCCTATCGTGGGGGTTAGGGACCCACCTGACCCGCGATGCTTGAAAATCCGCGATATGCGGAAGTGGGTCGGGTGGGGCCTGGGGGCGGCGATCACCCCCCAATGCCCCCCATGCGGTTCCGAGGCTTCTCGGAGGGGCCCGGGGCAATGCAATCACCCCCCATGCGGCTCTGAGGCTTCTCAGAGGGGCCTGGGGGCGGGGTGGGGCAATGTGATCGCTCCCCGCTGCCCCCTCCGCACGGCTCCGAGGCTTCTCAGACGGCCCGGGGGCGGTGCGGGGCAATGTGATCGCCCACGCCGCCCCCGTGTGGCCCCAAGGCGCAGGTACTGCGATCCCACTATATAGTGGGACTGCAGTTACTGAACCGCGAAATGGCGGGTACTGTACTGCAGTGCTCCCCAACCTTTTTATCGCCGCGGACCGGTAAATGTTTGATAATTTTTCCCTGGCCCGCTGTTTTTTTGTTTGTTTTTTTGCATAAAAGCTTATGTTACATATTAACCAACATATATCAAGCGAAGACAGAGTAGTGGGAAACTGCTATCTCACCAAAAGCAACGGAGATAGCTTGCAATGATTTTTTTTTTAAAAAAATTAATTAGTGCCCCCTAAAAGTATCACCTATAGCCGGGTCTTGCATTTCTATTTTGCCACGGCCACACGGCTCCCCCTTTTTATAAGAAAAGTCTGTGGAAAGAAGGCGGAGGGGGGGACCAAAATAACCACGCCTGAGGGAACGTGTGAGGTGAAAAATCAAATAATAATGGAAAAGGGGAGGGAGTGGCCTTCATACTACTGAGGAGAGAGGGGCAGAACCCAAACCCCCTAATGATAATCCCTCAGAGAAATGGACCTACACACAATCCAGGAGGGTGATTGAGGTGTGTGTGTGGGGGGGGAAGTAAAGTCGGGGAGGGGGGAAAGGGGGGGTAGCAATGTGAGGAAAGAAAGAAGCCTCCTCCAACACAGACCTGCCCTTGTCCGCCTTCTGGGGCTGCCCAGAAATCTCCTCAGAGCCACACACTGAACGGCCCCCACACGCGGCGAAAAAGGGGCCACGAGCGAAATGAGATGGGAGGCCTTATTATTATTATTACCCCCCTCCCTGCCAAGTCTATCCTGTCATGTCCGCCCCTCCTCCTCCTCCTCCTCCTCCTCCTCCACGTGACAAACGCGGATATAAACACACAAACACACACACACCTTTCTTTTGGACCGAGGGAGGTGTGGTGCGGTGCGCACGTCAGTTTTCTTCACCTGGACTCTCGCAAGGAACGAGACGGAGAGAGGGAGAAGGTCAAAATGAGAGGGCGGGTGCGCGCGCGCGCCAGCAATGCGACAGCTCCCTGGCTCGAAGGCAAAAGAACCCGCGACGTTGGGTTATGATTTATGCGTGCGTGCTGATGTGCGCACGGCACTCGCGATCAACCCACCCCACCCCACCCCGCCCCTCCAACTCCACACAAACAAACGAGCGCTTCGGAGGCCGCCATGATGGAGATGGGCAACGGAAGGCATTTCCCCAAGGCCGGGCGCGCCAAGACAAAAGGCGCCGGTGCCGGGCGCCATGACGTCACCCCCTTCCACAGCGCCTCGGGCGGCCCGGTGCCAATTGATCCACAGACCAGCACCGGGCCATGGACCGGGGATTGGGGAACACTGCTGTACTGTACTTCTTTGAACCGCATCTTATGGGGAACTTGATACTAAGCAAACAAAAATGGGGACAAGAAGAACCGCAACTTAATCTTTCTGTTTCCCTTTCTGAGGTATCAGGCAGGGTGAGTTGGGAACGGGGGATCACCTCAACAGGCTCCCGCGTCCTCTCTGGCTCCCTCCCCCCTTCTGGTGAGCAGCGCAACTCGGCTGCTTACGCGAGGCTTGCCCCGCTCATGGTGGATGTGGAGGGCATGTGCATCGCCAAGCAGCTGGCTGCAGGTGAGGTGGGAGTGGGGGATTGCACTGCAGGGCCCTTTTGCCTCACTGGCTATCATGTCCCCTCATGGCCCACATCTGGATTGCCAGATCTCTCATGGCAGATATCGAGGGTGCATGCGGTGCCCATCAGCTGACAGTGCTCCTCTACCCAATAGGCATGGGTACACACACACACACACACACACACACACACACTCCTAAAAGTGCACTTTATGCAGCAATGGGGCCGCATAATATACAGCTCATTAAACTGCTGTCGCTTTGATGCACTTTTTGGCAGTGGTTGTGCATAAAATCCGGCTCATTAAACACCTGTCATGGGGATAGAAAGTGTGCATCTTATACTACATGACCTGTAGTGGGGAAGAAGTGCACTTTAATATCAACTGCATTTTTCTGTCATGTGATAGTGGTCTTTGTTGGCTTTCAAGAGTTTCAGAAAGGTGTGTTTCCCAAACCTATGTGAAGGTGCCAGGGATACCTTTCTTCACATGACACATGTGCTCTACGATGAGCTACGGCCTGTCTTAAGAGGATCAAAGCCAGGTGTCAGAAGGAGGGGACTTAGCATGGAATTTTTCTCAAACTAGAGGAGGGGGCAGGAGTAGCCTAAAGAGCAAAGAGGAAGGGAGGGCTCTCATAAGCCCTAGAAACCTCCTACCTTCCCCGCCGCTTTCAGGAATTTACCAGCTTTAGACTTATTGTCTCTTCCAGGCATTTCTTTATATATAAGAGTACAACAGAGTGCTTAGATTGTCGTTACTCTATTAGTAGGCAGTACCTCAGCCTATATGCCATATGTCCCTCTAGAGGCCAGCAAAGTATCAAAAAACAGCAGCAGGAAAAGGCAAGATGCTGCTGTATAAACCCAAGACTTACTGCACTCTGTATATTATATTACAAGCTTCCGCCAGCTTTCCAAGGTCTGCTTGGCTGTTTTATTCAGTCTGATTCACGTACAGCACTTACTGCTGCAACTTAAAACCAGTCCTGTTCCTTGTTAGGACCACAGATGTTAGAAATGCAAATATACTGTGCTCATGTAAGGCCTCTTGCCATGATGCACAGAGATGAATTTGCTGAGTTTTTCAGAGTGAACACAAAAATCAACCAAGAAGGAACGACACAATGCACTGCGACTTCAACAAAGCCTGAGAATGGGCAATACCTCTTCAAAGTTACAAAAAGATGTGAGCTTCCAGTTTATCATTGGGTAAAGAACTTGAAGCTTGTGTCCTTCCCCTAAAGAGTTTGGCAGAACTGATGAGGGGAACATAGCAGTCTTTTGCTGAGGGGAGAAAAATGGTGGTTGATACCTTTGTGACTTCAGCCTCATGTGCGATCTAAACTCCATTTTGTTTTGCTGGCAATATGGTATCATGAGCCAAGAGCATTACACCTCTCTCAGTTTTTAAAACATTTGCCTTCTCTCTCTCTCTCTCTCTCTCTCTCTCTCTCTCTCTCTCTCTCTCTCTCTCTGTGTGTGTGTGTGTGTGTGTGTGTGTGTGTGTGTGTGGTGTCTTGACACTCATGACTGACTCTTCATGATGCCTCTAAATGCCTGGAGTAGGAACTGGCAAACCACTCCACTATTCCTGCCAAGAAAACTCCATGGACATGGGGTCACAAAGAGCATTCTCCTCTTCTGCTGATGCAAAGGCCGGTACCTTGCCTCTTGTTTTTCTGTGTGGCTTCCCTTGAGGCAACTGGAGGATCAGCAAAGAGGGGAACATGTCCGTCCTCTGTGTAAGGAAGAGATGGCAAACATCTGTCTTATGTGGAAACTTAAACTCCATTTTGCTTTATTTTCAAAGCAATGCATCTGGGTCATTTTTTCAGCTGTTTGCCTAAATCCCATGTTTTATACTATTTTTGCCTTCTGGGCAGAAAGTGGACAAAATGATGTCAACCCAAATGGAACAAATTTAAACCACTTTCTGGTTTACCATAAAAGGACAATGCCCTGCTCCACAATGAGCTTCCCTGCACTGAACTTTGTGTTGTGTAGTGACTGGGTTTTAATTTGAATTAAACTATGGCCAATCCAATGCATACTGCATTGTGGTCTAAAGGCCAATGGAATCTCCCCTCCAAACTCAAAGATGCTTCACCACAGTAAAATCCTACACTGCGCTGATCTTGCAAAGTGCTTGAATATAAATCGTATCTGAATATTGTTGCATAGTTTTGAATATTGGTCAGACTCCTATAGCTGCTTAAAAGACATACAGGAACCTACAGAACAGAATTAGCTTCAAGTCTTCCCAGAGTAGGGCCCACCTTTTTGTCTCGTCAGCTAGCATTTACAGTTTCAATAACATTCTGAGACATAGGTAAGAGAACAAATAAAAGGGTTTTATTTACTCACAGTTGAACATATCAAAAACTGTATACGTACAAAAATTGCTGCTATGCAGCAACAAGCCTTAATAGACTCTTAACCTGCTTCCAGCAGATCCCCAAGTACTGCATTCAGACATAACTGCACTAACTTTCAGCAGACTAAAAGAGAGGGTAAAGGCACCTAATAAGAGAGACAGGGAAGAAACAATTGGTTACTGCTAGACTGATTGACAGTCATCCAAGCCTAGAAAGGTCCCTCTTAGACAAAACTACTGAACGCAGCACACAAGGTTTAAATAACTCCAGTAAATATGTGGATAGGGGACTAAGTTCTATTCATTCTAGAAGTAGAATAGGCAAGATTGAGAAGAAATTATTAATACAGGGTTGTGGAAGCCATGACCTTCCAGATGTTGATGAATCACTACTCTCATTATTCTTGGCCATTGGGCAAGTTGGCAGGGGAATCCAACAACATCTGGAATGCTATAGATTTCTTGTACTTTGTGTTAAGAATTGTGATTCACCTGGCACTGGAATTTCATATAAGCAGGTGTTGATTTCATCAGATCTTGCCTTAAAGAAACAGTTCTCATTCTGAAGTGACACTTGTGCTTTCATACAATGAGTTAAGACACCAAGAATTTCTGGAATAGTCATCTGAAATTAAATTTACAAAACTGAAGCAGTTTGATAAAGCAGTTTAAAAACATAATCTGCTGAGAAGATTTTAGAGGTATGTTTCCCTAGCTGTTCTACTGCATTTGTATATACTATGGAGTTCTGAAAGGTTTTGATCTTGCACTAGGAACTTAAAACAAGTACTTGATGGAATACTGTATGAATTATTTTACAGCCAAGTCTTTTTGTCCTTCATTCAATAAAACTCCTCCATGAGAAAAGGAGAAAAATATAACTGATCTAACATTCTCCCCTGAAATTACCAACTTTCTTTCTTTCTTTCTTTCTTTCTTTCTTTCTTTCTTTCTTTCTTTCTTTCTTTCTTTCTTTCTTTCTTTCTTTCTTTCTTTCTTTCTTTCTTTCTTTCTTTCTTTCTTTCTAACATAAAAGGTGCCATAGACAATTTTATCTCTTTGATTTTGCCACAGATTGAAGACGTAGTGCGTCTAGGAGTAGATTTTTCCACACTTCCATAAGAAGTCATTTTTTTCAAAGCAGCTACAGTCATGTGGGTGGGCAAAGGGATGGATGGATAGACAGACGGAACAGGGAGTTTCCTTCATGGGTTTCCAATAATTGGTATGTGGTTTACATTCCATTCATCTAAATGACTGGAATATTAATCAGAACCAGGCATCAGCTACTAAAACTACCTCTAGCATACAAAAACATGCACCAGTGTGTTTTCTCATATGTGTCTTTGCCTCAACACCCAGCGTCCCCTGAGAGAGGTTGTGGTCACTTACTACCCTAAGCTCAGCTGCAGGTACTATAGTAGAAACAGCTTTTTCCAGGGAGAGGTTTTGCTGATTGCTAGCTTCAGAAGTGGAATAATTTTATAGCAAGGGAGGCCTCTCTCTCTCTCTCTCTCTCTCTCTCTCTCTCTCTCTCTCTCTCTCTTAAATTGGCTTAACATATATGCATGAGAAATTGATGTCGGGACCATCCAGCTTTGTTAAATCCTCATCTGGATGGAACCACGGAGGTCTGGCAGTCACATCTGGCACCTAGTAGCCGGACATTAAAGCAGCCAGGCAACGAATAAAGCCTTACTGCTGGCAGTAGGGTTTACTGTGTGGTTAGGAAGCATACAAAAAGATCTGGCGGAGAGTGCCTGGTGGCCCTGCAAACTTGCTTTTTGATTTCTCTCCCAGAGGGTGGCAAAGGCTGTGGCATTTGACTTCCATGACAAGTCATGCAAAAATTAGCTCATGAGAAATTGCTGGCAGCCAGAATCACTCGAGTCCAAAAGACAGCATGCTGAAGACCGCTATTCAAATTCTCTGCGTAGCTTCAGACTTACTGGGTGTTCTTTAGATAGCAAATTTGATCCAAGACATTTGGCTGTCTGGAAGCAAAGAAGAAGACCGTACCTTTCTCCATATAGAGGCTGACCAGACTGGTGGGTGAATTACCCTTCAACATAGGGATGGGACCAAGGCCTTAATCACATGCACTCTAAGCGGGGGCCATATTGCTCCCTGGGAGACCCTGGCACATTTGGAGGAGGCCACGGACTGGAAAGTGTCCTTTTCTTCAGTTCATGTTGTATTTTTACTTGATAGGAGGTCCTAGAACTTGAGAGGATGTCCTAAAATGCTTGTAGGCAATAAAAAGATTAATAGGTTCTACCATGCTTGAGGGCAGCAAGTTTGCCCAGTGAGAAAGAGGCCAGGCCTCAGCAGCTGTGTCCTCTAAGCCCCTACTATGATTACCTACTCATCAGCCTCTGTGACCTGAGACAATGCCTGCTGTCTGCTTAATAAAGTGACAGGACTAGCCTTTGTAGTAAGCCAGGCATGTCCAAACTTTGGTTCTCCAGATGATTTGGACCACAACTCCCACAGTGCTTTGTCATTGGCAATCTAGGCTTAGAATTCTGGGCGTTGTGATCTAAAACATCAGGACGGCCAAAGTTTGGACATGCCTGTAGTAAACCATTGATCACTTGTGCCACTGTTATCCCCACTTTCCACTAGTCCACTTAATCAGAGGACTAAGGCTCCGAAAACTGTCGGCTGCAAAGTGGGCAGCTCGGCAGTTCAAATCCCGAGTGCCACGCAGTGGAGCGAGCTCCCACTGATAACCCCAGCTCCTGCCAACCTAGCAGTTCAAAAGCATGTAAATACAAGTCGATAAATAGGTACCACTGTAAAAAGCAGGAAGGTAAAACTGTGTTTCCTTTCAGCCATGCTGGCCACGTGGCCATGGACTTGCACAACACTGGGTCTTCGGCTTGAATATGGAGATGAGTACCGCCCCTAGAGTCAGACACAGCTAGAACGCATGTGGGGGGGGAACCTTTACCTTTTTTTACCTATCCCCACTTTCCACTGGTAATTAAAACAAAGAGTATAATAACTCCCTTGCTGTCTGGGAGTTTATCTGCTAGAGTTGTCCCTGTGTGGAGGTCACTTGTTCTTGACTAACAGTGCCTGTTGGGGTCAGCCAGTTCTCCCCACATACAACATGTTGAGAGAGGTCTCTCCACATGGAACAGTAGAACGAGGTGAGGGGAAGAAAGAGAAAGCTGCCCCACACAAATTCCTCAACATCAGAATTATAAATAACCATTTTGGCATTCAGGGCCAGCAGCACAAAATGTGGCTCCCTGATCATCATTATAATTTGTGAGGTGAAAATAATACAAGAAGCAGCTATAACACTGAATACCTTGCCAGCATCTGCCCCACTCATCATAGGATGGGCAGAATTGTCAGAGCTACAAACACAAAACATAAAGTATGTGTCATATGCAGATGGACTGATTAATAGTTTAGCATACGAATACTGTTGGTATGGTATGCCAAACTTTTATGGTATGCCAGATTTTTAGTACTGGGGAACCTCAACATCCATGCAGAGGTTCAGGTTACAGGCCCAGCTCTTGAGTTCTTGGAAACCATGACTTCATTGGACTTGTCCCAACTTGTCAGTAGCCCCACACATGAGGCTGGTCACACTCTGGACCTGGTGTTCTCAAACCCGCAGGGAGAGAGTGGCCCAGTGGTGACTGGCCTTGAGTCAGTCCCCTTGTCATAGTCAGACTACCACCTGATTGGATGCAGCCTCATAGTGGCACCTCACCTCCGTGGGGAGCTTGGACCCATTAAGGTGGTCTACCTAAGCAGGCTACTGGACCTTGTTGGGTTTCAGGATGTCATGCATGGGATTCCTGATAAACTGCTTGGCACCCCTGTCAACACTCTGGTGGATAATTGGTATACTATCCCCCCTAGGGCTATTGATATGCTCACACCTGAATGCCCCCTTCACCCTAGGGCCTATGCATCAGCCTGGTTTAACCAGGAGCTATGGACCTTGAAGCAAAAGAGAAGGAGGCTAGAGTGTGCTTCGAGGCAGGCCCTGACGGAACTGAATCTAACAGCTGTCAAGATTGCATTCTCTAGTTAGCAAAAATTAAGGCTACTAGAAGATCTTACTTCACTAACTGCATAAGCAAAGCTCAAAACCAGGCTGAACTATTTCACATAGTACGTGATCTGTCTGGGGTTGGCCACAGTGACAAGCCTCCCTCTAGTATAACCTGTGACCAATTTGCAGCCTTTTTTCAAACAAAAGTGGAGGCCATCTGCCGGGACCTAGACTTCCAGTTGACATCAGTAGATCGAGTAGAGACATCGAGTGCATTGCCTTGCCCGGTTACTTTTTCCACACTTCAACCTGTGATGTCTTTTGAAGTGAAAAGTGTCCTTGATTGCTGTCATGCCACCTCCTCCTCCCTGGATCAGTGCCCGGCCTGTCTCATCAAAGCAGCCAGGCTGGTGACTACTGAACAGGCCACTGCAATAATTAATGGTTCTCCCTGCCCTCAAGGCAGTGTCTACTCATTAGGCCCATTTGAAAGAAAATAAATGGACTGGTGGACCAAATTGACAACTATAGGCCCATCACTAATATTCCATTTATGTGCAAGGTGCTGGAGAGGATGGTAGCTAACCAGCTCCAGGGGCTTCTGGATGAGACTGACACTCTTGATCTGTTCCAGTCGGGGTTCGGGCTGTGCCATAGTACGGAATCGGCATTGGTCACCCTGCATGACAACCTTCCAAGGGTAGATGGCAAGTGTAAATCATCTTTGTTGGTCCTCCTCGATCTTTCAGCAGCCTTTGATACCGTCAAACCACAGTATCCTCCTGGGGGTCTCTCTGAGTTGGGGATTGGAGGCACTAGTATGCAATGATTCTGCTCCTGCCTGGAGGACTGACCCCAGAGAGTTCAGCTGGGGGAGATGACCTCCACCCCCTTGGTGCCTCAATTGTGGGGTGCCACAGGGGTTGGTAATCTCTCCTATGCTTTTTAATATCTATATGAGACCGTCAAGAGGTATGGAATTTTGTGCCATCAGTACGGCGATGACACCCAGCTCTATATCTCCTTTTGTGCATCTGCAGTGGATGCCATTCCGTCCCTTGAGCGCAGTCTGGATGCTGTTCGGGGATGGATGAGAGCGAACAGACTGAGGTTGAACCCGGGCAAGACGGAAGTCCTTCGGGTGGAAGAGCCACTGTCGGGGGATTGGGAAGCTCTCTCTCTCAGCTTTTTTGGGGGTGACTCTTCCTACCCAGGTGGAGGTGTGCAGTCTGGATGCCCTTCTGGATCCAGTGCTCTCCATAGAGGCCCAGGTGGCATCAGTTGTCCAGTCCGCTTATTTTCAGCTGCAGCAGATTGCCTAGCTGCGCACATTCCTTCATCTGGGGTCCTCACCACGTTGGCCCATACTAGAGATGGGCACGAAACAAACAAATTTTTGTTTACGTTTTCATTTTTTCATTTCATTACGTAATGAAACGACAAACAAATTGTCTCTAAAATGAAATGAAACGAACAGAAACACCGGAAATTTTGTCGTGCGTTTCGTTTCCGTTACTGCAATATGAGTGAATTGCTTAAAATCCTAAAAAAACACAAAAAAGAAATAAATAGTAACAAAATGGTAACGAAACGAACGAAAATGAAAATGAATTTTTGCAAAAATTCACGAAAAACGGAAACGAACCGAAACGGACCCTCCAAATGACAAACGACAAACGAAATGCCATTTTTTTAATTCATGCCCATCTCTAGTCCATACACTTGTAGCCTCAAGATTAGACTACTGTAGCACTCTCTATGTGGGGCTGCCTTTGAAGTTAATGTGGAGGCTCCAGCTAGTGCAGAAAACAGTGGCCAGATTGATTATGGGTATAAAAAGAAACCAGCATATTACCCCAACTCTGGCCGCACTGCACTGGCTGCCAATCCAATTCCACATTGACTTCAAGGTTCTTGCGCTGACATACAAATCCCTAAACGGTTTGGGGTCTCGTTATCTGTCAGAATGGCTCCTACCACAGAGTACTGCCCATAACAATCACTCCCCTCAGGTGGGCCACTTGAAGGTGCCCACCCCAAAGGAAGCTCGGAAAACCGCTACTAGGAACTGAGCTTTCTCTGTGGTCGCACCCCGGCTGTGGAACCAGCTACCCCCTGAAATTGGTTTGGCCCCCACGATACATGGTTTTTTTTAAAAAAAACCCAGCTTAAAACCAGGCTGTATAGACACACTTTTTCTGATTAGTGATCACTGTTTGTCATCTTGCCCATCTCGCTGATCTGGTTTACATTTTAATCTGCCTTTGTTTGTTTGTTTTATGTATTTGATTTATTTATTTTTGCTTCATTGTCAGATTTAATTATGTTTGATTGGTTAGTTTTTATTTCAGTTTATACATTGTATATTGTTTAATTTTATTATTCATTGGATTGTTTATGTTCTAATTTTTGTAAACCGCCCAGAGTGATCGTTGGCCAGATAATGAGGTATAAAAATCAAATACATATATAAATAAATACTGCCCAGCCCAGAGATCTGGTCTACCAAGTTCCAAATAGACCTGCCATCCAACAGGGCTGATTTAACACTCCCACAGTCTAGTTAGACTAACTTTTAGACTGTATGCTGAGGCCAAGGTAGAACTGTCCTCCATTGCCTCAGCAAGACTTCATACACTGCCACACTGTTCTCCCCCAGTGGCCTAGGATACCACCTGGCCTGCTGAAAGTTTGCCCTAGAAGCTTGGTCTACAACAAGTTTTTCCTTCTAGTGGTAGAGTAGGCTGCCAGGCCAATTCCAAAATGTGGGCAGGGGAAGGTTAGGGACACACACGCTAAATTTGATGCCCCATGGCAAAGCTCTGTTGCCCTACCTGAGTCACTGCCTTGCTCACCCCATGGGCACAATTGACGCCTATGATTTGAAGTGAACATCACATAGGTGTCCTGATCATCACTCACTGATCATGAGGAGGACTATAAGATGCTCACATTTATTCTGCTTCAAGCAGATCCAGAAACTTAATTAAATAAATACACATAAAGGCTGTTGACCTGTCATTTTGCTTCTTGAGATAGATTTTAAAAAGAAATCTTAGATGTTAGCTGTTTCATCTGTCAACAGATCACACTATAGCTGCATGATAGTGCATCTGTTTTATTGTGCAGCAGAACAAACCAACATTGCCATTTCTAAAAATGGGGGCAGCCCAAATGCAAATTATAACTTTCAAACTCAACTCTGGATGAGCACCAGATTTGGCACAGTTGAATTAGACAGGCTGTTCATCTTTTGTGGCAAACCTGGAGAAGTTTGAGCAAAGGGTTTTGAATTATATTTTTTTAAATTATAATTCAGAAATAGGTGACCCTAAATGTCCCCATGTCTTCAAACCATCTATGTGAAGGTTGTGCACTGTGGTATTTAAAATTTATGAAAGCGATGAAGCAGGCAGGTACCATAACTATGAGTTACAACTTGTCTGCTTCTGAACTGTGAAATAGGCCAACACTGTGGCCATCTTGTGCAGCACAGGGAATAACTCTTGGGGAAGCAGGAAGTGTGCTCCACTCTTTATCCCTTAATACTAAGTATGTGCAGCGTACTGTCAACTTGGAAGCCTCTTTATCTACTTTAATGTGGCATTCTTCTGATGTATAAAGCCTTCCCATTTTAGTGGACTGGCAGCCTTGTTGAGTGGATTCAACCCAGTTATAAGGATGCTACCAAGTGGAGCCCACTTTACCTTAGACATCAACCAGGCACCACTTAGGAAAAACAAGAAAGCTACTATTTATTCCAAGAAATTGGTCTGACAGGAAAGGCAAGAGGAGTTAGCAAGAGCTAAGAATATAACAGCAGAGGGTGATACGAGGAACCAAAGGCCTTTCTTGCCCAGCACCCAGTGGCCCAGTCCCTCTGCAAAGATCCCAAACAGGAGATGAAGGCAACAACTCCCGCACGTTTTTTCTCCAGCATCTGGCATTCAGAATGACAAGCTGTCTTTAATCCTGAAGGAAGGACGCAGCCATCATAATTGGTAGCCATTTATAGCCTTATCCTCTATTAATTTGCCCAGTAAACTGTCCAAGGTGGTCTCTATCAAGGCATAAAGTCAATTCCATCACTTAGTTATGCACTGTGTGAAAATGTGCTTCCTTCTTTCTGCCCTCAAATTTCAACCACTCAGGCTGGAAACAGACGTTAGAGAGAGACTGTAATTAGAGCTGAAAGCCTGTTAATAGTCCAAGAGGTGATTGAGGCACTCTTTCCATGTCTGTGAAATCAGACCTCAAAGAAATCCCATGCTCAAACCCCAAAGACCAATCACCAAAAAACTGGAAAGTAATGTTCATAATCCGAGAGGTGAGAGAAGCTTGTGGTGTGACACTCAAAAGCTGTCATTAGTTAAGAATTTCCCTCTTTCAATTATGGGGTATGTCTAACATTTGTTTCAGTGTTCATGTTCATTGTGAGAAACAGATAAAAACGTTTAATAAACCCCCCCAAACGCCACCACCCATAATTATATACACTCTGTCATCTCCCTTCTTGCCAAGAATGGAGAGCTTTGAATTTCAAACTCATGCTGCACCCAACTAAGTCTGCCCTGGAAAACAAAACCAGGTACACCTTCAACTGCCGAGCTATTACTCTTTGAATCATCTGGAAAAATTATCCTAACCTTATATAGGATCGCCCAATAAAACCAACGAGAACTAATTTTGGTCAGGTTCAAACTCGTTAACAGGACAGCACATCTAGCAGTCAACAATTAATGTGGGCATTAGTGTTGACGCTTTTTAAAATAAAAATCTGCTTCTCAGAACAGCAACATACTGTGTAACACTTTGAGAACAACCTAAGGCGGCCACGCTGGAACAGGATATAATGCAGTGAGGATACAGCATTGTATCTTCACAGTGATTTGTAGAACCCAGTGCATAATCAAAGCTTTAAAAAAACAACAACACCCAGCTTTTTAAAGAAAAGAAGGCAATAACACTGAATTAGATAAAAGGGTTACATTGGGAAGTTTTTGATATAAAAGGGCTTAAACAGAGCTTTTTGGGGAAAAAATATATAATGGCTTCAACTATTTCCCTAGCCATGTCTAGGGAAACAAGGGGGTCCAGGCCTGTACTGCTGAACACCACAGGGAGCTCCTTGTGGTACAGTCAGTTCATTTAATCATTTCCCTGAAGTCTTTTTATGCCCTTTCCTTTCTGACCATGATTTTGTAGCCTCCTGTACACAACAAGACCCTGTAATCTGGCCTTTAAAACTGAAACAGCCCCACCATAATAAACATTCCAGTACGTTCTCTCTCCGTTTGCGGCCATGTGTTGCTTTCAAGTTATTATGTTTAAGGATCCAGGGGTGGAGGGAGGGAGGGAAAGCCACCTGAGTTAAATAAGTTGGCTTATTCACTTTTGCTGATAGTAGCAGTCCACCCACCGAGTCTTTTCAAGTCGTTTTTCAGTGTTTGGGAAAGTGGATAAGGGACTCATTCACGGTCGCACAAGTTTTGCCCGAGCCCAGAAGGAAGCAATGCATTTCATAAAAAGGAGAAAATAGCCTCAGACCACACGCATACACAGGGCCGATTTCTCAACTCCATCTCCCTCCCCTTCTCCCTCCCTTTGCATCGTCCTTCCCCACTCCCCTCCCCATATGCTCTCCTACAAAACACGATGATGACTGACATCGTTAAATCCTTTAAGCATCTGTCTACAATGAACCGAGCAAAAGGAGGTTTTTCGGGACTTAGGTGGCTGATTGTTAGCAACAGGCTGATTTTTTTTAAAAAATGGATTACTACAGTATGTGCCTGCTGAAGATGAAAATCACCAACATGCTTCTCTCGCAAACCACCTCCATCACCCCACCGCACCCCACTTCAACCCCATCCACTCTGCTTTTATGGGCAGCGTTTCAAAAGAAAAAGGCAGCTGACCAGTTTGCGCTTTTAACAAGTGCCCTTTAAAGGGTGTAAAAAGCATAGCTGTAGGGAGAGGAAAAGCTTAGGGGGCAAGGGAAGGAAGGCAATTGTAAAGCTTGGGTTGTGGTTACCTGGGGAAGCAAGTTAAAGGGGAAAATCTTTAGAATATGTCTTCCTTTGGTAATCGGAGCATGGCTGTGCCTTCTTTGGCTGTTGTTGATCAACCATCTTGTCTACGCTTACTTAAATAGTTACCATTTGGGGTGCTTGATCTTCACCAGATAGTGCTACATTTTCTAATGGGGAAAATGTGATGATCCAGTTCAGAAAATTCATGCAGAGAACTGGATCAGATAGACAATGGTCTGAGTTACGACCTCTCACTCACTTTGTGTTTTTTTTTCACATCCTTTGCCACATGCGTATCACATATGGTACACACCAACTTATTCAGTATATCTCACTTTTTCTTCTTGGACAGTGAGGATAGCGTGTGAACATACAGTAGTTCTCTTGTGGGCCGTGCACTAGAGTGCCACAGCTAATTGACAAATGCCAAGAATGTGTTGTTTGCGTGCCTGATCATATGCCTAGTATGCACGCTAGCACTTAAGACAATTAGGCACAATTACTTGCAGCAATTTATATGATCCCTCAAAACCCTAATAGAATTTGGGTCATTGTACTTTCTCTTGGGAAATCCTGGGTTAAGTAAAGGAAGGGAGCAGAGTTGAGTAATTGTCAAGGCAGTCTTCTATGAGTGAAAACTTGAAAACTTTTCTTGCGAAATACAGTACCTCTCTATATTTTTTAAATCACTTGTTTATGTCTTGTAGTATTTTTTTAAAAAAGGTATTTGTCTGCTGACAGAAAGACATGACAATATTCACATCCTCAAACAATACAAGCAGTCTAGTTGAAAATGAGAGATGTTACAGGTATTAATCCCACCTCTGGCGCAGTGGTTAAATGCCTGTACTGCAAGTAAAACTGTGCTCAAGACCTGGGGTTCAATCCCAGGTAGCAGGCTCAAGGTTCCCTCAGCCTTCCATCCTTCCGAGGTCGGTAAAATGAGTACCCTACCTTGGTTGGGGGGCAATGTGTAGCCTGCACACTGTAATTAAAATTGTAAACCTCCCAGAGACTACTTAATGTGGTATGGGGCGGTATATAAGCAGAACACTTTGCTTTTTGCTTTGCTTTGCTCTGTCATTCAATGATGGCTGTTAGATATTGAGCTGATTCAAAATAACAAGGTGATTACTAAAAGCCAACATGGCTTTATTAGGAACAAGACATGCCAAGCAAATCTTATTGCCTTCTTTGAGAAAGTGACTAAATTAGTGGACAAAGGAAATGAAGTTAACATTGTACACTTAGCATACCTGTCAAGTTTTCTCTGGACCCAGCTGGGACAGGAGGGGCAAACAAAAACACATGTATAAAACACACACAAAACACCCCTCTCCCTCACCTCCTGATTGCACCCCCCCACAAAGTGTCCCCTTCCCCTGCCAGTTGCAAAAAACCCCCCAAACAAAGCACCCCTCCCCCTCCCCTTCGCCGCGGGGCTCCCATTCTCAAAAAAGGGGCAAATTTCAGATGTGAAAATAAGGGATTGTGTTCACAGCATCCCTGCCTCTGCCACCTATTGAGAATGCTCAATGCTTTGAGCATGCTCAGTAACTGCCCCCAACATGGTAGCACCCATGCAGCTACCCCTAACATGGCTGCCACCATTTGTCATGTGGTTGCAGTACTACTTTCTAAACATTTTTTTGTATTTCTTTGGTTATCAACCTCAGGTCTTACAACGGTCAAATTCAAACTAGTACAGTATTATTCCATGCAAAGGTGACTTACTGAAGTAGCCTGAAATTCACAAAAGAGATACAAAAAATCCTGCAGAGAATAACATTTCAGGCATAAACAGAGTAGTACCGTCAAATTTGATCTGGTGCAAGAAACTAGTGAGAAGACTCAAAATGCTTCTGTTTGAAGGCTAGATGGTACAGCAGACAGGTAACACAATTCAAAATACTATGTGATCTAATGTAAAGACATGACAGAGCAAATTGATTTCAACCATGCATGAAGAGTCAGGGGGAAGAAAGACCTATGATTGTAACCTGGATGTATTTGCTTCTGTTAAAAGAAGGTGATCACAGACTCCAGTGTTTGCTTTTTTGTTCTTAATGGCCAAATAATGATGCATAATAACTGACACTCAGAAGCAATCTTAGTAACATCCATTGTTTGCTTGTACAGCTAAAATTTACCTAAAGTACTGATAAAGAATCCTGTTGAGAATGTCATAGATTTCTGCACAGGATTTCCCAGGAAAAAAACTGAGGACATTTTGCTGACAAGAAAATCCCGAGGAAGGAAGGAAGGAAGGCACACAATCCCACAGACTCTGAGCTATGGGACAAGAGGCATCTAGTCACAAATCTAGATTAGGCCAACTGAGCCACCACACCCCTTTATGTTATTCTATAATTCACATAATTTATGGTCTACCACGGTTTGTTTTGAAAGTGTAGACAAAGAACAGTAGAGAGACCAGAAGGCTGGGCAGTTATTTGGCCCTGCTAGAAGACCAGCTCCATCCGCTCTCACCACTTACTTACCTGTCCCTATTCTACCTGGTCATTCTAAGAACTAGTTACATTTAAGAACAGGTATTTTCCCACTTTGCTCTGCATTATTTTCCCTTTTGAGTTCTACCTTTTAGATTTTAAGCATGTTATTGTTAATTATTTAAAATGAACAAAAACAATGCCGTCAGGCCATCCTTAAGAATACCAGGAGGATAAACTATCTATCATTTTGCACTCAAGTGTACTTTGATGCCATCCTACCTGCTAAATACCTGGACCAATTAAGCTGCTTCCATGGAGACCTGCTACTTCCATTTCCAGCAGTTTTAAATACACCCTAGTTAATGGAGGAACTAAGCAAAGCTGTTAGCATCTTCCCATGACCTAAAAAAGAATCTGCTACAGATCAAATGTAAGCTTATTTTCAACTGGGCAGTCATCCAGACCACAAAAACCACCACAGTTCACAGATTGCTATGTTGAGCTTCAGAGTGCAGAACAATTTAGCTTGCATGGAACAATTTTTACAATGTATTCGGATGCAAAACACACACACACACACACACACACACACACACACACACACACACACAAATAACCTGCATTAATACAGTGTCCAATGTGAAATTTCATAACTTTCAATTTCCATTGAGACTTGTGATACATATGTTGCAGCACGTAAGGTGTTACAATGAATAGCAACTTCTAATGTTTGTTTTTCAACCAAGATATGTTGGCCAAAATCCTCTTTCACAGCTACACAAATAGCATAACTTTGAGAGGCAAATTGTTCCAAGTTAAGAATCACTGTAGGCATCATCTAGTTAATACAACTCAGTATGCAACAAATGTCTATTGTGATTTCTTAACAATATATTTGTGCCAAAAGGTATGGTGTTTATGCTATGACCGAGTAACCAGGCAAGACGTTGTTGGTCTATATTACAAATAACCATGTGCTGAGGCTGCAGAGGTGTCAGGACCTCCACACTCATTACTACAAAACTGAATGTGTTGGAACATTATTCTTCTTTTGTCCATTCCGAAGCTATGCAATAATGAATGCCAGAAACATCTTCATCCACCTCATTTCCCTTGTTTTGTTTGGATGGCCTTCCCTTTCTGGGAAACTTCTGTATGTCCTCATATGGCAGAGGTGGTCCAGGAAAAGTCTTAAAGCTAATGAAAAACTTTTCTCTCAAGGCTAACTGTTGTGGACAAGGGAAGAAAGGGAGATTGTGAGTGAAAAGGATCTGTGAACTATATCCAGCCTGTGGGTAGGACCACCTTTGTTTTTTTTTTTCGTTGCTCCACCCAAGTCAAGTCCTATACAGTAGGGCCTCCGTATACACTGATTCATTAACCACTGATTAAGTTATCCATAGTCGACAGAGGAAAAACATAAAATTTAGCAGCCACCTACACAAACAGTAGGTGTAAATCAAGCTACTGTCACAAAACAGCAGGGTTTTTTTTGGGGGGGGTGACATGATCTTATCCACAGTTTTCATTATCCATGGGAAGGCCTGGGACTCATCCCAGCGGATACTGGGATCCTACTGTAATGTTCAGTCTAAAGAAGAGTTTTGGAGATTTCCCATTTTGTAGACCTTCTCGTCTCCCAGTTTAGGCACTGTTCTTACTTGATTTTTAAATCTACATATGGTCTTACTTCAGGGACCTTTTTGTGCTTATGCCATCATAAGTACTTCTTCTTGTACTTACACACTGTTATCCAAGATTCTGCGCAGCTAGCTAATGCAAAAGGAAACTCTGATTAACTCTTACAATAACTGTAAACTGGTGATTTGATGCTTTAGCTGCACCTTATCTTATTGTGAATTTCTTCTTGTGACAGCTAGCATTTAAAAGGCCACCTGTAAATATGGAAGATGTACATTTTGCAATTCAAGCATTAAATTAGCACATTGATGTGAGATTATGTCTTCTTTCTTGACCATGACATGAAGTAAGTCATATTTTTATTCAATTTTAATTGCTATTATTTAAAAATGAAATGAGCAATATGTGTCGTGATCTTACATCAAAATATTCACCAGATATCTATTTGCAAAACAATTATCAGAAAAAATATGTACAAATATGAAAAAAAAAGGATAAAGTTGTTTGGGGAATTTGCTCATGTATTATAGAGAAACTGTGCTATAACAGCAGCAGCAGCATTTTACTGACATAACAGAGGCAGACAGATATATTTATGAGGTGTTCTGTAGAAATGTGTTTTTATTTGCAGACAGAATGCTTGCTTATAAGTGCACACAAGCTGAAGTTTCATACTGATTCTTCATTTCCTTGACATAAATACCTGGCAACTCCATTATCAATCGGATTACCATGACACAGGCAATAATTTACGAAGGATTTTTCAGTAGCTCACAAGGTGACTATCAGTCTTAACTCCAAGGTGCAGTTTTCATTCATTAAGGTGAAACGGACAGAGTGACAGCCCAGGAGATTCGGGATCCTGCTCAGCCATAGAAACTCACTGGGGGTGTCTGAATTGGTAAAACCATTCCTGAAATGTCTCACTTGCCTTGAAAACCCCAGTAGGGTTGCTAAAGGTCAGTTCAGAAATAAAGCAAAAACGAGATGGGTCTATTCTATCACATTCTACAAGCCAACCCCATAGCACCACATCATTTTCCAATCTAAACATTTTCCAAAGTTTATAAACTTCCAAAATCACCAAAAGGATTCAAAATAATTTTTCTCCAAGACACATGCAATTAGGAGGCTTGAAAATGATGCAAAAACATAGGTTAATAATTAACTATAATTGCTCATCTAATAATCCCAGCAGCAGTAAACACCAGGCTCCAATCCAATAATCAATACTAGCAATTTAAAGGAACCAATTGCCCAAAAGGGCCAATTGCCCTGAGTCTCATAGTTGCTAGGCCTGAGTTCCCTTGCCCTTGCATGAAGTTTTGGATTTGCAATTTTGGGAGAGGAGAGATTTCCTGCTTGGGGGGGAGGGGGAGTGCTGTGGAGGCCCCTAGATTTAGAGGCCTCCTTCAGCCGACTTAGCCTATACATAAATCTGGCCCGGAGTACACCAAATCCTCCATTGCCATTATTCCCACTTTTTTTCCACTAGTTTTACTTCAGCTTATGAAGTGATATACAGTGATACCTTGAATTACAAAGGGAAATCTACTCACTGCTGAGCTGTCAAAATCACCTGGCTGTCGGCACCCTGGCAGCGAGGTGATTTTGATAGCTCCACAGCCATGGTGGTTTTTCCTTCATAATTTGTTTTTCTTAATTCAGGGTGCTTTTTCCTTCAGCATGCCTGAAAAGCAGATGGGCAGTGGGGATCCAAAGACACAGACCCCCCCCACCTGGTTTTGGAGACACGCTGAAGGAAAAACCAGCCCTTCCCCCATCAACTACATATAGACAACAAAAGCCCCTTCCTGTCTTTGGTTAGAGGGTGACCAGCTTGTCTGCTGGTCAAGCCAAGAACCAGCAGCCTCGACCCAGCAAGGCTTTTCAAAAGACCTGCGGCCACACGCCATGCAAGCAGGCGGCTGTGGGGCAGGTCTTTCAAAAAAACCTTGCTGGATCAAGGCTGCTGGCTCCCAGATGCCCTGACCCTGCGGGGGGGGGGGTCAGCGGGCAACGGCTGACTACCCCCTTGCCCGGCTGGGTTGGGGCAGCCAGCAAAAGCCTTCCTAAAGACGGGAAAGGAAAGCTTTCAGTTGGCTGAAACAAAACCGATCCTGGGTGCAGAGGGCTGAGCAGGCAAGGGCTGAAGCCACCCCTCACCCGCTCAGCCCCTCACTGGGTCAGAGCAGACATTGTCCCCGTCAACAGAACCACGTGACAGTGACGAAGGGGGGGCAGTGGCTTTATTCGCACTGCCCAGTCTTACTTCAGCCAACTTAGTGAAGTGAAACTAGGCAAAGTTGGGGGGCCTGGTTGCGAAGCTTTTCCTGCGCTTTAAGGCCTTGCAACCTACCCCCAACTTCACTCCCCACCAAACCAGCTGCCCTTCGCTCATCGTGCCCCAACATAGGTGAAAGGCAGCCCATTTGGTGGGGAGCAAAAGCATGTGTATGGTTGCAAAGCCCAGTGGCTTCGCCTCCCTGCCACCCTCCTCCTCTCAGCTTTCGGGTGCCTGAAAATGAGGAGGGGGAGGGGGGAGAAGCTGCTGGGGGAAAAGACTTTGGGCCTTTTCACATGGGCCCTAAACTCCGCAGCAAATGGCTCCCAGCTCCAGAGCTTAAAATTGTTTCCCCACCAGCCCCGGAGTTTACAGAAAATTAAGTGCGACCACGCCCACCTAAGCGTGTCCCAGCGCACTTTTCAAGTACGTGCTCTCCATCTCGGTGCCTGCCCCAACCCAGCATAGCAGGGGAAGAGCTTCCCCCCTTTTCTGGGTTAGCGGGAAACCCCCTCAATCAAGTGGCAGCAAAGGCTGCTGAGCTGTCAAAATCAGCTGATTTTGGAGGGGAGCAGACAGCCAAGTGATTTTGACAGCTCCACAGCCTTGGCTGCCGGTTGATTGAGGGGGTTCCTCCCCCCCAACCCAGCAAACCAGGGGGAAGATCTTCCCCTGCTTTGCTGGGTTGGGGCAGGCTTTCCATAAAAATGCATTGAAAACCAATTAATTCGTTCCCTTATTTTTCATTTTTTCAGAACTCCGGAATGGATTAATTGGTTTTCCATGCATTCCTATGAAAAACTACATTTTCAATTACAAAAATTTTGAATTACAAAATTTCTGTTGGAATGGATTAATTTCATAATTCAAGGCATCACTGTAGTACTAAATTGATAAGACATTGCCGTTTTGACCTACTGCAATATCACGTACCTGCTGAAGTTCATTGGAATTAGCGTGCCCTTTAATTATAGGCTGGATAATACCTGAACATTTTAACTGATTATAAACTAATTCTAAAAACATATGTGTTTGCACCAAGCAAGAGGATTATGAAGGAACCAACAAAAGGGGGAAAATATCAACATATTATTTATTTATTTATTTATTTATTTATTTATATACCACTGAGGGCCACTCTGGGTGGTTATGTTTTAATTTATTTGTTTCTTTCAGATAAGATCAACTAATCCTATCTTTCTCCCAATTCAGGGATTGCAAAAGGATATTTTCCTCTTGCAATTTGCTTTAAAATAGATACGGTGCCCGAGAATGTGTTCTGAAGAAAAACTGGAAATATGTTATCCTTGGAAAAGAAAAACCTAAAGGAGCTTGGAATCCACTGGGCCAGTTCCAGGAATAAAAAGTAACTTTTTAATATAGCACCTGTGGGTATTTTCCACTTTCTTTTTTTTATATATTTACACATCTCATCATGTGTCAGACAAAGATTCATCATCTGTGTCAGCTGTGTTATATCTTTTCCATAAAAAATCGTCATTTTTCTTCCAAAGCAATTTCTTGTCCTCTTCTTTCTCCTTAGGCAAACAGACAAGAGGGGCTTTTTCACATAGTTTCTCTATGGTTGCCATGTCCATAAGCTTTTGCAAACTCTCCTCATTCTGTTCATTCAGCATGTCCCAGAAATCCTTTGATCGCGTTTTTGTTGCTCTTGCAGGCCCAGAATGAGACCTCCTGGGTGGCTCAGTTGGTCTATTTCCATTACTTTTGAAGAGGTCATTTAAAATGGAGGTGTCTCCTAGTAAGTCTGCAAATGAGTTTTCCTTGCATATTTGAGCCTGTCTGCTTTCTGCCTGAGACAGAAAGGGTTTTCCTGGCGACTCTGGCCCCTTCAAGTTTGGCTGTCCTTTGGTAGTATTTGCAGACAGCCCCTCAATTATTCCTGATTTACTGCTTAATGAGTCAGATGCCATAAAGTCTTTGAATGCCTGACTGTTTCGCTCACTAATGCTATCTTGGGTAATGACAGTGGGCAATTGTTTATCCTCCATATTATGACACACAGCAGTTTGTATGCAGGGATCATGCTGAAATTGTTTTCCTTCTGCATCATGTCTTTTTGGGCCACACAGATTTGTCCAAGGACCAGACTTTGATGTTTCAGGTTTAGAAATGGACTTGCTTTTTCTAGATGGGGGTCTATGTGCATCTTCTTTGCCACTTCCCTCTGAAACAGAAACTGGGACAACAACTTTTAGTAGCTCCTTTAATTCTGGATATTTTGCACCATAAAATTCTTTCAGCATTTTCTGCCTCTCTTCTGAGGTAGCTTCGACAATGTGCTTTGCAAGTTCTTCAACTGGATTCTTATGAAAATGAGATGCAATTTCTTCAAATTGCCTCCTGTACAAAAAACAAAACAAAAAACAAAAAACCCTTACAAACAAACCACAGATTGTTGAATGATAGACGAACCAAAGAGAATCCACAACACTGGATGACTGTCTTACAACACCAGTGAACGAACCTTATTTCCAGATTGGGTAAGAAACTAGACAGGAAAGAAAGATGCCCTGAAAAAAAATTGTAAACTGTATAAGAAAAGCCTAACACTCTGAGCATATGAATGTTGGTGGTGACTTAAGGGAGAGCAGGATTGACCTACTAATGATACCACACTCCACATCTCTTAAACTGTTATCCATTCTTTCTTTTCATCATGTCAATTCTGGGATATCTCGAATGAAATCTTACTTACTAAACAGAGACAAATCTTCCTTTGACCCAGAAAAAAACTGCCGGCAAAATTAAGACCAACTGTGAAATTGTGGTTTCTGAATTGCAGCTCACCCACAGTTTGCAAAATCACAGTCATTTCCAGATAAACACTTTGTAATTTTCTGACTGAAAATGTCCTCTTTTGGTCCACTTTGGTACACTCACACCATATACTACAATGTCTACATTTTCCATTTTTTTGCTTTATGGTTTCCAGATTACCAATACTTTCCACCTTTCAACTGTATACAGAGTGCAGCATCAGATTTTCGTTTTGCCTTCATACACGTGGATCACTTCACATCCTTCTGGCTTTCATTTCCATTAACCATAGCACTACTTGTACTTGTCTTCCATGTTTCCCCAATAGCTCACTGGGTACCTTCTGTCTTAGGGGTCTTATTTTCCAGCACTATCCTTTGTTTCCTCTTTTTTACTGTCATATGGTTTTTAAGGTAAGTAATATTCATAACTTGTTCACCATTGCCTTCTAACAAATCAAAAAGTGAGCCAGACTACACATACAAACACACACACACCAAAGTTTTCCCCAGATAGTTAACTTAAATTCTGGTAGCAACACTACAACAACCCACAGAAGGAAATATACTGTACACTTATAAGCCACAACTACCTGCTTAATGTCATGTAGGTCCTCCTTGTGCTGCCAAAACAGTTGTGATGTGCCACAGGACCTCTGAACATATCCTGTGGTATCTAACCCCAAAATATTAGCAGTAAATACTTTTAGTCAGATTGTGAAGTGGACCATCTGTGGCTCACATTAAGTGTTACAGCACATCCCATAGATGTAGGTACACTCAACCAGTCATCTAGCCATCACTATTTGGCCCTTGTCACTCAGAACTTTTCGCCTGCCCGTATTTCCTGCTTCCCACACATGAAATTCAAGGCCTTACTGTTCACTTGCTTGAGAGGTTCCACTGAAACAATACAATCAATGCTATTCACTTCACCTCTCCATGGCTGTAAGGTTGTGCCTCATCAGTGTATTATTAAAAACAAGCATTTTGAGAAATATTTTCCTTGTTTTGTTTTCGCAGTATGAAGCTTTGTTTTCACAACAGATCAGTAACACCAGTTACTATTCAATGCTGCACAGACAGCTCAGTGAATTGAGTAGCTGGCTGCAGAAATAAAGGTCAGTTCAACTTTTCATCACGCCTCCTGGCAATAGCCAGCCTGTGCAGGGGCAAGCTGTACAGTCTGAGGAAACCCCCCCAGAAGAACCACTTCTGAGTATCCTATATCAGAAAATCTTGGAGAGGGTCTCTATCATTTGGCGTCCATCTCTCTCTCTTTTCTTCTCTCTCTCTCTATCCTTTTCCTCCTCCTCCTAAATATGTATGAGAAGCTCTGGCAGCAGAACCCACTGTGATTATCTGATAAGGTAATAGTAACAAAAGGCCAAGCACATCATTGTGGTGGCAGCTTCCACAGCGGAGACTCAGTAAAATACAGTGGTACCTCGACTTACAGTTGCTTCGACAACCAAATAATTCAGCTTAGGAACACTGCTCTCTGCTCCACATGACAGCTGACTTTGACAGGTCCTGTCAAAGTCATCTGTCTGGTGGGAAAGTGGAAGACAGCCTTTGGCTGCCCTCGATTGAGAGAGAAGCCCAGGCCCCTTGGAAGAGAAGCGCTTCCCTTCCGAAGCACCCGGTCTGCTCCCTCAATCCAGGGCAGCTGAAGGCTGCTCTCCACAACTCTCACCCAAGCTGATTTTGACAGGTTCAACCTTTCAAAGTCAGCTGTCTAGCAGGAAAGCAGAAAGCAGCCTTTGGCTGCCCTTGATTGAGGGGGGTTGGAACAGCCTTCCCATAGGAATGGGAACAGGTTAATTGGTTTCCATGGGAATGAGAATTGATTAATTGATTTTCAATGCATTCCTATGGGAAACTGCTGTTCGATTTATAACTTGATTGACTTCTAAAGATGCCTTTGGAACTGAATAATGTCATAAGTCGAGGTACCACTGTACTGAACAGTCATAAGAACATAAGAAGAGCCATGCTGGATCAGGCCAATGGCCCATCTAGTCCAGCTTCCTGTATCTCACAGTGGCCCCACCAGATGCGTCTGGGAGTGCACAAGACTAGATATCTGTTTCGTGATATCACTCCCCGGCATCTGGCCCTTGAAGTACCCCGGTTTTAAGACTGGAGATGATACATCTCCATCATGGTTTGTAACCTGTGATGGATTTTTCCTCCAGGAATCTGTCCAATCCCCTTTTGAAGGCATCCAGGCCAGGGATGTGGCAGGGAGTTGCACAGACTAACAACGCGCTGAGTAAAAAAATATTTTCTTTTGTCTGTTCTTACTCTCCCAGCCCTCAATTTGAGTGGATGTCCCCTAGTTCTGGTATTTTGGGAGAGGGAGAAGAGCTTCCCTCTATCCACTTTACTCATGCCCTGCATTATTTTGTACGTCTCAATCATATCCCCCCTCAGGCACCTTTTTTCCAGACTAAAGAGGCCCAAAAGTTTTAGCCTTTCCTCATAAGGGAGGTGCCCCAGCCCAGTAATCATTTTAGTTGCTCTCTTCTGCACCTTTTCCAGTTCTACTATGTCTTTCTTGAGATGCGGTGACCAGAATTGTACACAATACTCCAGGTGGGGCCTTACTATTGTTTTGTATAATGGCATTATAATGTTGGCTGTTTTATTTTCAATCCCCTTTTTGATAATCCCTAGCATGGAATTGGCCTTCTTCACCGCTGCCATACATTGGGTAGACACCTTCATGGAGCTGTCCACCAAAACACCAAGATCTCTTTTCTGATCCGTCACGGATAACTCAGAGCCCATGAGTTGGTAGATAAAGTTTTGATTTTTTGCCCCAATATGCATTACTTTACATTTGGCTACATTAAATCACATTTGCCATTTTGCGGCCCATTCCCCCAGTTTGGAGAGATCCTTCTGGAGTTCTTCACAATCTTCTCTGGTTTTCACCACACAGAAAACAATGTGGAACAGCTCAGTCATATTCCATAGCATAGGAATTCCAAAGAGCCAACATAAAAATGTGAGTCACAAGTGCAAACATCACATTTAAAATCTGAGTACAGTGATACCTTGTATAAAGGAATTAATTCGTTCCAAATGAAATTATGTTAAGCAAATTTTCCTTTATACAAATTCCCATAGGAATGCATTGAAAATGGAGTGATCCCATTTTTATGTTGTACAGATTTTCCCCATAGGCAATTATATTAAGCAAATTTCCCCTATCTCCTGAATTTTTTATGTTGTACATATTTTATGTTATACAAGCTATCTGTTATACAAGGGTCCACTGTAATTCTCTGCCACTTGCCATGGAGTTCTCTGAGTGCCCCAGTAATTATGATGGGTATGAACATCTTGCACACAAAATAATGGTGCATTTAATAGATGTCCTGTTCCTACCTTGATTTTCAGTTCTGCAGCTATTACTCATGCAAATGGCATAATAATTATTATTTCTACTGTCCACCATTTGCCAGGCAATAAATAAACTTGTACAGTTTTAATGCCAACCTTTAAAAGAAGACTGCTTTTAATATAGACAAAGTTCCAATAACAAGCTGCTGTAAAATTATTCCAGGGTATAACTGGAATGCATTTTAAGCATGAGCAGTGTAATAAAGAAAAACAGAGTAAACAAGGTACCATGATCTATCAAAAGTGCTTGTTCTACTATTTCTGAGGAAAATTTTCTCTTATTAATTCTGCAAAATGCCACAGTTACAGTAGCACATATGTTTCAAAATAATGCTTGCAACATAACATTATTATTATTTTCTACTGTAAACTACACTGAACACAGTGCAAAGTAAATGAAGTCATTTGAAAAGGTACAGCTGTATTCATACCTTCGGATTATTTTCGGCGTCTTTCCAAGTAGGAAGGTCCTTGAACCTATTTGGTGGACCCTCTTCTGTTTCTGGCACACCGGATGTGTGATATAAAGAACAGATGGTTTGCTGATTCCACTTACTGAATTAACTTTGTGGGCACTCCTCTTTGATGCACTTTCTTCTGTGTTCTTCTTGCCTTTCTAAACAAAATTTGAAATAAAACAATTTAATAACTTCTATATGCAAGTGTTTATCCTCAGATTTAATTCCATGTTTGATTTCGTCTTCTGCTGAGACTCAGTGCCATAGCATAACAATAATCATCTTTTCAAGTTAATCATGAGAAGAGTTCTCCAAATCTGTGCAACATTTCTAGCAAGAAAACTGCCTGTGCATTTTTGTGATGTCACTGGAGCCTTAGCTACTGCATTAAAAATGATGGTCTCTACCATCACACTAACCGTTCCTGCTTTACAAACCAGAGAGGGAACGGCGAAATGGTACAAAGAGAACTGACTGTTGAGATGGTGGTGCCATGTTGCCATTTTTACTACATTGATGCCTAACCTCTCCCCCCTTACCTCAGACCACACCAACGCTGTTGACACAAAGCAAGATACATAACTGAATATAAAAATCAAATATATCGAAAGCACAGGAAATGTGAAAGCACAAGAAGGCCATCTTTAGGACAGTCCTACATGGAACATGAAATCCATCACGTCCAGGACAGGGTGTGAGTTCTCAGTATCAGGTCTGGGTTTTCATTTGTTTATTTTATTTTATTTTTATTTTCAAGGTAAATGATGGGGGAGGGGAAGGACACACGCTAGAAAATGGTAACAAAAACTAAATATCCAGTTAGCTGTTAACTTCTGCCAGGTAAAGCAAGAGATCAGAATCACTATTCTAAGCTGACTATGGTGCCTCCACCTTCAGGCTGACTGAAACCCCACTTAGAATAGGTTCTGTACCAAGTGCCAGATCAAAAGAACCTCAATAAGTAATGTTTTTGCTAACTTTGGACACATATTGGTTTGTCCACCCGCCAAGGATGTAATGAATAGAGTGATATGCTGGGACTCAGGAGATGTGGGATCAAGTCCCTGCTCAAGACATGGAAACTCACATGAAGTGGGGGAGGGGCAAATGGTGAACCACTCCTTGAACATTTCACATAAATTGGATGCGACTTGGCAGCACGTACCACACACACAAACACTGTCCTCAATTACTCCTGAGCAACACCAAACATCAGTTAAAACTTCCACTGCATTCCTTGAATAAGAAGTAGGGAAAATATATAGCTGTGCCAGTACTGATTACATAACTCCAGAATAACTCATTTGCTGTCAAAAAGCAGAAGCAGAAGATGGATCCCACAGGTCACAGGGTGGAACACTGATGTGATAGCATCTATTTTCTGGAAGAAACTCATTAAAAATGACAATGCCCACTCACTGATGCTCCATTGTCTCACCCTAGTGAGATGATACTGAAGGATGCTCCAAGCATAAGAGTTGCACTCCCTAGTCCATTTCCTGGCACGAGACATTCATGGGAACAGGCAGAAGAGTTTTAATCCTGAATATGGATGGGCTCATTGTGTTTCACATGAAGCACTTACTGCCCAGGTGTTTCTAAGCACCCTCCTCCCTCCCCCTGGCCCACTTACCAAGCCACCAGAGTCCTTCTTTGTCAGAGGTGTGCCAATCAATGCTGGAGACTGCCTGGCCCTTCCCAGCCTCCCCAGATAAATGTGTCAGGTTCCCACCTATTCTTCCTTCCCAGGAGATTGATTTATAAGTCCCCTTGACACAGTCATCTGTCTGTTATATATGGTAATTCACCTTTATTAGGTTGGCAGATTGACAGGGATGAGAGTTCTGGGTTTCTTTAACAAATCTCATAATTCTCAATTCTGGAAGCTCTATCTGACAGACAGACACTTTACAGATGCCAATGGTTTATCTGAGAGAAAGGCATCAGCTGAAAGGCTTTGAGGCTGAGCTAGATCTATTTGTTTGTTTATATAATGCCCATCTTGTCATTGTCTACTCTGGGTGGCATACAACAAGTTATAAACATATTATAAACAATAACTGATGAATAGAATAATATGAAATAAAAACATAATGAAATAATGAAATAATTTTACCATAGTAATAGATAAACAATTAACAACAACAAACCCTGTAATAAAAATAATACGAACACCTAATAAAATTCTAAGAATGATCAGAAAGCAAAGGTGGATTACATAAGGTATTGTGAGGCAACAGAGTTAAAATGAGAAATACTTGGGGAAAGCTCATTTAAAAAGCCAGGTTTTCAACAGGCATTTGAACACACCAGTAAGGGGACCAGTCAGGATTTTGGGGGCAGCTGATGCCACAGCTGAGGGCTAACCACCAAGAAAGCTCAGGTTGGTTTTTTTGTTTGTTTGTTTTGGTTTTTTTTTTTTGCTGTAACTTCCCTCAGGGACGGAAGCCTCAAGCTAGTTCCACCCAAGCTTCTTGTTCTACCCCAATGCTAGATGGGCGCTTCCCTTCTCAACAGAAAGCTAGATGGTGTTAGCCCTTGCTCAGTCTCAAAGTCTTCTAGTCGAGACGATTCTCTTAGATGAGCCACATGTAGATGTTTCTCAGGAAGAATTCCGAGGAAAGAGAATTATGGGAATTGTAAAAGAATTAAAAAAATCCTAGCCCTATGAAGAACTCAAAAACATATAAACATTTTATAATTAATGAATGAATGGAAAGCAAATAAATCATCTTATCAATATCTTTCTTAAGTGTTTTGAAACATCTGAACATTTCTTTGTTTACCTTAGTCATTAAACAGTATATAATAATGCCTTGACCTACACATCTGGTAAATACAAAAGGGTAAATTTCTTTTTAAAAAAAATTATTTGGAAAACAGCCAGGTTTTATAAACAGACTGGAAACCACAAGCTTTCTTGTCTTTGCAAGGGAAAATAATTTCTGTTAAAACTAATACTGTTCAGTTCACTGTAAATAAATTATCACAGATGCCATTTGTAATTTGAAAAGGATGAAAACACTTCTCAATGTGCTTGCAATTTTTCCCCGATGAAAAAATTCATCTCAAAAATTAACTGTTTCTGCCGGGAGGCTCAGAAACAAAGTTGCTATAAACAAAGTATTCTCCAAACTGATGGCAGAACAAGCTTCAAGCAATCCTGAATTATCCTTGATTTATCCTAACTCCGTTTTCTGGACGAAAGCCAACTGGCTAAACACACCCACCAACAATGTCTGCTGAGGGAGAAGTGTTACATTCATTTGAATCTGCGCCGCAATCAAGGCAGCCTCATACCTCCGAATTAACATCCACCAAGTTTTTACAAGCGACAATCAAGTTCTGAAGACCAGCACAGCTTCAAAAGGCTTTCAAACAGTATCACATGGAAGAGAAAATATCCCAATGCTAATGAGTTCACATTCATGCTACCATGGGCCCTGCTGCAAACTAAGTTAGCAAATATCAGAGTAGTCATGGGCAAAATGAGTAAGAACAATGGAAAAATCTAACAGTCTACATGCTTGGGAAAGTTACTTTTTTGGTCAAGGCAATTTTTAAAGTCTATGTTTTGGAGTAAAAGTCCCAGAACCTTCCCCCGTTATGTCTCTCTTTCTGTCACTGAAAGAAACTTTTCTATTCTCTGCCTCCCTGTGCGCACCTCATTTCCCATGAGCCATCCCTGGCCTAAAACCAACAGTGTGCCCCAGCTGCAATGCTAGAGCAGTGGAACAGGACTTTCTTCCCCTGCACCTTAGACACTACTTGAAAATCAGCCCTAGAGGATCTTCGCGGCCTTCAGCACAGTTTTTTGGGGGGAGGCAAACAGGAGGCTGCAGCTGGGAATGGAAACTGTACCTTCCCAATTCTGCAGATGGGAGTAGTTCTGCCACTGGGCACATCCCATTGAATCCCTCTTATACTGCATATTGAATCCCTACGAAAATATGAAAAGGATGCACACTCGTAGGAAGTTTTGGTCTGTTGAACAATACAGACCGAACAGTGCTAAAGAGCACAGAGTTCAGTCACAGACCATTTTTTCTATTTTTGCCTCCTAATAAGCTTCCTTCTGCAAAACATCTGTAACATACTTCCTGAAGTGAACTGTTTGCTTTCCCATCTCAACTCCATGAATGAAGTTGTACTTACTCATGACATAACAGTACATACTACACTGATTATCAACATTAATGCACAAGAAAGACTTCATCTCAAAATTCAAATCCTTCTAGAAATAATTTAGTGCTAAAAGTCCAAAATGTGTGTGTGTGTGTGTGTGTGTGTGTGTGTGTGTATGTGAAAACCACAAACCTTCATACTTTTTATGGTTAATTTAAAAATCCAACTAAACTCCAAATTCCCATAATATGGGAAGAGGATTGTGATTTGGTGGTTTCCCATGAACTTTAAAAACACAATTGGAAATCTATGGGTTTGTCTCCCACTTCCCCCTAGTTCTGCTTTCTCAATGAAATCAAGATCTCTAAAAATGCTCTTCATTCAGATCTACTGCAGGTGACAGAAATCCTTTTGTTTACATAACCTAAGGAAAATACCTATGCAGTACAAAATACAAGTGCCACAAAGATAAGTTCCTAATAGCTCTACTTTTGTATTCACAGTACCTCACGAAGCACTTAAACCTGCACTGGGCATAGAAAGGGCATGCTTTTTTCCCTAGGCTGACAGAATGCTTACTTCTCTCATTTATATCACACTGCTATAACATAAAGAGGGGTTTATCATTAATCCAGGTTTTACTACAAAGCTTCCTGTTATTTCTCTGTCAAGCACTGTCAAGAGTGCCAAGTGTCTGTCATCCAGTTCAAGGGATTAAGTCTTCTTTTATAGTGTGATACTTGTACCAATTTATAAAAATACAGATATAGTTTCTTAGCACTGGTCACAGTCTGTATTTTGGACTGGATTCATGCAGCAAAGGTTGAATATGACAGCTGGCAGGAAGCTGAGGGGGAGAATACATCCTCCCCCTTTTTACTCACCACATTTCAGTTGCCATAGTGACTAATCCTCAATTCAATGGCTGTCTTTGTATATTTCTTTTCAGTAAAAGTTAAAGTAAACTTAAGTTGAAAACAAGCAGTTGACTGAAAAAAGAGGCTCTATATAACCAAGAGGTACTGTATAAGTTTTGCGACCAATATATTTCCACCCATTAAAACAGCAAATTAACTCTAATGCATAATACAACTGCTTAGAACCCCTAAATATATCCTGTCCCTCTTCATATAATTATTGGGTGAAGTAATGCTTCCTTTTTATTACTTGGTTGAGTATGTGTGTTTGTGTTTAAAGGGGATCTCTTTACACATAGCATGGAGTAACATCAGCTCAAAAAAGGAGCTGAACAAGGCCATCCCATAGCCCTGTAATTCTAGATTCTCATTTAGGCTGTTCAGTACTAGCTTTTTTGCCAATTAACAGAGAAATGAACTAGGGAATTAATTAAAGCATCCAGACATTCAGTTCAGAATAGATTGAAAACAGCAGAAGATGGGTTTTCACCTGGCTCCAGAAGGCTCAAATTATGTTTATGCAGTGTTATTTTTAGAAAAAATATGCAAACAATACTTAAAGCAACAGAAGATTAAACAAAACCTTGAACACCACTATAAAGATCATTCACAAGCAGATTTTTTGCATTTTAAGTCTTCAAGCAGATTTTAAACATTTTAGGTCATTTTAAGCAGAATAGTGTTTATGTGGTTGTTTGCTTATTTGTTTTTGGTTGTACAATAAATGACAATAAATTTCTATTCAATTCTATGCTGTCAAATGAGAGACTTGCATGTGTGAACTAGCCTTAAGGCAGTCATATTTGATTCCATATGAAGTACCTCTCTGCAGAGGAGCATATATAGATCCCTAGTACAGTGGAACCTTGACTTACATGCTGCTTGACTTGCAGCATATTTGACTTACAAGAAGGGGCCTGTTTGACTTGAGTCACAGGCTTTGACTTACAGCTCGGAGCCCCGGCGCAAGGCACCGGAATTGGGCGGCAGCCACGACCCAGCATCCAAACTGCTCCTGCTTTCTTCCTCTCCTCCGGCAGCGGCGGCTTCGGTGAGGCCAGCTCCGAACACCTGGAGCTGGTCCTCGGCCTCACCGAAGCCACCGCTGCTGCAGGAGGAGAAGAAGGGCAAGGAGCTCGGGGCTGGCCTCGCTGGTTAGACAGTTGGCTCAGTCTTGTAAAAAATCTGGCTGCAGAATTCTGGTCCACAATGGAAGCATTTTAGTTGGGGAGCTGTACAGTTGTGGGACTCTTATGGTAAGCATAGAGTTGTTCAGAACTTGGAACGTCAGGTTAAAAATCAGTAAACCTGTGAACTATAATTCCACTGCCTCCTCCTCTCTTTGAAGAGACATTTCATTTACATCCCCAGAAGGAATCTCCTATCCCAGTCAAATTTGTGTTAAATTGCTGTTTTCGGGGGTCTTTTTCATCATCTGGAACAGATTAATCCACTTTCCCATTACTTTCTATGGGAAAAGTTTGTTTGACTTAAGTCATGTTTGACTTATGTCTAGACCTCTGGAACGGATTAATGACATAAGTCAAGGTTCCATTGTAATTGACACAAATCATAATAATCCTTGCAGAACGTCTATATGCAGTTTGCCGTTGCTCTCTGAGTGCAAATGTGGGGAAAGTAGGGCTAAAAAACAGGAGTCCTTGTTTTATCTACGTGTGTTTTATATGAATCTATATGATCACATAGACTTTGTTTTTATAACCACTTATAACGTGGTTTGATTGCATTGACACTATGTTTTCAATGTTACTTTCCATCATTCATAACTTTTGCATGAAATGTTACTATCTTTTTAACTGCTCGCATTCTCTTGTAGCTTTAATGTAATGTCTTTTAATGCTGTAAGATGTCCCTTGATTCCCTGTTCACAATACTTGAACATGTCTTAATTGTACAGGACTGAATATTGTCCCTCATTATTGTAAGCTGCCTTGGGTTCTTGTTTCAAGGAGAAAAGCGGGGTAAAATACTCTAAAATAAAATAAATAATAACTTCATGCTTCAGTCAACAAAATTGTAATGTAAGTACAATAGTTGTACCAGCTCAGCAACATTTTAGGTATAACAATTTATGCAATAAGTAATATTGATTTAGATCCAAACTTGATTATTCTGAGAGTAGAACTACTGAAATCATAAATTAGAGCATGTCCAGATAGGGAAACTTGTAGCAGTTCTGTTCATGCTTTAAACACTCTTACTTTTTAGTATGACCTATTTTATCTTTCACTGAAGCAATCCTTCCATTCCTACTGATCAATGCTTCCCCCCCCCCCCTTCAACAGAAAACTCCAAACAGGCGTTTGGCAGATTCCATTTTGTCCCCTTATTAAAAAAATTAATGACAATTCTCTTCTTGCCCCCTTCCCACCTTTTCCCATGGCCATCATTCAGTAGGATGTGGATACTTTCCTTTTTTCCAGTAAATTAAATTAAATGACATAGTGAAAAAGTAATGCATCTACCTAACACGGTGCAGGTAATATTGTCTATGTACCTTGTTTAACTAGAATACTGCTGCATTAATAGGAAAAATATAAAATAAGATAGATAGATAGATAGATAGATAGATAGATAGATAGATAGATAGATAGATAGATAGATAGATAGATAGATAGATAGATAGATAGATAGATAGATAGATAGATAGATAGATAGATAGATGTGTGTTGTGTCATTACAGTCATGAGTCACAGACCCTTTGTGACTCCATGTCCACGGAGTTTTCTTGGCAGGTATACTGGAGTGGCTCACCAGTTCCTACTCCAGGCGCCTACAGCACCTGGTATTCCCTGGTGGTCTCCCATCCAAGTACTAACCAGGGCCGACCCTGCTTAACTTCCAAAATCAGGCGAGATCAGATGTGCTTAGGGCATCTAGGCACGATAGATAGATAGATAGATAGATAGATAGATAGATAGATAGATAGAT
>JAHTLZ010000237.1:40897164-40910314 GCA_023846285.1 Phrynocephalus versicolor | reverse complement strand
GTTTGGATACTATTGTGTCACAGCCAACCTACAGTGTGTGTGTTGTGCTGTTACAGTCGTGACCAACTCTTCATGACTCCAGGTCTATGGAGTTTTCTTGGCAGGAATACTGGATTGGTTTGCCAGTTCCTACTCCAGGCGCCTACAGTATTGGATAAAAATGCCTCCTGCCATTCTTCTAGCAAATTAGGATGCAGCAGCAGGTTGGCTCCTTTGGGGAAAACTCAAATGCCTTCATTGGGTTCAGTAAAACAGCAGAAAGTTTAGACTATAATAAAGACAGGCGGCAGGCTTGTCTTGAAACTTTAGTGGTTTGATAAAGGTATAAACTGGTTTGGACAGCTCATTGGTTTAGGTATCTGGTTGCAGAAACAAAGGTTGAAAGTTAAATTTCCCACTATGCCTCCAGGGAGAAGGGCCAGCCTGTGTGGTCTGAAGCAAGTTGCATAGTCCCAGGACATTCCCAGAAGGGAATGGTATTTCTTACTTCAAAAACTCTGAAAAGGACTGCCATTATTCAGAAGTGGTTGGCTAGTACATGATTATATTATTAATAATGTTACCTAAAGGCATCACTTAGCCCTGCCTTATATTGAGTAAGGGCCACGTGGCTGTCTTTGATTTTTTTCCAGAACTATGAAGATACCAGAAAAAGTCACTTCCCTGTACCAACAAGAAAGCAAACGAAACTGAACATCAAACAAGCAGGACTGCAAAGTGAAGGAAACACTTCCAATCATTAGGCAATATTATTAATTTGATATTTACTTGGCTCCAGGTGGCTCTGCCTAGTGGGTAAACCAAATGTTTGCACCAATTCACTAATGAAGGACTTGGGTTTTATTGTGTTACCTTATTTCCCAGCCAAATCAAAACTCGTACATTCGAAAGAAGGCCTTGTAGGAGAGTAGATGCATATTCCATAAAGTTCTTTGCTGAGGACTTGGGGTGTAATATCCATTAACAGCTCTGTACGCTGTACTTTGACCACTCTCCTATGCAACCTGCACTTTTCCTCACCTCTAAGAAACAAGCCTAGCACAACAATTTGCCATGACATTGGGGAGCTCTAATTTCTCTGCACTATCAACAAGACACTGGTGCATAGCTGATGAAGTAGACTTAAATCCATGAAAGTTTGCATACTGTTTGATTTTTTGTTGTCTAATAAAGGTCTAACCTACTATTGCATTTTATTGAAATTTGTACTTATTCTATGCTCTAGCAGCAATTTCAAATAAAGTTTCAACTGCTGGTGTAAATACTATGAAACTACTACAGTTTTGTCTTCAGTACATTTTGGTTGAAAGCAGGGCTTGAAAATTATTTGTCAAAATAATCCATCTGATGTTTGCAAAGAAATCTTTCAAAATTGACCTGCTATAAATGCACAACTGACTAGACCAGTTTCACCTAAACATTTCAAAGTGGTTTAAATTAGTAATAGAAAGGATAAGAGAATATATAAAATCAATGTATAATATCTATACTGCAAGCAAAAATTCATAATTGGCTGCAGAATGCCAGGGGAAAAGTATTTTTAGTATAAATATAAAAACAACCATTCTTGAAACATGTCTATTACTATGATAATCATCCTGGTTATTCTGTGCTTTGCTGTCCTTTTCATTGTAATCACATGAAAAATCTTTTTTTGTTTTCTCCAAATCAAAGGTTAGTTAGTGGATCCTTTTGAACTGCAGTGAATGGGCACTATGTTCCCAGTGGGAACTTTCTGTGTGGCACTCCATTCGGGGCACACTCTCTTAGAACATGATGACATGCTCAAAAATATTTTAAATGTTAAACATTCTGTCATGCAAATCAACTGACCTTTAAATTCTTATGGTGGCTACCTCATGGTGACTAACTAATGTGCAAGTCAACATCTGTGTTTAACAATGGACTGGAGGTGGTGTCAGATCATGCAATGTTGTATCTGTTAGTATGATCAGTGATGACCGTTGCACATGTACAACTTCTAATGATAATTGTGCATTTTCAAATCTACCCCTGAAATGACAGAGTAATAAGACTTTGCAAGGACTACCTCAATGATCATGAATAAAAAAAATTTGTAGAAACAATTATTTGGGGAAAATATTTTTATTATTCTCAAGTACTTACCAAGAAGTCTATCTAGTGATCCAACATTATGTCTTTGGCTTGCAATTGTTTGCATGTGGAAGGACGAATGGCAGCTATTTGAATCACTTTTTTTTCTCAGTGTCACTGTGGGATTATGACGGTATATGGGTAGTTGAGATTTAAATTTAATTCTACACCTAGTAGTCCTTCGCTTTAGTTTTTGCTTATCAACATCAGTCTTCTTAATTGAAAAGCTATCCTCTGGTGATGAAAATTCTTCGATACTTTGAGAGTCAGCATTGCCCGACCTATTTCTATGCAAAACCATTCCAGAAGGGTTATCAAGTTGCTTGTTACTGAATAGTTTTTGTTTCACAGACTTGGTGTATGCCTGCTTTCCTGCTTGAGACATCTCAATATCATCAGACTCCTCACTAACATCATTCACTTCATCCACAGTTATAGTCTTTGACATGTTTTCAAATGGTTTGATTTTACTGTATGGTGAAGCACTCTTATTCTCCTCAGAAGTCAAATGTCTTCGCCAGGGTGTACGCATAGGGCTTTCTTCTGCATCAAAATATTCATGGTTGATTGCTGTATTTTTATAACTTTTAACAGTTTCTTGACCAACAGAAACTTGGGAAGGGAAGACAACATCTTCATTTTTGGTCGAACTGTCTTTAGTTTCCATAGCAATGCCAACTTGATTAGAAATACACGTGCTTTCATGTTGATCTCCAGCACGCTTTTCTTCCTCAGTGCATAATGACACTGAAGAATCACAACCTGTAGTTTTTCTGTGTGCTTTTAGTTCTGCCATTCTGCCAGAAGATGCAGACATTTTCTGATGCCCCGAGTTACGACTGTAGAGCTCAGGCTTTAGAGAACTGCCACTTAAGGAACTTCCTTTGGATCTCTGTCCCACAGATTGGCCACCAACATTTTCATCAATGGAAGGGCCAGTGCAGTCAACATGGTCAGCTGTTTCGGGTCTCTTTTCTATAAATTTTGGAAATCCACATTGCAGTAAAGTAAGTTGCCCTTGTAAAACCTTGGTACTTCTTGCATTGCTTGACCTGCTTCTTTCTGCTTTCCCCTTTGAATTTGTCACCGGCTCCTCATCACTGAGGTCACTAGAATCAAATCCTTCATTTCCCAGGGTTTGCTTGGGACAACCAATCTCTTGGTCTTCACACCTTGACTCTGCCTGCTAAAAATTACAAAACGGGGGAAGTATGGAATAGTCTAATCCAATAAACTGACCTTTTGAAATATAAACTCTTAATTTTCATTTATTTAATGCCATATAACAATTATAATTAATAAATGGAATTACATCTACCTATCCACAGACAGAAGAGTTAGGAGGTGATTTTCTGAGATTTTCCTAAACACCCTGAAAAGCTGCTCTAGAGATCGGGGGGATTCTCCAGATTAGTGCAGAAGATTGTTTGGAGGGGAGGGGCTGAAGAAGAAATGGGTGCCCTGTAAAAGGGCCCCCATTTCTTCTCAAGAAAGCTATCCCTTCTGCAGAGGGAATAAAGCATTTTACTCAGGGAAAAACATGTCTCAGTCTAACATGTGTAGTATGGTAAGCAGGCCCATGAGAACAGTGTCAAATAGTATTTTATAACATGCTTAGAAATTTTGTAATTACTGGGATACCTGCAGATGTCAAAAGCAAGTCCACTGTTTTTCTATTATAACAATTTTAATAGCACTGCAGCTTTCGGTGTTCCCTCTGTGTGGTGCTCTCTGATTTAAGCTTAATGGCTTTTCAGAATAAAGATCCAAACCAAAAAATGTGGACAAGTCCAACAACTGGGAAGTAAGTACCATTATGTTTCCTGGGGTCTTATCTCTATTAAGTATGCAATGATTAAAAGCTTAATTATTTTCAAGAGGTTTTGCAATAATTGCAGAGGCAGCGACTTTTATTAAATGAACAAAAGCTTCTTGCTAAAGAAGACATAACATTTTCATTTACTTTTTACTGGACTTGTTTGGCTGCTTAATTGAGTCCTCTGTTTTATGTCGTACTTTGATGGTGCAATGCTTACTCTACACTTCTGCTATACATTTGTTATAGAAACAGCAGTCATTTTCATTTAGAACCTTTTTAAAATAAAAAAAGTAAATTCTGTATGAGTCAAGCACCCAGCGTCTTTAGAATCAGAAAACAGAAGGCGCTGAAATTATGTAAAAGCTATTGGAGCAAAGCACACATTGCCGGTTTCACAATTTCTTCTACTTTTTGTAAAGCTACAGTATTTCATGAGATGCTGGCATAAAAGTTATGGGTCGTCCCAAATAGAGGATATCCACTCATTTAAGTTGAATGGTAAGTCATAAATGAGTTTATAAACTCATTCATTCATTGAATCTATTCCAACTGGGACTACTAACAGGAGTATTGCCATTGTTACTTTGTTGTACAAAAGTTAAACTGAGACCTCTCCATGTGTTATTTGGGGGCAGGCAACTTACTGTTTATACTCAAATATAAGCCTAGTTTTTCAGCCCTAATTTTGGGCTGAAAAAACGGGGTCCTCGGCTTATATTCAGGTCAATACTTTTAGCCACTGAGGCAAGTTTGGGTCGGTGGCTAAAAGTAGTTTTAAACATTGTGCGCCACTTCTACTGACCCACCCACCCCCATGTTTAAAATGACTTTTAGCCACCAACTCAAGCACTTGCCTCGGTGGCTAAAAGTCATTTTAAACATCACACATACACCCAGCTCACAAAGGAGGAGTTGCCAGGCCCTGCTGCATTTCCCACCCTAGGCTTATACTTGAGTCAATAAATTTTCCCAGTTTTGGGGGTTTAAATTAGGGGACCCAGCTTATACTCAGGGCGACTTATACTTGAGTATATAGTATTCTCTGTCACAGAATTTAAGTTGTATCTACATAGTTTCACAATGCCACTTAGATTCAAAACAGATAAGCTGTATAAAAAGTTCTTAAGGAAGAGATGGAACAAAGCACACAGAAGTGATTTGAAATAAATCGAAATTTAGGGTAACTCATCCTAGTGTTAGTTTTCTGTGCTACTACTTCTTGGTTCCTTCAAGCTTACAGTTCAGGCCTTTAAAGAAGTCCTGCTAAAGTAGAGCAAAGGCTTACCTAGTGCAGCATCCTTTTCATACGGTGACCAAACATTTGGCTGAAATAAACATGCCCTCGAGATCCTGTATACAACGGCACCCTCTTTGCAACTGATTCACAGAAGAACACTGCCTCTAATACAGGGGTGTCCAAACTTTTTGCAAGAAGGCCCGGATTTGGTGAGGTGAAAATGTGTGGGGGCTGACCTTTCAGACACATTTGGCCCCTGGGCCGGACTTTGGACAAATCTCTATAACATGCAAGGAGACGGGGAGGATGCTGCAGCAACAGAGCCAGGGTTGGGTAGGCTGGGCAGGTGGCTGGGGGAGGGGGGATGGACAGAGGCAGGGAAGGCAGGCAAAACTTAAAACTGCAAGCTGATGTCCCCATCCAGTATGAGGAAGGGCCACCTGGTGGGGATGCGTGACAGACTGAGCTGGTGGGGAGAAAAGGCTGCGGGCCGCTCAAAATTTGATAACGGGCCACATTTGGCCCCCGGGCCTGACTTTAGACATGCCTGCTCTAATACAATCGAAAATTTATACAGTCATGACTATAAGCCTGTCCATAAATCTGAACAACTCCCTATTAAAGCTGCCATTCTATCCCTAACTGAAAGATTTTATGGAGCCCTCTCAGATAAAAATGTGACCTGTAAACAGAGAAAGACAGCTTGGCAATTTACCCTTTCTGTCCCATCAGGCTGGCTCTCTTCTTTTAACCACGTAGTAGCTGTCATGACACCAGCTTCCACTCTCCCTTCTCTCTAAAAAAAAAAACAGCAGAACATTTTTAAAGCAATTTTTTGAAAAGTAATTTTACAGCTCGATCAACTTACTGCCTTGCACTGGAATCCTTCTGTACATCAATTTGTACTAGTGCACAACTCATTCTTAGTGCTGAGCAGTGCATAACAAACTTGAACACAAATCAGAAGAATCAGTACGCTTGCGGAAGCCACAGGCCAGAGTTCAGTGGGACACATGTAGTCCCAGTTCAATCCCTTGTATCTCATTCTAGGCAATCTGGGATAAACCCAAGTCTAAAATCATGGCAGCTCAGAACAGATAATACTAATACAGATGGATCACTGTTATAACTTGGTATGAGAACACTTTTTATGTTTAAGCTGGATTCATACAAACTTAAGTATCTTGGAGGGGGGACTACAAGGTCAAAACCCACCAGTTGTATTGAAGAGTATGCATTTTCAACAGCCACAAAAAAGCCATTTGCTAAGCAGAAATTCAGTGAGACAGGGAAAGGGAAAGTGTCTCTTTCAAAAGGGCATGCCTGGTTTGAACCCTAAACATGAGCGCTCTGAACATTTGGATTCAAAGGCACAGGTCACAGACCTTACATTTATGTACATTTCCTAGATGGGGACATAATGGAAAATGTGATGCAGATAAAAATGAGTCAATGGAAAAATACAATGGAAACCATCTTGGACCTCTCTTGCCCAATTTAGAAAGAAAAGCAAAAAATAAAAACTTTTAAACTGTATTAAAAAAAAAAAGTAGTATCGGCCAAGAGAAACATCCCTCTATGCATCTGATGAAGTGGGCTGTCGTCCATAAAAGCTTGTTTTAAATAAAACATTCCAGTCCTTAAGGTGGCAGAAGACCCTGCATACCCATTAGTTTTGCTGCAACAGACAAACAAGTTTGCCCCCAGAAACATTCATCTTATGTTTCCCATAGACTGAGTGTTCTAACAGGTCTGTTATTTTAGCATTTTAAAAATTATTTTATATTTTGAAACATGTATTGTCCAACATGTCAAAACATGCACTTCTCTACTTATACAATAAGACTGAATGTGAACATATAAAGACATTCAAAAGGACAAAGAAAAAACACTACACCTCCAGAATCTCTTTCGTAAGACAGGATCCAGAGTCACGAAACTTGAACAGATTATGGATGCCAAAAAGTTCTCCTTGGTGTTCTTTCGATCCTTGAACTGCCTCAAAATATCGCTTGGCATTTTCACTTCCCACCACTGCACAATGCAGTTGCTAAAACAGAGCCAGACAGAAGATTTTAAAAGCATGTTCTTGTAACGTGTCAAAATTTCCTGGCATTTACAGTCTATACAGAGATGCAGCCAGATTAAGTGTATACGTTCTGTAAGTAGAAAATATTATGTTTTATTTTCCCTGGCAGATGATGCCACTGTAGAGTAATATTAACCCAAGTAATTTTATTATGAGGAAAGAAAATGTGGTCTGGTCTCCTGTGTCCACTGTATACATAAGAAATCAAATAACTACTAACAGCTTAAAACAGACCTACTATTTTCAAAACTTTATCATGTGTTTTTGTTGTTATTAAACATAGGACTAGAATAACTTATTCATACATACCCACAAGCAGCAAATGATAAAACAGGTCAACAACACCTTTGCATTGCCATTATCCTCTAGGATACAGTAAGAATTTACTACTGTATGGAGCATGAAAAAAGGCAAGACTGCATTTAGTCTACACAGATTTCCTTTGCCTTAGAGAGCAACCATCTTAGTTTCTCTAGTCAACATGTTTCAGATCCAAGGTGTGTTGTGGACAATGTGTTTGAATGAGGAGTATGCAGACACAGAAGTGGGGAGATATGGAATCTTACACTGCCTGTCTCCAAGACAGAGAGCAAAGAGATCATTCCTGTACACAGTTAAGAAGCATTGGGCACAATCACACCCAACAGGTATAGCTAAATGTAAGACTATTTAGATTTGGAGTCTTGTGACATTTAACTTGACTTTAACAAATGAAATACCTTATTTTCAAGAAATATACTGCCTATACAGTACTCTGTGCCTAGATGCCCTAAGCACATCTGATCTCGCTTGATTTTGGAAGCTAAGCAGGGTCGGCCCTGGTTAGTACTTGGATGGGAGATCACCAGAGAATACCAGATGCTGTAGGCGCCTGGAGTAGGAACTGGCAAACCACTCCAGTATTCCTGCTAAGAAAATTCCATGCACATGGGGTCATGAAGAGTCGGTCATGACTGTAACGACACAACACACACACACACACACACACACACACACACACACAGTACTTTATAATTCTTGGAGAGAAGGCATACCTTCACATTATAGATACTTTGTTCTTCATAGCTCCTGACCCAAGTCATACATTTTGCCATTAGATCCAAAATAAGGTTTGTCATGAGCCAGGAAAACAGGAATGGAACTGATGTGCACCATGGACAGAGGCAGTGCATAAAATGGAATGGCCTGACACAGCTTAGTTCTCATGTCCATATAGACTCACTTGTTCAACTCACTTAACAAGAAATGCCCAAGATTGGGTTCTTAGGCCCCTAACAATGTTAGGGGCTTTGATATAATATTTTTTGATCCCCTCTTCCATTTCCCAATTTGTCCTGAACATCTGTTATAACATCCAGTTAGGAAAACTGATTAGCAGTCCCCATAGCTGTCTGCTATACATCTGCCATACATGTATTACTCACTACAATTCGAACAAAACCAGGAACCAGATCTTGGGACAGGCCCAGATACCAATTCTATCCCCATGTCTATTCTGGAAACACTATTACAGGACTTAATAATATCATTCGTAACATCAGTAGTGCATACATTTGCTCATCATTCTACATGGAATATGCCATCATATGCTACCAGGGACCCAATGCACTTTATACAAGACAAACAAGCCAGGCTTGGTGCAAATCAAAAAGTGGACAGAAATCTGACAACAGAAATGGTAATAAACTCAGCCTCCAAAAAGTTTGCCTCTGACCTCAGAAAGCATATCACTAAACAAAAGATATTAAAAACAGATTCTGATGAAAGACAGCTATGATTTAATCAAAAGAAAATAATTCACTCCCCAAGTGAACTTAGAGTTTGAATCCAGATAGCGGGAAACAGTGCAAGAAGAAAGGTTTTAAATGAATTAACATGATACTGTGTAAGGATGTGCATGTAACCATCCTTCAGTATCAAAAATGGATGTCCACAAGTTCGGACAATGAATGTGAACATAAAACCACATCATTATTATTGAAGGAACTTGCCACTTATCAACATATAGAAGGAAGCATCAGTAATATTTCTGTTTGTCAAATGTATGCCTACGTCATGGCAAATACTGCATCTTACAATAAATGACAGAAAGGAGGATAAAAATAAGTAATTTACTCTGGTACATTCTGTTACATGACAGGGTTTCCCCCCCCCCCTTACACTGGATAGTCCATTGGTTAGGTAACTGGCTATAGTGTCATAGACAGGGAGTTCAATTCTCCACTGTGTCTCCTTGACACAACTGGACATGACAATCAACAGAGTCCCTTCTAGATGATGATGATCTTCTTTATGAAGTTCTTACCTTATGTATAAGAATTCATAAATTGTTTTAAAGGCATTCAGTCAGCTTTCATGCTTACTCAAATATGCAAATACAAATTAATTTTTTTAAATGAAAACATAATGAAAACAGTACAGTACCTGCTTGTAAACTTGACGTAAATACATAATCTCCTCCACAGTTCCCAAAGATATGAGCCTAAACACTTTCACATCCCTGCACTGGCCAATCCTGTATGCTCTGAAATACCAATATTCCCAGAGTCAAAATAAAGGAAGAATTTCATATGCAGAGTATTAAACAATTTTTAGCAACTGTGTAGTACCTGTCAATAGCCTGAAGATCATTAGCTGGATTCCATGTTGGATCAAACAGTACAACAATATTAGCACCGACAAAATTGAGTCCAAGTCCACCAGCCCTTTACAGTAACAGAAGGAATGAAAAGGTAAAGGATATGAAAAAAACCAGATTATGACATAATTACACAGTGTCATTATATGTTATTAACAATTTTGCTCAACAAGTGATGGCAGTTCTCAATCTTCCCAAATTATGGCTAAAATAGTGTTGTGCAGCTTTATACTATATAAGGTTGATGCTTTCATCACTCATGGCATTTTTTCAGAAATTAAAAATACTGTACGGGGGTTGTGGGGCATGGGGACGTCTTTAACTTCCATAAAATGCTGGTACTGGTAAAACCATTTCAGCAGACAACTTTCAAAAATCAGATTCCCCCATACACACAACCTGTGGCAAAAGGATTGCAGCCTATATGTACAATTAAATGTGCATGGTAAGCTAGAATAGAAACATAGAAGCACTGGGTTGTGAGGGGCCCATAAGGCCATCAAGTCCAACCCCTGCTTGGAGTCGCGTGGGGGGGGCGGCGGCGGCGGGGGGTGATCGGGTTGCTCCGCGCCGCCCCCTGCGCTACTTCGAGAAGCCTTGGAACCACATGGGGGCGGCAGGGGGCAATCGGGTCGCTCTGCGCAGCCCCCCACCCTCGTCCGAGAAGCCTCGGAGCCGCGGGGGGCAGCGGGGGGAGATAGGGTCGCTCCACGCCGCCCCCCACATTCCTTTGAGAAGCCTCGGACCACGTGGGGGATGGCGAGGGCCATCGGGTCGCTCCGCGCCACTCCCCGGGCTCCTCCGAGAAGCCTCAGACAGGCGTGCGATCGCCCCCGCCCCCACCCCACCCACTTCCGCACGTTGCGGATTTTCATGCATCGCAGGTGGGGTGGGTCCCTAACTCCCGCAATCGGCGGGGGGGTGACTGTACTACTCTAACAGTTAAGAAGTTTTTTCCTGGTATTCAACCTAAATTTGGCTTTGTGTAGCTTGAGCCCATTATTGTGTTCCAAGGCATTAGTTAGTCTACCCAATTTTGCATCATTTGCAAATTTAATATGTATTCTCTGCAGTCCTCCATCCAAGTCATTGATAAAAATGCTGAAGACCACCAGGCCCTTCTGGTGCTCCACATATTACCTCCTCCCAGTTTCAGAAGGAGCCACCAATAAACACTGTCTGAGTATCATTCTGTATCCAACTGTGTACATCCACCTAACAATTGTCCACAGCTTACTAATCAGTCCACATCTTACTAATCAGAATATCATAGGGAACTTTGTCAAAGGTTTTGCTGAAGTAAAGATACTGTATGTCTACCACACTCCTGACTAGGGAGGTTACCCGATCAAAAAAGGGGGGGGGATTAGTCTGGCAGGATTTGTTTTTGACATATCCATTACTTCACAATGCCTGCAACCCTTCCCTGCAAAATACATCCCACAAATATTATCCATTTCATCATTGTAAACAAACTTACTGCAGATTTATAATCAGTCCAAATTCTACCCAAGCCACTCCAACCCATGCAGTTGCTATCCATCATCTCTCATAATCTATTGATAAAAGCAATGTAAAATTGCAGCCATTTTTACCACCGCGGGAACCATGTGCATCCACTAGGCATGTTAGGACATCACTATAAACCAGGGGTCCTCAAAGTTTTCAAACAGCGGGCCAGTACACCACCAGCCGGACACCACTGGGGGCTGGATCAGAGCCCCCCCTAAAAAAAGGCCGACATGGGGGGAAAGGGGGGAGGGAGGAACAAGTGGGTGGAGCCCCCCCATAAGCGGCCCATGATCAGTGCATCTCCGGGGGCCCAGCAATGCCTCCTGCTCCAGATTGCCGCCTTGAGGTGCCACTGCTGGGATCCCTCTGCTGCAACTCTTCCTCTTCCTCCTCCTCCTACAGTGGCAGTGGCAGTGGCTGGAGCGGTTCTCCTTCCTTCCTTCCTTCATTACGTTGGGAAGGAGGCGGTAGCCCAGGAAAACTCAGGCCCCTCATCACCTTCTCGGCGGCCACTCAGGATGAGGAGCAGCAGCCGCGGCAAGGGCGGCAAGACTGGTGCTACTACAGGTGGATCCAGCCGTGCGCCCTGGCCATCATGCCCTCACTTCACCCTAGAGGGAAAGCTACCTCCTCTCTTGGCCTGGCCTGGCCCGGCCCGACTTGGTGTGCTGCAAGGGAGGAAGGGAGCGAGCAAGGGCTGGGAAAGAGGGACGAGAGGCAGGAAGGCCTGCTCAAAGCCACCCGCAGTCCGCTCACTGGCCAAGCCCAGCCAGGCTGTGGTGCCTTGTTGGCTCACCAGCCCACCCATCACCAACTGAGGACAAATGCAGCCCTGCCAGCCTCCCAGGAACCAAGCTGGGACCACCATTGGCCTTCCCTTCACTTCCCTTCTCTCTCCGCCACTTCCTCCTTGCTGGTATCTAACCCAGTGGTGGTGGCCTCAGCCTCCGGCCATGGCTGGACTCCCTCCTCCCCTCCCTCCTCCCTTCCCTCGCTCCACAGAGCAAGGCAGCAGGTCAGAGAGGGCTGGGTGGGCAGGAAGTAGCTCCGTTTCCCCCTCAGTCACCCACCGTCCATCCCTCCATTGGTCCACTGCCATGGCTGCTCCGGCTATGAAGGCTGGCTGGCGCAGCCTCTGCTTGCCCCTTTTCTTCCTCACAACCACAGTAACACAGGTGGCAGCCACACAAGGAAGACAAGCAAACAGGGTGGAGGAGGAGCAGGGGTGGGGCCTTAGGGCCATGGAGGGAGTGGGAGACCTTGCCGCAGCACTCCCATTTTAAATTGGCCCGCTTGGCAGCAGCCAGTGCCCTGACCATCTGGGGGGCGGGTGGGGTGAGCAGGGGACCTTGCCGTGGCCCTCCCACTTTGGACTGCCTGACTAGCCATTTTGCCGATCATCTGAGCGGTGGGGGGGAGTTGGGGAAGTGACATAGCCCACCAGTTTGAACTGCCTCAGCAACAGAAACAGCTGCAGAGGCTGGCTTGCTCACGAAGCAGGGGGTACAGTGGGGTGGGGGGCTGCAATTGGTCCCGGGGGCTGGATTCAGGACCCTGGCGGGCCACATCTGGCCCCCGGGCCTTAGTTTAAGGACCCCTGCTATAAACCAAGGGTTTGTGGGAAACCTAGTTGACCTTGGATAAGCCAGCTTGCTGCATTTTGTGTTCTGAATATTCCTTGGTAAGAACAACTACACACACACACACACACACACACACACACACACACACACACACACA
>JAHTLZ010000237.1:40832606-40897154 GCA_023846285.1 Phrynocephalus versicolor | reverse complement strand
CACACACACACACACACACACACACACACACACACACACACACACACTTTGATCCCCAGCATTTTTCTTGTTATATCTGAACATGGCAAAAATCAACTGTCTGGGTGGTTTCTCCCACAACTATCCAGAAAAAATAAATTTTGAAACAAACCTCGGATTCTTTCTGGCTTATTGGGAGAAAAGCAAAACAGAAAACAGACTATTGTCAATGTTCAAGCATGTGTGTTGTCTCGTTACAGTCGTGACTGACTCTTCCTGACTCCATGTCCATGGAGTTTTCTTGGCAGGAATACTGGAGTGGCTTGCCAGTTCCTACTCCAGGCGCCTACAGCACCTGGTATTCCCTGGTGGTCTCCCATCCAAGTACTAGCCAGGCCCAACCCTGCTAAGCTTCCAAAATCAGGCGAGATCTGAGGTCCTTAGGGCATTAGTAATGTTCAAGCATAGTAAGAAGTAAAACACAGACCAAAAGTGCAGTTTGTTTAGCCATTCTGCCTACAAAATGGAACAATTAGAACATGTGACTCAGGACGCAGACTTAGAAAAGAAAGTTAGAAATTATGCTGAATTTAGATTTGTTGTGATATAAAAACCAAAGCCGCCAAATGTGTTTATATATCAGGTTATTTTAATTATTTTCCTAATGACCTTTCATTAAATGTGTTTCCCTGTTCTCAGTGAAAAGTTTTTGCCATATTCAAATAACCTTATTTGCCATACTTTAGTTTGAAGAAGAATACAATTCCTGTTAATCTGGGTTTCCAAAGAAAAGTCAAAATGCATTATACTTTCTAAACACTCTTAAAATTTATGTTTATCTGTGTAACACTTTCCCCCATCATTTTAAAGATCAGGCACTTTCCAAAATAAGCAATATAGAATATTTTTAATTGTCTAAACATCATCCATGTTAGGAAGTTTCAGGGAGACATGGTAATGACTTGTTCTCAAAAAGCACAGTGCTCTTGTCTGGAACATGTATAAACATATTACAGTAATGAACATTTTCCAATTTGCACAAACAAGTGTGCCCTTCCTCTGTGGAAATTTCTTTCAGAGTAAGACACTTTCCTTACAAATACTTCAGAACAATTGAATTTCAAATACCTTTTAGGAAATCACAGCACTGGTAACAGCTTTAAATTAACCCATCAGATTGACATGATCCCTCTTTTGACAACCATTTACCAAATCCCTTAGGTCGTATCCTATTGGGTTTCAGCAGACAAGAAATAACTACCTTTCAAGCGAAAGATACTCTCTTCAAATTGTTTTTGCTCTCAAACAGAACAACAGAAATGCACTACAGATAGTCAAACTTTTGCACAAAGTTGGTAGTTGTTACTGTTCCTGAAATAATAAACAAATTGAATGCATTCCCAAATCTATAATTCCAGCTTCTGCCACTCTAAAAATCTTCCAGCAAGCAGGCAAACATTACGTTAAACAGAGAAAAATAATCTCAGAATCCTAGTCTGTTACGCTGTCTAAAAAAAAGTGTCTGATGCTGGGGGAAGAGCTGGGAGGAGGGGTTCAGCTGGAGCCAGAGGAAAGGGAAGAGTATGACATGGTCTGGCTCTCCCATAAACACAGCTGGAAATATATGAGCACTGGAAACATTAACAAGGGGAGGGGGGCTGAGAACATCTTAGCTGTGCTGGAAGAATGCAATATAAGATCAAGTGGAATGTTTCCATTCTTCACTGGATGAGGAGGGAGTTTGATGGAGCCTGAATCTGTTGTATGTTAGAAGGACAGGGTGAGGAGGCTGCTGGCCCCTATTTATTTTTGTGTACCCCAGCACAGAACTAATAATAGCTAATAATAAACATCTTCCTTGAAGGTGAATATATCGTCCTGTAATGTCAGCACCAGATACAGAAAGATGCTCCACAGAATGGTGATTATATTTCACACTGTTTTGAGTTGACTCAAATGAAAGTGCACCTTTTAAATGGCAGAGATTTAGGAATCTAGACTGACTGACTGCAGTCATAAAATATAATAATAGTTATAAATATTCCTGATCTAATTTGCACATTTCTATTTGTACACGTCACTGCTGGCTTCACTGACAAGAAAACTTAAGAGAAACAGCTTTTGAAAACAAATGTGTTTATAGCCCTGTTGGTACTGAACCTGAAACTAAACTTGAATTTATTTAATATTATCACTCACGAGTTTCTGACCTTAAGTGATATCTGAAAGGGGAAGAAATAGGCTGAAACAATATGGAAATACATAAAAGCTATGACCTATTTCTAGTTTCTACTCTAATAGCCTTGATTAATGCAGTCTACTTTCAAGTCTTCTAATGGCAGACAGTAATATTATTGCTTCTTCTCAAGGAAGTGACAAAATGCAAGTTCAAGCAAGCAAGAGTGCAATAAATTTGCTATAGACCTCTAACTACCTAGACAAAAGCCAACACAGCATTTTCTTACATTGTAGACACGAGGCATATGTTAACTTCTTCCATGCTGTTGAACTCTTTTACTATCTTGACCCTGTCCTCTGCCTTTGTATTTCCATCGAGTCTTCGGTAATCTAGCCCAGATGCCATGCAATATTGTTCCAAAACATCAAGCAACTGATGGAAAAGACAGGGAGACCAGGCAATTAGTATAATTTAAAAACAACGACAATAAAGCAGACAGATCAAGTGTCCTGAAAGTCTGTAACAGTCCAGAGGTGCCCTAGCAGAACTTCTTTCTCAAAGGTCAGAGAGTCACAAATTTTTCGGACTCCAGAAAACACATTTATTTTACATTTGACACAGTAGTTATACATGTTTCAATTACACACTGCTTTCCTGGTTGAATTAACAAAACATTAATTTGATAAAAGGAATTTCACATTATATTTACAATTATACGTCAACCCTGCCATATCATAGTATATTTCACAGACTTAATTAATCACAGACAGGAATTTCATGCATTAAAAAGGCAAGATGGCTTGCCCTAGTCGCAGTATAATCCTATAAATGTCCACTACTAAGTAAGCTTCATGACATGCAAAGGGATTGACTTCAGAGTGAAGTGGGCATATCATTATATCCTGAGTTGCTCTAGAAGATGCTTCATGTGTAATGTTTTCCCCAGCAGGAAAGTATTTCCAAGTAGGAAAACATGAAAACTGCATACAGATCATGGAATAATCACTTATGTGCTGATTGGTGTGAAAATGGAAGCATGCAGCAAAGTAGTCAAATGTGTAACTGTGGCGACTTTGTACTGTAAATATATTTTGTGTGGAGCTTTCTATTTGCTTAAACAGTGTGACAGGTGCTGACTGATAGTTTTATGTTGAATGTGTGCCAAGAATGAGAGTTACGAGAATTGTGATGAGAAAACGAATGTTTATGAATGGAACTCCAAGCTTATTGGTCTGCATAGTTCCAGGATGTACATAAGGGAGCATATAAGAGAAATTTAGTTCTGCGAGTTAAACCTCAGTGTGGGAAAGAGAGGATGAGAACAAGTGCAGACAGCTTCTTCTAAGAAGAAGAAGCTGTCTGTGAAGATTCTCAGTCATCCAGGTGAGTTTATCTGGAAGTTGAGTCATGGCAACTGAACTTCTTTTTCTTGAGACTGAAATGTTTCGCTGCTCATCCAAACAGCTTCGTCAGTCAATGAATGAAGCTGTTTGGATGAGCAGCAAAATGTTTCTATCTCTCAAGAAAGTGAAGTCCCTTTGCCGTGACTCAACTTCCCTCTAAGAAGAAGCTGTAATTAATAGTGTGGCCTTGCTAATTCTTGTGTCAAACCAAGTCTCTCTCTCTCTCTCTCTGGGAGAGAAAGTGTTTTAATACAAAGAAGAAAAGTCAAAGCTCATAAATAGATATCGAGAAACTGACAGCTGAAATATTGTTCTTATACTTTGGTTTTTTTAATTTGTTTACCTTTTACTTTTTTTAAAAAAACTCTCCTCTCATTTATAAACTAGTTGTAAGATATTATACCCATATATACCTCCACTTGGCGCAATAACACTACCAACATCCCCTCTAATTTTCAGCCCCACTGCGCAGGGCTCTGTCCTGTGCCCCTGCACGCTTTGCCCCACACATGTACACCTACCTGCCTGCATGGGTTCCGTGATGACCAAAACAAAAATGGTCATGGAAAAGCCCTGCACGGAGGGGTGCAAAGGCATGAACATGAGCACACGCATCTTAGAAGGAAACTTGGTCACCCACCACAGTAAACAAAACTACAGTGTATTTCTCAAGAAAACATTCTGACTTTTTAAAGGGCAATCTGGAGTCTTCCCTTAGGAGTGGAAGAATTAAAACAGCAGCAAAAAAGGGAACACCAACTGTTTGCTTAGATTGGAGACAGGAATCTTTGTATAGAAAGAGTCCTCCTTCACTGTTTTAAATGCCAACCTGGAACTGAGTGCAGGAACTCGGGGTGACTGTCACACAAATTATTACAGCAAAAGATCCTTTTGTGAAAAAATGCACACAAGTGTAATTGTGCAAGCAGTTATCCCTGGTGGAATGTCCCTTGTACAATTTAATGCATGACTTCTCAAACACCCATTTTTAGAACCAGTACAAGACCTGGATGAGGGAGCCACTTGTGTGACCACCCTTGCATTCCACGTTTCCTCAATAGGATTCTGGCCTCACTGTGAAAAAGCAAAAGCATAACTTATTTCTCCAGTCGTTATGCTTCATTACATCATTACATTATAAGTCATTACATCATTCATCACTTCTGTCATATTAGAAATGGTATGCAACTCACCTTGGTTGAAAACGAAAAAAGAAGCACTTTATCGTTGTTCTTTCTAAAGTGATTTAGAAGTTTCTGCAGCACCTGGAAATGAAGCATGGAAAAGAATACTCACTACACTAATACTGTGTGTGTGTTGTGTTGTTACAGTTGTGACCGACTCTTCGTGACCCCATGTGCATGGAATTTTCTTAGCAGAAATACTGGAGTGGTTTGCCAGTTCCTACTCCAGGCGCCAACAGAACTTGGTATTCCCTGGTGGTCTCCCATCCAAGTATTAACCAGGGCCAACCCTGCTTAACTTCCGAAATCAGGCGAGATCAGATGTGCTTAGGGCATCTAGGCAGCAAACTAATACTACAAATTTCCAAATTTGGGGCTTTCAAAAACACCAACAAAAACTGGGTGTACAAATACAACCTATTTGCCTTTTTACAAAGAATAAGAAAAGAACTAGATTGTTCCACACAACAGTTTGTCTGCAGAATCCAATATGTAAAAAATAAAAAGTTTTAGAAAATACTGTATTACAACATATGAACAGCACTCTACATCAAAGGTGGACAATACATAGCTTGCATGTGGTTTTAGAACCCACCAGGGCTCAGATGGTTGCTGAATTTCAGGTCCAAACTACTCCGCGAAAACCACTCACAATGAGGAACACTGCTTAAAACTTATCCCGATATGCTCAGAAAAGCACAATGAGCTACTCTGAAGCATTATGTAAGAGCGTTCTATGGTGCAAAATGAGGTTCTGAAAACTCCCTGCAGCACACAACATGCGTTGCTCACATTTTGGCAGCAACTGCGGCCACAGCTTGGGAAAGGAGCCCTCCTTGTTGAGCCCCCTTGCTCTGCAGAACATATGTTAATATAACTATAAAATTAAAATTGAGAACACTAAGAAATGTGACTTTAACGCAATTACAACGCAAGAGTGCAATAATCACATTTTATTGCATTATCGCATAGCTGATAGCATGATTTCTTTGTCTATAAGACCATAGCTACACAGCTCATGCTTAAAAAGCGTACCCACCCACAACCTCAACACTACAGACATCCTGAACAGAGCTCACTGCCTTTTAAACCTGCCAGATGACATCCAAGTTCAGGGTTTCTTGGAACATGGCTTTTCAAAATAATCAGTCAGCTGAATGCCTTCCCCTGCACTGACTGTCCTCTATTAGTCTATTTACAGTAGGAGCTGGCTTCTCAGACTCTGCACAGAGCCTGCAATGCCAATAATCCGCCCACACGCAACGTTCTTCTGGTAGGGAAGCAAATAATCCAGCACATTCCGTATAACAGTAATACTGTTATTTTCAAAGGAACCGTGTCCACATCTGGCAACAGTAATTTCAGAGCACTGAGCAGAAGCAAGACACAAAGGGAAAACGGGGTTTTTTCTGCCCTGTGTCTGTAGTCTATTCCCATTTGGCAATAAATATTCAAACTATGTTACTGATTCCATGACAATACTTAACCTCTTAATTTGGACACATTTTCCTGAAAACATGACAACCAAACAATAGAAGGCTTCTCTGTTTAATTCTATAATGTCAAATAAAATTCTCAACACAAGGCAGCAATCATAGTGGTCATGACTCACTTTGTAATGTACTATCAAAGAAGCACAAACTAGAAGTATTTGCAGAAATTTAGTCCACAGTTCATACAGGTATGGCCAAAGTTGAAATGTCCCAAAAGGCAAAAATGTGAGTTTTACCTTTTCATGCTTTTATTTTACTGTATATTATATACACAGACATGCCTGAAAACAAAACAAAACAGTAACACAAAACAAATACGTCCACACATTATTGACCTTCCTGTTGAATATCCTGAAAAACACATTTTCCATCTGTGTTTAATTAAACTAAACCAAGGTGAAGCCATTTCACAATTCTGCAGTACAGTTCTGTAGCCAAAATGGGGGGCTGGGGGTGGGGGGAATTAATAAATACTTATGAATGGAAAGAAATACATATAATTAATGCTGAAACCAAAACAAAACGAGTGAAAAAATGTGATTGAATAGAAAGCAGTAGAATAATCAACAACAACAATAGAAACACTTTAAATTGATGCATAGTGTTTGTCAATAACAGACAACATTGTAACTTCATCATTCACAGGATTGTGTGTGCGCGCGTGCGCGCGCACGCACGCACACACGTCTGTCTGTCTGTCTGTCTGTCTGTCTGTCTGTCTGTCTGTCTGTCTGTCTGTCTGTCTGTCTCAAACCTTGCTCAGCCATGGAAAGTCAACAGTAGCCTGGCAATGGCAACCCATGCCTTGAACATTTTATATACACTATGGGTCACCATAAATCTGAAGTAACTTGGAAGCTTAGGGAAGCAGAGGGGAGCCTTTAATAACGAAACATGGCTACAAGGCACTGTCACTGGGACTGGAAATTCATTATTTTAAAAGACTAGAATCCTAATAAAAATATCTTGCACACAAAATTCTGGTTTTAAAAAAGTGAACCACAATAACTGTGCATACCTATTTTAAAATTAACTATTATCAACTCTAACATTAATAAACTGAACATTAAAAAGTGTTTTCTGGCAAATACGGACTAAGTAAAAAATACTTAAGTCAGATCAAACAATTTTAGAGAACTGAAAATTATAATATAAATTTTCTAAACTAAAAATTTCTAGAAAACCGACATCACTGTGCAGACATAAAATGACAAAAATGAAAAGGGAATTAAATGTCTACACTGACCACTTCAATGTGGGAAAGGTCTCCAACCCCACATTCACCCATTCTTCCACATTATACCCTGCTGCAGGCTAAGGATGTGTAGGGCAAAAAATATTCATACTTCTTTCATTTTAGGTTCTTTGGGAGGGTGCCACTTTTCTTTTCAGATTTTAATACATTTGTCTATTCATGTTAGAGGAAAAGGAATGCTTCATTCAGGTTCTTTCCCATTTCAGAGCTCTAAGAAGCTCTTTAAAACTACTCCAAAAAACAGAGGCAAGGCAACAGACAATTAATCTACTTCAAAAGCTGGAAACAGTTCATGAGAAAGAAAAATCATCATCAGATGCCTTTTTTCCTTCTTTTAGTCAAGCAGGCATTAAAGACAAGCAGCAATAAACATTATCTGAGAAAGGAAAGGGCTAAAAATCAAATCAAATCAAGACAACATACTCAAATAAATCAGGGAAGAATTTAAAAAAATCCCAGTGTCAAAATCCCATAAACCGAGCACGCGCAGAGTCCCGTATGTTGCCAACGGTCAGAAGCCAGGGAAACAGAGTTCAGTCCTTTGTCAAAATCCAGGAGCCAGAGAGATAATCCTTATTACTAGTCCAAGGTCACGACAGGAATGCATTTGGGAACCAGACACCAAGCCAAGGAGCAGAATACAGGTCATAGTCAAGGAACAGTCCAAGGGTCAAGGAGTCAGGCAAGCAGAGTTCAAGGACAGGAACATGAACAACAAGAGTATGGCCGAGGTGACTCGTTGCTTCCACAAAAGCCTTCTCCCTCCCATTGTCAGCTTTATCCTACAAGAGGGGATCCACCCTTACACCTGGGAACCTATTCTGTTAGAACTCAGGACTACTCGACGTAAGTTTCCTATGGGCCTTCATAAATCTTATCCCTGCTTCTACATTGATGCAGGATTCTTTCTGCAACCCTCCTAGGAGGCGTAGCCTCATTAATTACAGCTTCTGGCTGATAAGAAGGGTCTGAAGGCTCCGCTGCTGGCTCTCCATCCATTAACCCCTCAGGTTCAGATTCTGCAGCAGGCAGGGTCCTGACACTATCCCCCCCCCCCAGGGCTCCCCTCTTCCGATGGGCCAGGTTGGTTGGGGTGGGCATCACAGAACTTTTGAACCAGCTCCAGGGCATGCAAATTGGAAGCAGGCTCCCATGACCAATCTTCAGCTCCATAACCTTCCCAATCAATGAAATATTGCAATCCTCCCCGGTGCACTCAGGAGTCTAGGATTTGGCAGACTTCATATTCTTCTCCTTCCACTAAAACCGGTGGAGGAGATTCAAGAGCCGATGGTCTGTTGGGGTCAGGGTCTGCAGCTGAACCAGGAGGGATCGATGGAACACTGGGTGGATGCAAAGTGAAGCAGGGAGTTGCAGGCGGAAAGCAACTGGGCTTGTTTGTTCTAGGATGTGTTAGGGACTGATGAACCGGGGATCCAGTTTTCGGGATCATCCAGGACATCTCAGGTACCAAGTAGAGTGCCAAACGTGGATGCCTGGGCTTAACGGTGGCCCCTCCTGTCTCCTCTTATCTGGCACCTCCTTATATGCTTCCCATAATAGCTCCTGGATGCCATGGAGTTCTTGAGTTGCTCCCATAATAGCTCCTGGATGCCATGGAGTTCTTGAATGCATGTGTCTGTGGCCCATACAGGGGTAGACAGAAGGGTAGTTGGAAAGTACCAGGAATGATAACCGTAGTTGGCCATGAATGGGGTCTGGCAGGTAGAGGAATGCATGGCATTGTTATATGCAAATTCGGCTAATGGCAACAAATCCACCCAGTCATCTTGCTTGTACCATGAATAGCAGCGTAGGTATTGCTCTAAGGTAGCACTGGTATGCTCAATTTGGCTGTCTGACTGTGGGTGTAAGCTGATGACAAGTGGACTTGCATTCCTAGTACTTTATGCAGTGCTTGCCAGAACCAGGACATGAATTGTGGGCCACGGTCTGAAATGAGGTGTGCGGGTAGGCGATGAAACTTGAAGAGGTGTTGCACGTAATGCTGGGCTGTCTCTGATGGGGTGGGAGGCTCGGGGCAAGGAACAAAGTGAGCCATTTTGGTGAATAGGTCCACAAAGACCAGGATGCAGGTAAACACTCTTGAGTGGGTAAGATCTGTGATGAAATCTAAGGAGAAAGGGTTCCAGGGGGCGGAGGGTGTACACTGGATTACACCATTCAGCAAGTGGTAGCAGAGATGATACAAAGATGCACAGTATATTTTCTAATTCCTTCAATGAATGCCCTCCTGAATCTTAATCTCTTTCTGATTTCTTGCTTACAGGTTCCATTTAGATTGATGATTAACCAAAGTATAGCAAATCTTTAGCAACTTTAATTTCTTCATTGTCAACATTAAAGTTCTGTAGTTCTTCTGTAGTCATGATTTTTGACTTGTTCATGTTCAAATGCAGTCCTTCCTGCTTTGGCACTTTCCTTTGACTTTCACTAAAATTTGTTCCAAGTCACTGCTGCTTTCTGTCGGTAAGATGATGTCATCTGTGTATCTTAATGTTTCTTGCACCAATTTTCACTCCTTCATTTGCTAGGTTCTGTGTATATTCTAAACAGATAAGGAGGTAAAAATCTCCCTTGTCTGACACCTTTACCTTTAGTAAACCATTCTGTCTCTCCATATTCTCTCCTAATGGTAGCTTCTAGAGATGGGTATTTCATTTCAGAAGTGGTCTGGTTCCTAAAACGCTGGTCAATCAGGAGCTGTGCAAGAACATACATCATCCCACCTTCCTGTATGATTGGCCTGCGCCAAGTAGAAGGAAAGATGACACATTGGAGCCTGCTTCCTGGTTGGAGTTTTGGCCTGCTTGATCCAAAGGAAGCTATGTCAGTGGCTGATTTCATTCCGGAGGCTGGATCCCAGTTCTGAACAGCAGCTGTGCTGCCATGTTTCATATTCAGAACTGGACCCCCTCTGAAATGAAACACCCATCTCTAGCTGCTTCTCATCCACAGTACAAGTTACGCACCAGGTCAATCAACTGCTGAAGCACACCCAACTGAACATGGTCTAGGGCCCATTGGAAAGGCTTATTCTGTGGTAGGGGTGGCAGCAGCAGCATAAAGTCATTCTTCTCTGCCATTTCATCTGCACAGTTACCCAGCAGATATATTTTAGGTGGTTAAGGGCCTAGTAAATGCCAGCCCCCAGGAACAGAATGCATTTTTCTTACGCTTCATGTTCCAATAGTATGTACAGTGGAACCTCAGATAACGACTGCCCCAGAAAACGAATAAGTCAGATAACGACACATTATTTTCCACCACCACCCACAGCTCCAGCCTCCCTCCGCATTTCTCTTTAACTGACCTGCAGAGCAGGAGGGAAGGCAACACACGCCGCCCGGCTCTCGCACCACCCGAACGCCCAGCAGCGGTGGCGGTGGCGATGGAGGAGAGGGGGGAGGGGGGAGGGGGAGAAACCGCCACACGCCGCCAGGCTCTCACGCCGCCTGAATGCCCAGTGGCGGCAGCGGCGATGGAGAAGAGGGGGAGCAGGGGGTGAGTGGTGGGGGGGAGAAACCACCACACGCCTCCCGCCTCTCGTGCCACCCGAACGCCCAGCAGCGGCGGTGGCAGCAACGGTGATGGAGGAGAGGGAGGCTGGGGGATGGGGGAGAAACCGCCACACACCTCCCGGCTCACGTGCCGCCTGAACGCCCAGCACCAGCAGCGGCAACGGCATTGGAAGCGAGGTGGGGGTCGGGGGTAAGGCCGCGCAAGCGGCGAATGGCTTCTCCCAGATCGCCTGCCTCCTGGGTGATTTGTGCCGGCGGCGCCGACTTCAGAAGAGAGGCGGGGGTGGGGGTGGGGGGGAAGGCTGCACGAGCAGTACGCGGCTTCTCCCGGCTTGCCCACCTCCCGGGTGCCCAGCAGCAGCAATGGCAAAGGAGGGGAGGAGGGGGCCCTGGCGAAGAGAGTGGCGGGCGCAGAGGGGGAAGGCTTTTTGCCTTTCCCCCTGGACCTCCGGAATGGATTAAAATGGTTTCCCATTCATTTTAATGGGAAACCCCGTTTCGGATAACAATTTTTTCGGATAATGACTAATCTCGTTATCCGAGGTACCACTGTATTATGCACCATGGAGTATTTCACCCACTTCTGAGCATGTCAGCTACTACGTAGATGTCCATTTATCTTTCTTCTAAGTAGTGACACCAGTATTTACCTGTCCTTTGTTATTCCCTAATAGCTGATTGAGTGAGATAAGGAGACAGCTTATTACACAATAGTAAAATGTTCAAAAAAGTCTTTGGTCTTAAATAATGAGTCAATGTTACTGAATGGGTAATTCCAGCTACTATTTGCTGCACAGAATAATTTGTCTTTAATTTCATTCCATTCCATTCCATTCCATTCATTCATTCATTCATTCATTCATTCACAGACTATTTTAGCTGCCCCTCTATCAAATTACAGTACCTTCATTTTGCCACTATACTTTGGGTCAGAAACAGTTTTGAAGGCTGCATCTTTGCTAAGTTGCACAAAATCTGGAAACTTGGAAAACACTTCATTGCAGACCCTTGTGATACGTGCTTCCTAAAAAATAAATAATGCAAAGCGTATTACTCACGTTGAACAAATTTTAGCATATCAGTAATTCACATCTGAAGGAAACATATGTCTGTGAAGATTCTCAAGTCATCAAGATGAGGTTATCTGGAAGTTCAGTCATGGGAACTGGACTTCTTTTCTTTTGAGATTGAAAAGTTTCAATCTCAAAAGAAGGCAAGTTGCCATGACTCAACATACAGTTCTGAATGGAAAGGGCTGACAATATATTAGAAGGAAAAAATAACTAACACCTCAAAAATACACACACGCAAAATCTTATTTCATGTTTTCTCCTTCTCTTTCCAAGGATTTCAAGGTGAAATAGTTGGAACAATTTGCTTTTTGAGGAATTACTGTTTGTTGTGATTTGCAGAAAGTTATCCCAGTTGAAAAAGCATCAAGTCCTTCAATGCTTCTAAAATGGGAGCCCACGACACTATGCCTTATTTCATAAGAATTACTCAACTATCTTCAGGGCTAGAAAGAAATGCCTGCAGCCAAAACAAAATAGTTGACTCGACATGGCCTCTTCCAGCCATCCTCACCATCCCTTTTAAATTAGAAGGCTGTAGCAAATAAAGTGTAATGCAATGCACCAAAGCAAGTAAGCACGGTGTGCAGTCTGTTTAACTTTCTAGCCAAAAGGGAAGGGTGTGGAATGATTAGTCGTGGTTTGGAGCAGAAGAGAGTGGAATGAAAAGGATATTTAGTCTGGCAGGACTGAAAGGGGAGGATGTTAGAGGGGAGGTAGCAACAAATGGAGAAAAGATTTACATCACAGTTTGATAGTTTAGGAAGTGGATGGCACAGAATAGCGTGGAGATTCAAATGGAGATTGTTTCAGACTCCCCCCCCATGTCTTTTCTATAAGTAATAAAAGAGAGGAGACAAATGTGGAAGGTAGGTAGCAGCTCCAGGAGTGTCCTGGTATATTCCCAAGGTAAGAACAATCCCTAGTTTTTTCTGTTGTTCTTACAGAGGAGTGGTTCCCAATATTGGGTAACCCAGGTGTTCTTGGACTCCAGCTCCCAGAAAGCTTCGCCGCAAGCTGTGCTGGCTGGGGATTGGGAACCACTGTCAAGAGTAAGGAAGACAGTTGCCAAAATCAGCAGTCTTCCAAGAGCCCTGCTTGGCATTCTATAACCACCCTGTCCACCCCCAATCACCTCTGAGGACAAGAGGAGGGGAAATGACAGATGACATATTTGACCACAGCTTCTGTGTCTACCCTACAACCAAAAGCACTAGTTCACACAGCTCTTGCCATAATTTCAGGTCAAGACAGATATGTTAGCCATAAGTGGCTTTGCAATGAAAGTGGGGGAGGGCTCTGCCCCTCGGTCCACATGCTGCACACGTTTTTAGGTGGAGCTGCTACTGCTCAAAAGGCCGGCGTCATCTGAGAACAATCCTCTCTAGCTGTCACTTTGAAGAGAGAAGGAAGAAGCAAAAGCAGAAGGTGTAGTAGAGATGTCATGGGGTAATGAGTTTGGATAGAATGAAACTCCATATCTGTCAGAGGTACACAGTGGAAAGGGAATATGAAAAGCAACTGAGGTAAATGGGTGAACAGGAATAAGGAACAGAGAAAGGTGGGTGGGGTGGGGGGTAGAATCCAAGGGGGAAAACAGCCAGTGAATTCTTGTGCTCAAATTACAATAATGAACTTAAGCATTAAACAATATACTGTACTTGCAGTTGCAGGAATTAGTGCTGCAGCTTCTGATTAGCAGCCTGTTCTCACAATAATGTTTAATAGAATGGGAAACTAATAAGGCATTGAAATGAAATGTGGACTTTAACAGCTAAGTCAGTGATGGCGAACCTATGGCATGGGTGCCAAAGGTGGCACTCGGAGCCCTTTCTGTGGGCACCCGACATGGCTTTTATTGGCACTTTGCAAAAAAATTAGTGGGTTTTGAATGGCAGTTTGGGCACTCGTTCTCTAAAAGGTTCGCCATCACTGAGCTAAGTGCTCCTTCTTCAAAATACAGTTGGCTGGAAGGCTCAGGCACACTCACCTGCTGTTTGCTAGTGTTGTCTGTCTGTAATAGGGCCACATGATTAGCAATCTTACGAAGAACTGTGAGGTAACTGAAATACAGTGCCTGCATTTTTTCACCATTTGCATTTGTCTGTAGAAATAAAGAACATTTGAAAAATCAGGGATTTTGGACAGCTTAGAGTTATCTGATGAGAGGAAAGTAATATACATGCCAAAAACAGTTTCATTTTTTTTCCTGAAAGAAACTGTTTCCTGACTAAAGAGAATCTGGCATTCTATGGAATTCATGATGCCATAAATGTACACTAAACATAACAGTGCTGAAAACTTGTCATGATATTTGATCTCTAAAACCTTGCACATCAGGAGTCAAGAGAAAATATCTTCCAGTATTTTTTCTCTCTAAGGTACTGTGCAGTGCAGTAGGTATCCTTAACTTTACTTTCATTTTCTGAATAGGAGCTGCCATAACCTTTTAAAATGTAACATACACAATAGACATGTCCTGAAAAATAGCTTCCTATAACTATGCTACTGATTGGACAAAATCATAGAAACATAAAGTTGGAAGAGACCTCAACGGCCACCCAATCCAACCCTCTGCCATTCAGGAACCCCATCACAATATTTCCAACAGATAGCCATCCAGCCTCTGCTTAAAAACCTCCAAAGAAGGAGACTCCACCACCCTCTATGACAGCATATTCCACTGCCGAATAGCTGTAACTGTCATGAAGTTCTTCCTAATGGTCAAATGGAATCTCTTTTCCTGTAGTTTGAAACCACTGCCCCTAGTCCTAGTCTCTGAAGCCATGGAAAACAAACCTGGTCCCTCTTCAATATGACATCCTTTCAAATATTTAAACATAGCTATCATATCCCCCCTCAACCTTCTTTTTGAAAGGCTAAACATTCCCAGTTCCATAAACCGCTTCTCATAAGACATTTCTTCCAGACTTTCAACCATCCCGGTCACCCTCCTCTGTACCCACTCGAGGTTGTCAACATCCTTTTTAAATTGTGGTGCACAAAACTGGACACAGTACTCCAGGCTGGGTCTGACCAGAGCAGAATACAGTGGTATTATCACTTCCCTTGATCTAGATACTATGGTTCTATTGATACAACCAAGAATCGCATTGGCTTTCCTGGCCGCCGCATCACACTGCTATCTCATGTTCAATTTGTGGTCCACCAAGACTCCCAGATCCCTTTCACAGGTACTATTTTCCAGCCAGGTATCTCCCATCTTATATCTGTGCAATTCATTCTTTTTACCTAAATGCAACACCATACATTTCCCTCTGTTGAAACTCATTCCGTTACCTTTGTCCCAGCACTCTAATCTGTCAAGGTCATTTTGGATTTTCATCCTATTCTCTAAGGAATTAGCAACCCCCCCCCAATTTGGTATAATCTGCAAATTTAATTAGGATACTCTCTATTCCTTCCTCCAAGTCATTAATAAAGATATTGAACAGCACGGGACCCAGAACAGAACCCTGGGGCACTCCACTGGTCACATATCTCCAAGATGAAGAGAGGCCATTTATGATCACCCTTTGGGTGCAATCAGTCAACCAATTACAAATCCACCTAACAGTAGCACTATCTATCCCACTTTCTACTAACTTCTTAGCAAGAATACCATGAGGAACCTTATTGAAGGCCTTACTAAAGGCCAGATAAGCAATATCTACAGCATTCCCCTGAACCACCAGGCCTTTAATTTTATCAATTTTATCAAAGAAAAAGATCAAATTAGTCTGGCATGACCTGTTTTTAAGAAACCCGTGTTGACTTCTTGCAATGACAGCATTGTTTGTTAAATAATTACAGATTGCCTGTTTAATAATCTGCTCTAGGATCTCTCCAGAACTGAAGTCAAGCTGACAGAGTGGTGATTATTTGGGTCCTCTTTTTTCCCCTTTTTGAAGATGGGGACAACATTAGCCCTCCTCCAATCAATGGGGACTTCCCCTGTTCTCCAGGACTTCTCAAAGATTATTGCCAATGGTTCTGAAATTACTTCTGCCAGTTCTTTTAATATCCTTGGGTATTGCATAATTTATGCCTCTGGAAGCATGATAACCTCACTGGCAGGGAGAAATTTTCAGTAAGTAAAGACTGTCTCCTTCTATCCCACAGTAGGTCCAAATGGCAAGCAATCTGCTTAATTGTGTGGAAGGTGTGGAAGCCATATGGCGGAAGAAGTTATTAGTAACTGATAATCTGTCCCTACCAGTAACATTAGCCAGTTACAGAGTTTTTCAGTAATTAAAGACTTCTTTCTGTACCACAGGTCTTACAGTTGCCACACAATTGATGACAGTACTTGTAAATCAGCCAAAACAGTCTGAGACATCATCACAGTGTTAATTTCTGCAAACAGGATTTTGGTCATTATATTTATAATACACAAAAATTATGTGATCTTCCACACATGATTACTGAAACTAGATGCATTACTCAAATATGAACTACAGACCAAATACCCATAAGAAGGGAGAGGCATTTTAAGTTTAATTACATACAGTATAGAAGATGTCAGGGATATAAGAAGTCTGGATAGAAACCATAAGTCCTTTTTCTGTTAGAAAATGTTGCATTTTTTCTATACCTACAAAACAACAAACATAAGAATATATTTCTGGAAGTTGAGTCATGGCCATTGGACTTCTTTTTCTTGAGAGATTGAAACATTTCACTGCTCATCCAAACAGCCATTGTTCATATTATGAGCCTATTTCAGACCAGGTGACAAGAGGTCAAAGTGAACTATAAAATGGAGGACTCTCTCTCTTTGTTTTAAATATACTTTTTATTTTTAAAACAAAGAAAGTAAAAACAGATACATTGCTTATCTCCTGCTATGTTACATATATCAGAAGTTTTGCCCAATATATCAGCCTAGTTATTTCATAATTCTCTTTTCATCTTAAGCAAGATTTTCCATATTTCCATATTTACTAAATATTAATATTGTTCTAATATTTTTCCATCAGTATCCTGTTCGTCTTTGCTTATCTCTGTCTTCATCTAATACAAAAATTCAGGTAATAGGTTACAATATTGTATTCGCTAGTTTAGTTTTAGCAACACAGTATTCCCAATCCTAAAACTTAATTCTTCGTTTAACTAAACAGTTTAGATTATATTTGACTAATTCAATATATACTAGATATATGCTTACATCTATTTTAGTCTAATATAAGAAGTGAAGATAGTGAAGCACAAAGTTAAGCTAGTCTGTCTAGTCTACAACCTTAGATATGTAATAGACATCATCAACTCATATTTTCTCTGTTCTTATAAATTTTACCAAGTTTTCATAGCCTTATATGTCTAAGATAAATACTTAATGGGTTATTAAAAGGTGGGAAAGCATTACATCTTGATCTCTCTGTTTCTTGTTGTATTAAAAGGGAAAATCCTTCTCTTTCTTTGCCTGGCTAACATTTAAAGCTCTAACAAATTGACATCACAAGCTGGTTTCCACATTCCATTTTCCATTAGGTAGATAATTTTAACAGCTTTCTATCACATGGTTATGTCTAACTAAAACAAGTAATCGGCTGGCTTGCAGATTTCTGTTATCCATTTTCCATATCGTTATTGTTCATTGTAATCCATTAATAGTTTTTTATGTGATTGATTCATTAAGCCAGTGATTCATACATTGCTTTCCTGTTGGTCCATCCCGTAGTGCAAAAACCTCCAGCACAAATTCCCCCTGGATATTCCTTGAAATTTGTAAATGGGGGAAATGCCCTGTTCCAATCCCATGCCTCTAACAAGGTTAAAATTGAGATTCTCCTCTACTTCTGAAGAGGCTTCTGTCTCCCAAGCAAACAGTTTATAAGGTTGCATATTAGAGTGAATGCTCTGTTCCAGCTTACTGCTCAAATCAGGATTGAAGATGAGACTTTTCTCCTCTTCTAGAGAAAGCTTAGTCTCCCTAGCAGTGCTAGATTCCACATTCTCCAAGTATTCCTCCTGAATATTTCTTGTTACTTGTATATTTAGCTCAGTGTTCTGATCCAGATTGAAGTCGGGACTCTCATCTGCTTCTGAATTGAACTCTGGAAAGAGCTCAGGCTGAAGAGAGTCGGCTAGACTTTGGATTTTATCAAGCATATCCATAAATTGCTCATCTGCATTGGTTCCCGGCTCATTATTTCACTCAGTTTTATTCCACTTTAAAGAGTTAATCACTTCCAGAAGGGAGGGGTGTAAAAAGGAGAGCAAGGACAGGAAGAAGTGAAAGAGAAAACATCTAAGTAAGTTATCTAAAAAGTTTGTTTTGGAAACATTGAGACTTCCAAGGTCAAATCGTTTCTTTTTTCTTCTCCCAGCCGGGCAAATGACTAAGTAGAACAACATATAAATGTAAACGCTTCTAAATAATGCTATCTTAAAGTTTAATCTCCCAACATACGCTTGTAGCCGCCTTTTCAGGAAGGGGGGGAATGAGTACTTACTGAAGCAGAAAAGAAAAGTGACCAAGATGCAGCTCACATAGAGAGAAAGATGGGGAAAACATACAATCTTAGTTGCGGCAGTCAGGTTCCAAAATATCTACAAGATTATTTACATTGTCCGGTGTATACAGTTTGAACCGCCGCCATGAAAGATGGCAGACGGCCTTTCCCCCAGCAGGAGAGATGAGGTAATTTCTGATGCTACGAAGCTTGCCACCGCAATTCTTTGCAGCTCCCAGATGCTGCCTCTCTTCACCCACCCCCTCCAAGAGGGGCTTACCCTTTCAGGTCCTGTTTATCTGGAGGAATTCAGCCTAATAAGCTGGAGAGCTTATCAAGGCATCTCACTGTGGCGAAACCGGACCCAGAACCCCAAAATGGAGGACTCTCTAATAGCGTTCTTCAGACTGACAAAGCTGTTTGGATGAGCAGCGAAACGTTTCAATCTCTCAAGAAAAAGAAGTCTAACTGCCATGACTCAACTTCCAGAAAAACTCACCTGGATGACTGATAATCTTCATGGACATAAGAATGTATGGGAAATAAGATAGCCAAACACTGCAATGGCAGAACATATTATACCACACACTGTGTCTCATTCAAGAAACTGAGATTATGAATTGTAGAAAGTCAAAGTCCTCTTTGTTTTTATAGATCATGCAGTGACCCACTGCATGCACGGTTCTGCTTTCTCTACAAATACACAAGAGAGTACTATACTTCCTGGGACAAGAATATACAAGCCCCTTTGCTATTAGTGAGGGATTCCCAAGCTCTACTATGCATGTCACGAAAAGGATGAATGAATGAATGAATGAATGAATGAATGAATGAATGAATGAATGAATGAATGAATGAGAATATCACATTTTAATGCCATCCTACATTTATAAAAAGTTCCTTCAGATCAGAAAGTTAGCATAATAGCAATGGATAGAGCTTGAAACTTCTCTACTACGGCAGTTTTGTGTTTGCCTGCTTTACTTGCAGGGTATTTTGTACTACAAAGGACAAAAAAGTCACCCATAGTTACTTGTGACATGGTACAGTGTGGTCTGCCATCTCAAATCTATGCAGGCAAGATCATATCTAATCAGGGCACAGAAGAACCAGTTACTTATGGAAATATGGAAATATGTGTCTTTGAGGTCTATGACCCCGAACCAATCTCCTTTTTGAAGAAAAGTAAGCAACTTCTTGTATCTCATATACTTGTTTAGATAAACATAGGTCTAAGGTGGGTCGCAGGCCACCATCCTTTTTTGGCACTGTGAAGTACCTTGAGTAGTGACCTAGTCGATGATTTAACATGGAAAATAGGTTGAATTGCGCCTTTTTGAAGAAGTGAGGAAACCACCTCCAGCAAACGAGAAGGTTCTGTATGAAGAAAATTTCCCATAGGTGGATTTGAGGAAAATTCCAGCTGGTAGTCATGAGAAACAATTGACAGCAGCCAACGGTCGGAAGTAACTGCCTACCAGTGAGGTAGAAATGGGGAGAGGTGGATGTTAGGTGGGGCGTCAGAAGTCGCGGTGAGATTTGTCTCTAGTACAGGATGAATGGGTGGAAGCGGATTTAGACTTCCTAAACTTTGAGGAGGTGTAGGCACCCGAGAATTGGCGGGACTGCCTGTCATGGAAGGAAGGCCTGGAGAAAATGGAATGAAAGGGCTGGTTGAAATATGGCTTACACCATGGGAAAACGAAAAGGCTGAGGTTGGGTCTGGGGAACAATTAGCATAATGGGCACCAGCCATTATTGGTTGTCGCCAACCTCACAAAGTCTAGACACCAAACAAAGATATGTTGAGGGAATAAATGGAGAGAAACCTTATCAAGAATTTTATTTATTTATTCATCTTCCCCCTTCATGACAATAAGCTGAAAGTCCAAACTAATCCTCAACCTACTCCAGACCTCTGGGGCCTCAAAACAATGTTGCCTCCCTCCATTCCTCTATGGCAGAGGATACTATGAGATTTGTAGATGATTCCTTGGCAGTTTGTAGTCCAGCTATCAGAACTGTTAACAGTGGTTGCTTTCCATACGACAAATCAGATCTATAACACTTTACACAATTGCTCAGGTATTCACAGTGTTCCTTTTTTTTTTTTTTTGTATTTCTAAACCACATTTAACCTGAAACAGCTCTAGAAGTCTCATGCAATAGCTTCAATAGACTAGCAATGAAATCAGCAACTGTTTCAAATAGCTACTTTCTATGCCATGCCTGGCTAGTTTTTAGGCAATGATTCATTGACAAGTTATGCTGTGGTAGTTTGAATGAGGTAAACATGACAAAAGTTAAGTTTATGCATTTTATGGCTCCCATGAGAGTGGTGATAGTAAAATAGAATCTACCATGCTTTAGCAATATAACTTCTAAAGAGCATACCACAAAGCATTCACTATGCTTTTATGGGGATGTCATATTTTATACTGCCTAACTAGTCTACTTCACAGATAACATGAGGTGTATTAGTGGTTAACTTCCTGAGCTAGTCTGCTTGAAATAAATCAATAGCAAAGAAATGGAACAGTCTAACAGTAGTACTGCTATGAGCCATGAATCAATCCAATGCAATTTTAGGCACAAATATTTGTCATCATGTCGCAAAAAAAAATCAGATGATATTTTAGGCTTATATATCTTGATTTTTTTAATGTTATGTGACATCAAGTCAAAACAAACTTATAGTGACCTTAATAGGGCATTTCAGGCAAGTGAGATAATTAAAGAGTTACTTTAGTTTACCAGTTCCACACCACCTGTGAGTTTCCATGGCAGAGTAGGGATTCGAATCCCAGTCTCCTGACTACAAGTCCATCACTCTATACACTACACTTGATAATTACAGTAGTACTCCGACTTACGAGGGGCCCAACCTACGAAAATCCCGACTTACAAGCGTTCTTCAGCACTCCCCCCACCAGCTGCTTACAAGCAAGATTGGGGATTCCCCGTCTTGCAAGCAGTGTGTGTGTGGGGGAGGGGGTGTCGGGATTTGAATTGCCTTTCAGTCATTGAGGCAAACGCTGCCTCAGTGACTGGAAGGCAATTCAAAAGTGGTGCGCTGTTTCTTCCCCCCCGCACGGGGAGGGAGAGAAGCGGCACTCCGGGGGGGGGAGCAGCGGTGGTTTAAAAGGTCTTTAGGCACCGAGGCAAGCGGTTGCCTGGGTGCCTAAAGACCTTTTAAACCACCTGCCGCTTATCTCCCAGCTCCCAGTTGGGGGAGGGGAAAGAGAAGCAACAGGTGGTTTAAACGGTCTTTAGCCACCAAGGCAACCATTTGCCTTGGTGCCTAAAGACCTTTTAAACCAGCTGCCGCTTCTATCCCAGTTCCCAGTGGGAGGAGGGAGAGAAGCAGCGGGTGGTTTAAAGGGTCTTTAGCCAATGAGGCAAGCAGTTGCCTGGGTGCCTAAAGACCTTTTCTCTCGACAACCCATCCAGTGGGGGGAGGGGAGAGAAGCAGTGGGTGATTTAAAAGATCTTTAGACACCCAGGGAAGCGGTTGCCTGGGTGCCTAAAAACCTTTTAAACCACCCGCCGCTTCTCTCCCCAATGCGCCCGGTGGGGGAGGCGGAGCCACGGGTGGTTTAAAGCGGTTTCCCATAGGAATGCATTGAAATCTGTTCGTCCAGAATGGATTAATTGAATTTCAATGCATTCCAATGGGAAACCGCTCCCCAACATAACGAGTAACCGACTTGCGAGCGTTCACGAATTAATCTCGTAAGTCGGGGTACCACTGTATTTGACCAGAACTAATCTATGTTAGAAAAAAATTAAAAATGGTCATGCATAATGTAGGAAAGGAAATAATTCACCAGTCACAAAGAGCCTTCCTCCTACCCACATCTCCTTCATCCCTGTAATATTCCAATCTGAAATAGGGATTCTTTGACATAATAGAGAAAAAATAAAATAAAATACCAGACCTTGTCTGCACGCCACTTCAAGTAGAAGAATGACCAACACACAAACACCTTTCTAGGCTTGGAAAGGAGAGTGCGAGAGTAATTTACTTTTTCAAGAGTGCTTTTTAATTTACTTTTTCAATCAATCATGTCAAAGGATTGCTATTTCAGATGACAAGCAATTTTTAAATAGATTAAAAACCCCACAGCAACAGACACAATTTACAATGATAGAATAAAATAATTTGCTTCAGATAAAAAAAAAAAAACTGGGCATACATTTCTACACACCCATGTGTGATGTAGTCACCTTTTAAAACATCCATTCAAAACACACTAAACCCAATTTTTAAAATAAATATTTCATTAATGTAACCACGCTCTCAGCTGAGCATCCAGATCCACATCTTTTGTGTCTCACATTCCATTTCCTTTCTTCCCTTTTTCCATTTACACGTCACATAAATAACATTCACTTGCCACAAGCTACTGTACCTTCCATTTGCATCTACAAAAGCAGTTTCAGTGTTATGGTGTATGAAATATCAGTCAATACTACAGGTACCATAATGCCAGTGCTATTTTGAGATTTCTTCAGAATCATAAGCAAAAAGTCAATGCAGATACAAAGAACAGCAGATATACGCTATAGACACAAACATGAGCTAAAATCAAAATTGTAACACACACACCCAAAAAAACTTACTTTGTAACAACAATTCTTCCTTTTGTGGCCACTGTTACAGCTACACAGTTCACGTGCTTGAAGTACTACGTGTACATCTTCTGTCTCCAATGCAGCCTTATACACCGCTCGCTGGAACTCTGTCAGAGAACAGTATACTATCTAGCAACATGAAATGGAAAACAAGGGAAGGGGTTAAAAAAACAGAGATGTGAATGTTAAAATATTGTGAGCACTCCATGTAACTTTTGGGTGCTAGATCTCAAACAAATAAGAGGAAGTACTTTTTCACCCAGAATATCACTGGTCTATGGAATTCTCTGCCAGAAGAAGTGGTGATAGCTGTCAGCCTTGACAGCTTTAAGAAAGGATTGGACAAGTTCATGGAGAACAAGGGTATCAATGGCTATCATTATGGATGCCTAAGGACAACCTCTTGGTTGGAGATAGGCAGGATATCTCTCAATGCCACTTACAGGGAATCATAAGCGGGTGAAGACATCTGCTTGGGAATACCCTGAAACAAATTCTGAGCTGCTGTGTGAGACAGCATGCTGGACTGGATGGGCCGTGGCCTGTTCCAGCAAGACTGTTCTTATGTTATTATGTTGATGATGATCAAGTGTTTTCTGCACTGCACAGCACGGTTTAGTGAGCCATTGAGTTTAAGGTTAAGCAAAACAGCACTTCAGAACTATGGAAAACATGATTACTCACTAATATCTTAATCCCAAATCACACCATCTGTTAAGAACACAAAAGATAAGTTGTGGCGTTCATTCTCCACTTGAGGCTGGTATGACCAAGGAAGTGAAAGGAAGGGACTCAAACACCTAACCAAAAGACTAAAGATTCTGAATCGCTTTAAAGATCTGTTTGCTTTTCCTTGGCATGAACTATTATAATGCAGACAGAGTGAATAAAGAGGACCAGCCAGTTTTTAAAACTGACATTCTGTACAGTGGTACAAAAAACCTTATCCTTCTCTTTTAAAGACTATGGGTGGCATCTCCATGACATTTTTTGGTCTCAACCAGCAGGATACAGAGATCCCAATATCACTTCTGAATTCAGGCCACCCACAAAGTAACAGCACCATGCTGTGCTATAATAATCCAATGGTATTATACTCACATATACTTCAACATATATTCACATTATCAAGAGAATGGGACAAACTAAAAGCTGGTAGATTAAAGGCAACCGAGTGACATTGCAGTTAATCTTCTTTTTCGAAAACACAGTTGGTCTGCATTATTACATGCTTTCAATACAAGGCAGGTATAAACAAGAATGGGAGGTTAGCAGACTAAGGCATATCTTTATTAAAAGTATGCCCAATTATGTGTTCTCTAAAACTCAATGAAACATCCTAGACAACTGAAAAGCATATTTAATTATGATGATGGCAAGCCCAGGGAGTTCATAATTAGCTTTTTACAATGTGTGTCAATAGCCTGCTCTCTCTCTCTCTCTCTCTCTCTCACACACACACACACACACACACACACAGAGGGGGGGAGAGAGAGAGAAAGAGAGAGAGAGAGAACTGCTGCTCTTCGTGGTAATTTTATATACAGTAAATTCACACTTGAGCAATTGTCCCTGCATAGACCACAGGTAGGGCCTTCCAAAAAATCGTTGGAAGATGGTCAGTATTTATTCCCTCTCTCATCCCTATGTACAGTACTTTGCTGGAATTACCACAGTACATTTGGAAGAAACCTCCATTTACTATGTGATCAAGGCAGGTTAAAAAAGAGCAAACAAATGGCACAACTACACAACATGGAAAATAACAGTTTGATCCACTGAGATTCAGCCCATGGAAGCAAGAAAGAGGTGAAACTGCTGTAACCATCTGGACCACAACTTACATGAGTTAGTAGGGACAGTGATAGAAAGCCTGGTTTGCACAGAGCGCTAACAGTCGAAGCTGCCTTAAGGTGTTAACAAGGGTTAACTGGCCATTTCTATCTTTTTCTTTTTTTAAAATTGTTCCCCTTAGTGATGGTGTATTCCAGTGCTGAGCTCAATGCGCTTAGAGAATCAGTTCCCACTTAGTTGCAGGGAACGGATACATCAACAAGCACCCCGTTGCTTCAGATCAGGTGATCACTCTGGGCAGAAAATGGACAAAAGTGAGGCCAAACCAACTGGAACAATTTATACCACCTTTGAACAAAAAGACGATCATGCACTTTAAAAAAAGCGATTACACAATGGTGTTTCTTGCACTGAGCTTTACATTGTGTTGTCATCAGGTTTGAATTCACATTCATCTGTGCCCAATGCAACATAAATTGTGAGATACCTGACCAAAGTAGCTGCCCCCAAAGTCCCACAAAATACCTAACAGAGGCCAATACGTAGGAGAGGAAAGTTCTGTCTAACTTTCTTGTGCAGTGAGGAAGATGTTCATTGCTTCTCAGCCTTTTAACAAGCACACTGAGGACCGCAGGATGGTATAATTCTTCTACCTCATCCTGCAGAAGGGATACTGCTGCACGTGATGGTAAGGAGGGAAGCCAAGTAGAAAATTTTCCAAATATTAGCAGCGTATGTAGGTCGATTTGCACACAGGACTATACCAAAGCCACAAACCAGAACACAACAACAAAATGTGTTATTAATAGAGTATTTCTCACACATGCTTTAGACATTAGAATTGTTGTTCTAAAACAATGACGACAATCAAAAGGACAATCATTTCTTCCATTACTCCATCTCTACATGTAGAGCTGGAGGAATAATTCATTTACTGGCACTTAAGTCCCTTTCAGCCTTCCTCCTGTCCATACATGTAGCTTCACCAGTGCCTTCCGATGTACAAGAAACTGCAAGAATCGTCTCTCAAGTCTAAAAACCTACTAGATAAGCGGCGTGAAATCTACATTAAGATTTTTTTTTAAAGTGTAAAGTGCTGGTTCTCACCCTGTCTTCCTTTCGAGGCAGCTGATCGTTAATAAGAGTCTTTGTACGCCTTAAGAAATAGTCTGACATTTTTTTAGCTAGTCTTTGCATTGCCTTTCGACCAGTCGCCAGCTCTCTTTTTGTTGCCGTGTGCCTCTGACCATGCTCCACTGGGTCAGAAAATTCTTTCTTGAAGTGTCTTTCACTACCCAAAAGCCCTGGCACAGCCCTGAGAAAAAGAGGAAAATCAATACACATGTTGCAATTGTTTTTGCCCATCCCAGGTGTGACCTTTGATTTATAAGACTCTACCAGTACATAGCTCTGGATCATGTTAACTAAGAAAAAAAATAGACACTACCACTAATACATCATTTGTTCAAGGCAACACATTCGCGTTTCTTCTGGGTTTTCATTTATTCAAAAAAAGTTATTGTTTATCTTCTGGCAACAAACCACAAAATGAAGCAAGCTAAATTTGCAAATCCCAAGAAATTGGAAACGTTTTGTTTCTGCAGTGGCAATAAGATGGATGTTCTACACTTGAGGACATGCTATTTCTAACACTCAACTCTCAACAGTCTGCGCCAAGACTAATTTGGTTGTGGTTCAGGAGGGCATTCCTAATCATGGCAGCACTTCCACGCAATAATTTCCCCATCCAAATTAGGTGGAGATCCAATGTAGGATGGTTTCACCATTGACTAAAGACCTACTAATTTTTTTGTCCAGACTATTTCCTGATCACTTTCCTATCTCATAATATTGTCAATTCCTCATCCTTTTAATGAATTAGCCTGTTGGTTTTCAATTTGTTTTGCTTCTAATCAGTCTTAAGCTACCTTGGGATTTTCAAAATGAAAAGCAGTGGTCAGAATCCTATTACACTTTTTTTTCCAGCACAGCACCATTAGCATCACGTCTCATGACAAGTTGCCACAACTTAAGGCCTTTTGTCACACATATCGTCACATGAATGCTATATAATTTTGCTCTCTGATGGATACACTGATTGTGTCAATGGACACAACTAACAGTTCCAGTCAGTATACTTCAAATTCTAATTAATTATGGCTACTTTCCTAACTACAAACGCTAGCCTAAGAGTAAATCCCACTGGCCCAATCAAGCTTAATTCTGGGAAGACTATTATAGATTTACAGCAAGGGTCTCAATACATATTCTCAAATATGTTCATTTTGGTAGTTTATCCCATTTAACTTTATTTGAAGTCAAGATGTACCCCTGAAAATCATACCCATGTTGTCATATTCAGTGAAAGGTAATGCTGGTGCCTTCATAAGACCAGCCATCTGGTTAGTTGTGGTTTCATTTTGCAACCATCAGATAAAGAATATGGACTTGCCTTATATTACGAGCATTAAATGGGTAACTAATTGCCATATATGTACAGTATATATTTCAGATCTGCATGAAAACCCATCTTGCATGCACATAAATTAATTAGACGATTTAAAGATCTGCACATTTGATATTAACTTTTTTTGATACTTACCAGTCCATGACACACCAAAGTTCCTTCATGTTGTTTTGAAGAATTGTCCCAGTAAGTCCTAGCCGAATCTTACAAGTTAAAGCCTTCATTGTCTGAGTTGTTTGGGACTTTGGATTCTTGATTCTATGCACTTCATCTACAATGACAGCTGACCACTCTATGCTATAAAGAAAGAGAAAAAAAGTAATAAGCCTCCTAAATCCTCCTAATGTATTAGTCACAATAAGGTTTCCCACAATACATAAAAGAACATACAGTACAGTACTGTACTCCATGGGTTGAACTTTCCATGGCATCAACATAAAACAAACACAACATAATAAATACAACATGGATTAACTGAAAGGTAAAAACTTTAGTGTCTATGTTCCAATTATGCTGTGCTGCATGCATGATGAGATTGGCTGCCATGATAACAATGAATGCAATAGCTCTAAACAATGATGCTGTCCTCTATTCAAATTTGTCTCCTAATTCTTCTGCTTACAGCCTGAATTGGTGATTTGTGTGTGTACAAGTAAAATTGTGTTAACTGCAGTGACATAGGGCCACTAATTAACAAGACTGCTAATTGTGTTCCATCGCATCAATGGGAATGCAACCAGCATTTAATTAATTAGTGGCAATCTGCCACTGTAATGCATGTTATTTCACCTAAACATGTAGAAACTGGCAACAAGATTTTGGCCAACACTTTTTTTCTTAGACTTCTTTTTTCCATTTTGTTTACCTTCAATAATCAATTGTAAAACTATACTTTTAATTTCTCATTATGTGCCTATTCTAACTTCATATATTTTGTTTTATGGTTATTTGGTTTTTATTTCGACATCTTAGTACATCTTCATTAATCACCATCTCAGTGTAAAAAGTCTTAAGTATTCTGTAATAAATTCACATTTCACTTGGTTCTAACTATGTGTTAATGTCCACAACTCCATGTGACACACTGCAATCAAGAATACAGAAGACTATACAATGCATGTTTCAGCACTGATTTTAAAATTTTACTGCATACTACATTCCTCAACTTAAGAAAATTGCTCCAGGCCATTTATATTCTGATATTTTATTTCAAGATTATTTTCCCACAGTTCACGGAACAACATTCCAAGGTACCTTTTGTCACCACAAGTTCATTTTCGATCTTCAGCTATATTTCTTGAGCTTATTATTTTTACTGATTACCATAAACTTGATTTTCTTAACATTGGCCAGTATCCTGTTCATTATCTATGCACATAACTGCAGAAGATGTCACAGTAATATGAAAAATGTCAGTTTTCTGCAGCTGACAGTTCTTTAAATCAGTACTACAGCCTCCACAGCTACAGCTCTGGGCACATGTAAATATCAACCTTGATTTTAAAACTGCACTAATTATTTACTGTATTATTTATTTATCTTTGCAAATGATTTAAATAACCAGGTAGTAATACAGCTCTATTTTCATATACTGTAATATCTATCACTGACCTTGCATTTTGGGGAGGGGGGGTGTATTCACAGTGCAACTCCTTACTACATTTATCAACTGTCCCTATATGAGGGATGGACCTTGTGCTTTGGAAACCTGCCAATGTAATTTGTCAGCAGAATCTGACAACTATCAAAATAGTGGTTGGTGTAAAATCCACTGTGTTCATTTTTGGATAAAACCTTCCCAAAATTCCAAGATTTCTTTGTAAACTGGATGAAAAGAGCTGGAGATCATCATCATCATCAACAACAACAACAACAACAACAACAACCATGCCAATGAGAAAGTAAAAGAGATTTTCTATTTCCAAATTCAGGAAAAAATAAAAATGGCACAGTACCTTCCAACTTTAGTCTCCTTTAGAGGCCATCTAACAGCTGCAAACGAATCTACTATGCCAATTAATTATACTGTAATATTTTAAAATGAGTGTCAGGAAATAAAGTAACTGTAGTATCCAGATATCATTTACCTTTGAGTTATTTATTTATATATATCAGAAAGGCAGTGAGATTTTTACCACATTGGTTGTGAAAACAAAGCTTGAAGAAACAAGCATTTTTAATCAAAGCTTTAACGTTTGATAAACCACAGTTCTATTTCCAGTACTAAAATTTCTTTGAAGAAAATACCTATATGGAATTTCACTCATTCAAAAATAAGCAATTGGAGAAAGGAAAGACATTCACTAGCAAAATAATGCTCAGCTCCAAACAAAAGTCTATATAATTAAAGAAGATTGAAATTTCCACTTGGAACACACCATTTTGCAGCACAGTTGACACGTTATCTCCTTTATCCTAGATCTGCTTTACATCTATCATGTTTGAAGACTCTGGGTGAAGCCCAACAGATTCCATTGGCCAAAGAGAAATCCATCAGTGAAGGAACACATTCTGACACAATGAATTCTTCTCCGGAACTCCCCTCTAACCAATCTATTTTGAAAGGATCTTAACAGACCCTTCAGAGCAGAGGAACTGCTGTTGTGTGATGCTGGATGGGACTGTTTTTTTCCTAAGCTTGTTTAATTGGAAGCTACAGATTGTGCTGTAGGCGCCTGGAGTAGGAACTGGCAAACCACTCCAGTATTCCTGCCAAGAAAACTCCATGGACATGGGGTCACGAAGGGTCGGTCACGACTATAACGACACAACACAGAGAGAGAGAGAGAGAGAGAGAGATTTCAATTGCAACACCGTCTGCATAAGGGTTACAGCTTCTATTCACACCTTCTCTTACTCCTTGCTAAAATATTTCATGAACTTGCACTCAGTTACAGAATTTAGTTACCTATTAAGATCATCCAAAAAAAGACGAAGCGTTTCATATGTGGTTAGCACAATCTCACATTTTCCTTGTTTGATTCGATTCAGTTCATAATCTTTCCGATTGCCATGCAAAATTATAACCTGGAAATAGCCCCAGGTGTCCAATTCATCTTTCCAGTTATACAGTACAGAAAGGGGGGCTACAATCAGGAAAGCCTGGATGGGTAAAAGAACATGCAATATTACTATATACAAAAACATTTTGATAAGAGAATCACTGTATTTTCTTGTATGTTGTGAACTATTCAGAGGGTTAATAACATTAACGGGGTTGTAGAGAAGTGGAAATAATAAATTAAAGAAATAATTGCACATAAATAAATCACAAGTACCGGTAAATGTAGTCCATTCCTCTATTTTTGCAGTCCCGGCAAGTAACAAAAATGAGAGGCTGTTGACAAATATTACAGGAGCAATAGGTAACAAAAGTGATTTCCAGATGAAACATGGCATGAATAAGTGATTTCCAGATGAAACATGGTGGGAATATGTCTGATCATTGGGCCAGAAACAGCATCTAGATGACTGAGAATTGTGCTGTTGAACCCATCTAACAAGAAGAGATGCAAGATTTCTGAAAACTTTGGAAAAACTTATATTTCTGTTTTTTTCCAAAGTTTTTTTTTATTTCAAAATTTCTGGAATTTTTTTTTATTTCTAGCAACAAATGAAATATGTGGCCAAGTACCTCCTCTTCTAGTCAATACTAATTGACTAATGATGCCTTTCCCAATTTATTTTTCGCGGATTTTCAATTATCGCGGTTTGGGTCAGGTCCCTAGCCCCCGCAATAGGCCGGGGGGGGGGGTTCACTGTATCAAGGTTCCACGCTAGAAAAAAAAACTTTGCCTTGAGACAAGAAATGTCAGTTGTGCACAATTTGTACACTTCTCCATCCCTTTTAGCAGGATCCAAGAATGAAGTGATCTTCTACAGGACCTTAAATGTGAAACAGGCTCACTGATTTAAAAAAAATGTTCCTGGAAGAAATCTTTTATCATCACTTTTGCTATGCAAATTGCGGAATTATGGGCCAGCATTCTATTTGCAAACTCAGAAGATAATGTCCTCAGAGCGCACTGCTCCACAAGATATTTTGCTTTACACAGGCTGGAGACCACCCCACTGGAACTCAAAGGATGCTTATATTTGCACAGGGACCTCCCAGAAATAATTTTGCTCAAGATCAGAAAAATTCCAACCACCAGCACAACAGAACGTAGTGTGCGGGAAACACACTACAAGGATTCTGGCCATGGTCCATATAATATCACATAAATAAGCATATTTCTACCAGACAATATCAATACAGGTATACTTATGCTAAACTCTTACTCTCTTTGGCACAGATGATTTTTCTTTTTTCATAGTTCTTAGCAAGAAATCAGGCATGTTGTTTTCAATATCTGCACGTGTCCCCTTTTTGTGAAGCACTGCAGCCAGAAATGATATCACCTAGGGGGAAAAAACATAATTTGACACTTTTAAGAAAGGGAATATAGCCTGAGAATATTTCAAAAATAAGCTTTGGCTGGGGATAGTTGAACTCATAGCCAAAGGTGCATTATGCTATGGCTTGCCTTCTGAGAAGTGTGGCCAGCCACTACTCGGGTGACCACAGCTCCAGATATAAATATTCACGAAGAACTCTATATCTACTGCTGCAACAAAAGCACACAGCATGCCACCTAGTAAAACAAGGGGTACCTAAATACAAGCTACCAAATACTCTGGTCATGCACCAGCACAGAAAACGCTCAAACATCTAAGCACACAAAATATCCTATAGTGAAATGTGTACTAACACCTCAACTCCTCCACAAATAAGTAAGTTGCAAAAACAGGACTCCTATTGCGGGCGATTCCCACGCTCCCCCTATGCACTGGTAAAGCCAATTGGGATCAAATTGTTGGAATCGAATCACAGCATACAAGCAGTCTTCACTTAACAACCAAATTCTGGTCCCATGACTAGGTCATCAAGTGAATTGGTCAATAAGTGAGGGCCTTAATGATGGGAGACTTGTAGTGTGTTGAGGCTACGCTCCTTGCATGCGGGCCAGAGTAGGGAGGCTCCTTGAGAGGCCACGGGAGAAGCAAAATAAAAAGAGAGGAAAATCGAGCAGGATGGAGGGGTATCCAATGTGCCACCCTGCTTGAGTTTGCTCTCCTCCCCGGCGGAGGCATTGTGATGCTCGTAGCAACACTCGTCCCTGGGAAGCAGCAAAGGAGGATGAAGGTGGGCTCTGTGTGGAGATGATTCCTTCCCTCCAAAGCATAACTAAATCCACTGGACTGCATCCATTCTTTTTAATAGGAACATTTGAGTTTCTCCATGTTATATATATTGATCATTCTTACTCCATTTATGTGTTGCTCCTTCTACATTTGTTTTCAACATCCTTTCTTATTTTTCAAACCATTTCTAGTCAATTGCGTATAGGCTACAAATTTTATTCTAGTCTCAAGCAGAGAGATTCTGCAACCAAGTAGTTAACCCATGGTATGGACATGAAATTCTAGCCAACCTCTTTTGTGAGTGTTGGCATTTTGTGCGTATAGTATGTGGTCTATGGGGCCCCAGAACTAATCATCTGAGTTTCCATTGTTTCTTATGGGGAAGTTTGCTTTGATATACAAGTGCTTTGGTTTACAAGCATGTTCCCGGAACATAATATGCTCGTAAACCAAGGTATTTCTGTATCTATATCAATGAGGATGCATCTATGAACCAAAGGGTAGTAGGGTGGGGCAGTCATGCCCTTCTACCAGCAGCAAGGTCTGCTATGAAGGAGAGGAAACACCTGTGCTGAAATCTCAATTACACTATGGAAAGCTCCATAAGAAGAGATTTGCTGCAGACAGTGGCATTTGCATGGGGAGTAGAAATGCACTTACCCATGCCAGCCACACAGCCACGGACTTGCACAACACTGGCTCTTTGGCTTGGAAACGGAGATGAGCACCACCCCTAGAGTCAGACATGACTAGCATGCAAGTGCGGGGGGGGGGAACCGTTACCTTTACCTTACCTGTAGGAACAAGCTAAAATGCTTTTGAGGTGCTAGGTAACATGGCAGTACAGTCACCCCCTGCCATTTCACGGTTCAGGTACTGCGGTCCCACTATATTGCGGGATTGCAGTACCTGCGGGGGGGGGAGCGATCACATCCCTCCCCGCTGCCCGCCGCCCCCTCTGGGAGGCCTCAGAGACATGTAGGGGGTGGCGGGGAGTGATCAAATCGCTCCCCGACGCCCCCACCCGCCCCTCTGATCGCCCCCCCACCCCCACCCGACCCGCTTCCGCATATCACGGATTTTCATGTATCGCGGGTCGGGTGGGTCCCTAACCCCCGCGATAGGCGGGGATTACTGTACTGCTTCACCCCACCCTTTTACTTAGGATTGCTTTTTAAATCATTACATAGTTTCTATTTTTTAACATATATATCATCGTTCAATTTACTCTGCCCTAGTAATCGAAACATTAGGCTTTAAATTTAAAAAGAGGAATAGGGAGAGAATAAAATACCTGTACTGTTTTCCCAAGTCCCATGTCATCTCCCAGAATACACCCATTTTTATGAGCATAGTGATTGTATAAAAACTGTGCACCTTCCCTCTGGTAATCACGTAAATATCTATTAATTGTATAAGGGATCTGATGCCCCTCCTTGGACAACTCAAAGGAAACTGCCAAGGAGGGAAGTCTTCTGTCAGGAAAATAAGGCTTCTCCAAATCTTCGTCGTCAAATATTAAGCTTCTTTCTGCATCTTTACTTGCTTTGATCCTACAAAGGTTTGCTACTAGCATTTTCTTTTCTTCCAATTCTTCAAAAGAAATCATTGCAAATAAGTTCCCATTCTCATCTGTTTCCAAGGATGTTATTGTGGCTTCACAAAGCATTCCATTTTCAGAAAAAGGGGCAAGGCACTTATCTCCAACATGCCATCTGTCTGTAAAAAGCAAATGCAAAAAAAAAAAAAAAATCAGACAGGGAAAAAATGATAGTAGTGTAATCTACTCAACATGGATTTTTAAGAAGACTTCTGAATATGATACAGACAAGATTTGGAGCGGGAAGGGTAGAGCACTAGAGCAGTTTTGACCTTTTCCCATTACCCAGCCTAAGGGCAGGGCAAGACATAAATCTAATTCAATAAACAAACCGCAAAACTAGCTAGTTTGTCATTTTGATAAGTATGTCTTTCCAGTTCTGTTATTTTTTTACAGAAACATCAATCCATCCCATTAAGGACCACACTGGTGGGGACACATATAAAACAAGCGCTAACATATATATCATTTAAATAGCAATATATGCAATCAATATAAATGAAATAAAAATAGGAACAAGAGTAGGAATACTCTACTAACAAATATTCAAAAAGAACAGCTTGTACATTTGTTCTGATAACATTAGTGACATTTCAAAATGCTGGCTTGGAGAGTCCAACAACATCTGGAGTGCACAGGTTTCAAGGGCTCATGCTCTTCACAACCATGTTAGCAAGGGAGTTGTCCCTGGACCCATGCAGCATTCAGATGGATAGGCAAAAGGTCAGGAAGAGGACTTCATTTTTGGAGGAAAGACATGGTCCTGACACACATGAATCTTGCTTGGTAAACTACTCAGAAGCCAGTCATGCTAAATCATGTGGAATTTAAATAAATGTACCTTTTATTTTTGAGGAAATGGGTAGGCAATTCCAGTCTATGGCAATCCTTCATGCAGATTAATCCTACTTAATTAAGTGGATCCTAATGCCAAGTAAAGACACTTAGGATCAGATTGAGTAAGATCATGGACAATTAAATGAAGAAAGCTCTTGCTATACTTAGCAATGCTTATGTCTGAGTGAATATATAAAGTTCTGATACATTAAATTGATACTATGTAGTGAGGTTCCTATCATTATTTTCTCCTTGAAGACTGCTCTACTGAACAAAAAACTTACCTGCTAAATCATCATACATTTCCAACTGCATCAAAACATGGACCTCTTAGACACCTAAAAAAAATGGAAAAAGCAGTAACATCTGAAGCACATACTATGAAATGGCATTTATGTGAATTTTAAGTTGCTTTGTTTTAAAGGCCAGTGGCTAAACCAAAAGAGCAAAAATACTGCCCTAAATACCAAATTAAATCCACATGAACTCTGACATACAGACATTCTCATGATGAAATAACAAGAACTCCATGCTCCACCTTTAAAGGTCCAAAATTTTGCATAACTTTATTGAAATACATAGCTTGAAGCTACGCATACCAGGAACACCCTAGAGGCCTTGCTAATAATTCCCAAGCAGCTAATGCACACCCTGCAGTCCGCTAGAATCTCTCTAAGTGCATCATTAGCATTACGGCTGGGATTATTTGTCACCAGCACTGGACTCACTCAAGCAGTTCTAAACTGCTACACTTACATCTAACAGAAAGGGCAAGCAAGCAGGGTTTTGCAAGAGGCAACTAGGCCATATCAAGAAAACACAATTCAGAATATAATAGAATAGAATTTATTGTAATTGTATAAAGTACGAGAGTAAAAAGTGCCATCCAATCTGCTCATTCACACACCCCAGTAAAAAAATCCAAGACATAAAATCTACCATTTAAGAACAAACATCCATACACATACTCCTACATTCACACACAGAACATCACTTGTACTCATTTAAAACTGACATAAAACCAAACATACATACACACAGCTCTACACTCTCCCACCTGACAACATTCATAACCAATACATAAAAACTACAATTTAAAAAACAACAACCATACACAATTCCCCCATACAATATACATGTTACACATTCAACACTGATATTACCCATCAACTTAATTTTTAACAGAATTTAGCATGGTTACTATGATAGGTGGAAATACAATCATAAGTACTGTATAGGGAGTATAGAGCAGGGGACTCAGCGCACAGCCCTGTGGGGAGCCAGTACCAAGACTGAAATCCGTAGATGTATACTGACCTATTCTTACCCTCTGACTATGTCTGGACAAAAAAACTATTTATCCATTTCACATCAACAGTGGTTAACAACACCAAGCTCTTCGCTACTCTACTCATGACTAACAGCTTATACCCCAAAATAATTTAGCCAAAGGTTCATAGAACACTTTTGCTTTTCTTCAATTCAGCTTATTTCTACAATGCTCTGTTTGTTTTTTAGGTATGCCCCCTAAAAAAATTAGAGGCTATGGCTGTAACCTCACATATAGGGGAGGTTTGAGTGACCTGAGGCTCCCCATAAGGTGCTGAATTTCAACTCCTATCACCCCCATCTCTGCCTCTCTTAATTAGGACTATACACACAAAAAGCAAGTCACAAAAGAGGTTAGTTAGAAGTCCATGTCCACATCATGGTTTACGTACCTGCCTGCAGAATCTGCTCTGCTTGGGACTAACAACTGGATTTTACTTATATTTTTAATGTGACAACAATAATAAAGTGCAATTTGTAGCACTATACACACTTGACCAGCTGCCCCATGACTAGAAAAAACAAGAATGAAAAAACAAGAATGTTGGAAAAAATTAAATAAAAAGTAAAGAAAAATAAAACCCTAACCTGCACTCTTCTTTGAACTCGTTCCTGGCTGGTGCAAGGAAGACCTCTGTTCCTCTCTCCTCCCGCTGCTTTAGAGGCTGCCTGAGATGGAACGCTCCAGTCACTCACTCACAATCTGGGGGGGGGCACTATTGGATCACTTATGATCATGTGACCTGCTCCAGTTACTTGTATTGCAAGACACTGCTTGTTGATCAAGGCAAAATTTAGAATAAATGTTTGCTGGCCATGCAACTCTTATTTGTCTCTCCTGTTCTGTGGGAACACCTTATTACTTGCTTCAAATAAATATAATCTTGTATATAGTATATGAAATACCCAACAATTACTATATTCCTATTTTCTTTTTACATGGACTTTATTTACAAAATCAGGAGGACTGGCATAGATTAATTTAGTGCAAAATAGAAAATGTTGAAAGCAAAAAGATGGGCCCTATGTCAAGATGATGACAATAAATAAAAAGGATGATATTGGTGTGGTGACCCTTCCTCTCTTAAAGAGGGAAAAGTTTTCCTTTTAAAGGCGTACTTCATTTGAAGGGCTGTTCAGTCCAAGTCTGGTTTAAAGATAATCTTTTCGGTGATCTAGCTCCTTCTTTTTGGAGATGTTTAAGTGGTCTAAATAACAGCTACTTTCATGTTACCAAGTTCTATTATACTGCCCACTTGCTTTTCCTAAATGAAAAAGTCCTGTATCATAAGTATTCCATCCTGCCATCATTTTATTTCTATTTATTGATATTGTAAATCAGCAGCCAGAATGCTGACCCATACTAAAGCAGCTCCACTGGCTGCCAAACACCTACAGGGCACAATTCAAGGTGCTGACCTTAACCTACAAAGCACAAAATGTCCAGGGTCCTAGCTACCTCAAAGATCGACTCTCGTAATATGAACCAGCTCGGGTGCTAAGATCATCAGGAGAGGCCTTTCTCTCCATCCCACCACCTTCACAGGTGCATCTCATAAGAACACATGAAAGGGCCTTCTCTGTTGCTGCTCCCAGACTCTGGAACTCCCTCCTGCTGGAGGCCAGGACTGCCCCATCTCTGCTGTCTTTGCAGAAGCAGGCAATGACTTTAATCTTCAGGCAAACTTTTCCTGAATGAGGGTCTTCCTATGTAACTTTATATGGATTCCCATACATGATTGCATTGACTGATTTCATACGAATACCAGTGTAAGTCCATGTTACTTTCCACCCCCATAATGGATTTTTCTTTTCCTTGAGTGCTGTTTGTAGCTCTACTGTTTTCTTTTAATGTTCTAAGATGCCTCTTTTAATTCCCTGTTCTTAACTTGAATATGTCTTAAATGTTCCGGGCTGTAATTGCTCCTCATGATTGTAGCCACCTTGGGTCCTTTTTCCAAGGAGAAAGGTGGGATAAAAACATTCAAAATGAATAATAAATAAATAAATCCTATAGCAGTGATGGCAAACCTTTTAGAGACTGAGTGCCCAAACTGCAATTCAAAATCCACTAATTTTTCACAAAGTGTCAATACAGCAATTTAACCTGAATCCAGGTGGCTGTGAAGGGGTGATGTCGGTTACCCACAGAGACGGCTCCAAGTGCCACCTTTGGCACCCATGCCATAGGTTTGCAAACACAGTCCTATAGTATTCACTATATTTATATATCTAAATATGTAACAAATGTGGAGCCTGTCCAGACTGGCCACGTGATTGTCTGTGGAGGGTCAGAGGAAGTGAACTTATTTTATGTCTGCCAAAATATCGCTGATGCAATGAATCACTGTGTTTACACTTTTTCAAAAAAATTTATTGTGTGTGTATATTCCCAATCAAGAAACTGCTCACAATCACAGTTTCAACCTGATATACAGAGAGGCAGTTACACATATAAAAGTCAACAAACTGATTCATCACACCAGTGATTATACAGCAGACTTAAAAAAAAATCACTTCCTCTCTGTTTATTTTTAGAGTATTTTTACCCGGCCTTTCTCCTTGGAAAAGGACCCAAGGCAGCTTACAGTAATGAGGGATAATATACAGCCCAGTGCAATTAAGACATGTTCAAGTACAGTATTTGAGAACAAGGAATTGAGGGACATCTTACAGCATTAATAGACAAACATTACATTACATTCCTATGACCCTCTGCAGATGATCAGCCTAGAAAAGAGGGGCCCAAGTGCACCAAAAAAGGGGCAAACATGCGCCTCAGGTTGTGTTACTCCCAAGAGAGTCACCACCCGTTCCTTTTGCGCGGAAGGCTCCTGCACAGCATGGCCGACACCTTCCCTCCCACCCCCGGGAAAAGAGAAAGCCCGCCGGTTCCAAAGCCGAGCATCCCACCCTCGCGCGCCCCTCACCCGAGCCGACGCTTCCGTTGTTTTTCCGGGATTTAAATGCCAGCCACGCCACTTGCCCGTCCAAGCCACCAACGAAATCTCGCGAGAGGAGCTGGGTCTTTTCATCAGCCGAGCCGGTCGTACAGCCGCCGCTTTTGGCTTTCCAGAGAGAATCACCATAGACTTTTAAGAGTAGAGTCGCGAGCACCATTCAGATGCGGTTTGTCCCCCCCCTCCTTTATTTTAGTGCAGTAAAAAAAGACGCTTTTAAGCAACTTTTTTATTTTTCTAGCAGTCTACGAAGGTATCATCCATAGTCTAATCTTTATTTTAAGTCTCGCCCTACACAAAATGGAGAGCTGCCCGTAAAGTCCAATGGAAGGACGCAGAAAGACCCACGAGAAAGTCCAAGGATTTATTATATGTTTCGTTTTTAATGGCGGCGAGCTTCCTAGCCGTGGCTCTATTCTCCCTTACAGACAACGGCATGAGAATCCGGAATTCCTATTACAGCATTTCTCTTTTATGACATTGTATTGGCTTGTGACTCTATCATTTCCTATTTCTATGGAGAGTATATGCGATGCTCAAAGCGAAAACGCTACCAATTCTCGCGACAAGAAAGATTCAGTTTCCCTCCGCTAGCTTAAAACAAAAGAAAAATGAAAGAAAGACTAAAAAGAGAGAAAGAGGGAGAGAGAAAACGTAGTGACACCCAACTGTTCGTTTAGTCTCCTTTGCACTTACTTAGGGGGCGTTAGCAAAGGAATTTTGCTTTTCCGCTGCAATTTTTGTGCGTAGTTCGAGAAGATCACATAACATGAATAAGCTGGACTTGAACCAGCAGCTGTGGGAAACCCTCTGCTCTTCATGCCACGCATGGGAGGAGATGACGGGGTGGGAAGGGGAGGGAATTTTACTTGAAAAAGTTTTTCTTCAAAGAAAATAAATCACAAAATTCGTGCCCTCTGAGAAACTGGACTACAAAGGGAAACGGTCACGCAGCAGAAAAGGTAAAAGAAAGGCTTTGTGCTACATGGGACTTCGCTCCTGTTGCAACAACTTCAGTATTTGTATAACTCAGATTTTTTTAAAAAGTGTATAGAACAGAGTATGGACAAATCTAAGAATTGGCTGCAGAAGGGACTTGAGTTCCCCTTCCCTGCAAATCTTAGTATTTGAAGGTAATGAAGTGACACATAACAGCCAAATAGTCTTTGAACCCCCCCCCCAAAAAAAAACACCTTCAGCCTCCCCTGTTCTTGCTTCTCAACTGTAAAGCACTCCCCCTCCCTCCACACACACACAATGTCAGCATGCCTACTCAGGCAAGAAAGAGTGAGTAATATCCCACCAGTCATGTCTGTTCAGCATTTTAAAAAGTGAATTACTCATAAGAAAGCATGGGCAGCAAAACCCTTTGCACATACTAAATATAACATGTATTGGGATCATCCACATAAAAGCCACATCTTCATCCCAGCACTAGGCCGGTGGCACAGAGAAGAAAACTGATTCAAGTCAGTGCAACAAAAGGCGGAGGGAGAGGAACATCCACTCACTGGGGTCAGAAATCCATGGCTTTAAATGCTTACTATTGCAAAACTGACCCTCCCTGTAATGACATGTACAGCTGCTCTCTCCCAAACATGCAAAGTACAGGCAAAAATCAAAGAAAAACAAAACAAAACAAAAGACACAAGCATGTGGCACCTTAAAGACTAACTTTCATATTTTAATATAACGTTTTGTGGACACGTCCACTTCTTCAGACATATAGCAGCAGAATGAGGTGTGAAATATAATATGAGATGGGATATACATTTCATACCAGATACAGGTGAGACTTCATTGAAGACAGCTCCAACTTGCCTTCTCACTCTTGCCTAGCTTCCCTCGCTGTTGTGCTTCCCTCCCTGGGATACCTTCCCTTCATCTTCATATTTTGGCCCTATAAGTTACATTCATGTTTCCTTATCTATGCAGGATGAAATGGAGAGAAAAAATTATCCACAGATGCTCGTGTAACAGGGAGAGATTACCATACAGCAGCAGCATTGTTTATGAATGTCCTACCTTCCTTGGCAACACTGCAGCCGCTGCACATGTTCTGACCATACGCAGCCTCTGCACATGTTCTTTTAGCACTCTCCCACATACAGCCAGTAGCAGTGGAGGAAGCAGCTAGGGACATGGGGTGAAGAGAGAGGAAGCAAGTACAGCATGTTGTCACACTCCACTTAATTTTGAGAGGATGGGTTGGGGAGGGAAGGGGTTTTATTTTATTTTTTCTGTAGTAGGTAGAGGCAGTGGTAGAAGACTGCTGCTCTGCTCACCTCTAATGTTTCGCTTTTAAGGCATCAAGGTATCAGTTCAGTAGTCAATCCTGTTGAGTTCAATGATCATACTTACTGTTCCATGTACATTGAGAATAGCAGACTGTAGCTTCTTGTCAGCTTACAAAAGAAAAAGAAAGTGGCATGTGGTTATAGCAAAGTACCTGCCCATATTTCCTTTAGGCGTGTGTTTTTCAATTCTTGCATTATTGAGAATGAAAGAACACTTTTTGCATTGTATTTAATTTGTGTTGTACTCTTCTAGTACATTTCTTCACAAAGTATTCTTATAGACCAGATTTTATGTGGGCACCTTTATGCTGAACACATGTCAATGAATACTAAGCAATTTATTTTTAATTATATTTTCTGATAAAATGAATGTTCTGAGATTGTAGACCAAGATTTAAGAAGCTACAGAAGTCTCCATTTTCTTTAGACTGTCAGAGCAATTTTCTGTTAAAAAATGCATGTATCCTGTTGCTTATACGCAGCATGGTCTGTGTCAGTCTCAGTTCCTCTTTCTCCACCATTTGCAGAAAGGGGATCCACTGACCCTTGCACAAGTGGAAATCCCCCTTATTTTGAACAAGGTGATCTCCAGATCGCATAATTGCACGCCAGAGACTGCCAGGAAATGGTTCAAATTTGTATCAGTTATGTGACATCAGTCATTGTTCTTATAATTTTGATGGCTGTTGTGGGTTTTTCGGGCTGTTTGGCCGTGTTCTGGAAGTTTTTCTTCCTGACGTTTAACCAGTCTCTGTGTCCGGGATCTTCAGATGGCAGGCTCTGAAGATGCCAGCCACAGAGGCTGGCAAAATGTCAGGAAGAAAAACTTCCAGAACATGGCCAAACAGCCTGAAAAACCCACAACACGACAGCCTTCAGATCTCAGCCGTGAACACCTTTGAGAATACATTTTTATAATTCTGATTGACTGTGCCTGGTATTTATTGAATAATAATAATACCTTGGAATACTAGAAACAAATAACATCCTGCACATAAAAGTTAAAGAACTTACAGAAAAGGAATACATCAAGACTGCAGAAAATCTTAAAATCAAAATTAAATGGTAGAAATACAGTCAAAGCCAGAAACACATGGACATCCATTTTAGCTCCCACATTGTTGAACTTTTACACCAATAAGATAGTGTCAAACCTATCTAATCCTGACTTTTGCCCCACAAAACTATTCACTGTCCTCTTTCAGTTCTTTTATATGCCATTGATGCAGTATTGCTGTCTTTAATATGTATGGGCTTAAGACAACTTTTGGAAGCCCTTTCTTCTAATGCAACAAAGAGCAGTTAATATTAACTATTTCAAAATCAAGGTATTAGCAGAAGCACAAATGGACCATAAATGGAAAAACCACAGAGCATGTGTCAAGTTATAAATATTTAGGTTCAGTCTTTCACTCCTCTGGATCCTGGCCCTCCCATATAAAGTATGCTGCAACAAATGCTTGCAAAAAGTGTCACAACTCTAATCAGATTTCTTCTAACACGAAAGGGGGGGGGCAATATGTTCCATTGATAGTCCAACTAGGGCTCAAGTCATCACACAAATGCTCTATGATTCCCAATTGTTTGCAAATTCCGATCTGCACCCCCTTGAGATTGTCCAGACAAAATTTTTGAGAGCTATACAGTACTTGCAATACATCCTTGTGTCCCTGAGGCAGCTCTCCGCCTAGACTGAGAGTGGTTTAGTCTCCATCAGAGTGCACACCAAGGTTTCCATGATTAATCATTAGCTAAAGCTTATTTTTTCCCCAGAAGGTTTGCCACCATTGATTCTTTTGGACAGGTTCCATTTGGAATGGAAGCATTATCTGACAAATGAAGCACTGCAAATTTGCAAAGGATTTGGGTCATAGAACTTCAAGAACTTTTAGGTTCAATGGACAAATCTAGTGCTGTAAAAAATACGGCTTTTGTACATCCCGCCTATTTTAACAGCATTACATTATCTAAATTTAGAAGAGTTCTTACCTCAGCTAGAAGTAATCCCTTTTGTTGCCAGCAGTTTAGTCATTAATGGCTGTGTGTTGTGTTATTTTTGAGGGGACCGCATATTTACACTGTTATACAAGGTGTACTGTATGCTTGCTGCTTTACATTATAGCCTAGTGTCATTTCTTCAGTATTGTCACATGAAAAGTTATACTAAAATATTTACGAAATGTGATGGGGTGTACTCACTTCTGTAATATACTGTATACTGCATCAATATTTAACAGATACTAAGGTTTTTGATTAAAACATGTATCTGTTATGTGGCACCTGTCAATGTTTTTATATTTTTGATTGCAGAGCTGGGAGCGACAGATGCCTGTTTAAACTAAATGTGTCACCTTTGTGAGATATGTAAGCCCCCTCTTTTCGACTTAATCAAATAAAACTAGGAGCAGCAGTAATCTCCTTATCGATTAAGCCAGAGTGGCTTTGCTGACTCTTTCTGTCCCACCTTTTAGAAAGTGTTACAACTTACAATAGTAAGGTATGCATAGTGATAACTATCTCCTGAACTTTGCTCTCAGGTTTTCATTTAAAAATGTACTGTATTTTTACCCTTATAAGACACACTTTTTTCACCCTCAAAATTAAGGGGAAATGTCTATGCGCCTTATAGGGTGTCTACAGAAGTCCCCGCTACATATATATATCACAGATTTTCATTTAGAGATAAGATACCTTCATGGAGCCTCTCCCATCTCTGCTGCAGCAGGGATTCCACAGTTCCAATCACCTGGTTTGCAAAGAGGCTTCCTCCAGGGAGCCTCGCCCCACCCCTCCCCTTCTGCAGCCAAGATCCTCCAGTCAAAAATCACCTTTTTTTTTTTTTTGCAAAGAGATCGCCACAGAGCCTCTGCCCTCCCCTCCTGAAGCCTGGATTCCACAGCTCCAATTACCTGGTTTGAAAACCTCCCCTTTTGCAGTTTGGATTCCACAGCCCCAATTACCTCATTTGCAAACCTCCTCTTTTGCAGCTTGGATTCCACAGCCCCAATTACCTCTTTGCAAGTCTCCCCTTCCCCCACCATAAAACCTTAGGCTAAACATTATTTTCTTGTTTTTCTCCTCTAAAAACTTTGTGCATCTTATGGCCCAGTGCGTCTTATAGGGTGAAAATATGGTAATAGTACTGCTTTATCTGATAAAGCTGTTGCAAGACTAGGCAAGAAAAAATTAAAAATGGTGATGAAATATTAGTAGTAAATCATAATACACAATACATTACTGCAGGAAAATATACGTATCACCTGTTCACAATACTAGATATTCATAAAAATAATCGTGCCAGTATGGCTGTAGTATTGATTTATAATCATATACTGGAAATTCCTTATCTCTACTCCCTGTAGAGATTTCCCGTTCCAAATGTAGTTACTTGATTTGTTTGTTTTTGAGAAGAGCATGTATTTAACATGCTTAAACTATGAATGAAAGTTTATAATTTGTTAATCCTTGAAATATGCACCATCAGAGTTTTCTTATGGCACATGGCAAAATTTACTCAGATTTCATGCTCTCCATTTTGGATTTGAGGGAAGTTGTTTAAAAATGAGAGCTGATATAGTGACATTAAATTGATGCTAGCCAATGCAGATTTCCCTACATTTCTCCCGCCCCCTTCAAAAAAAGGCCATGAGGAACATTTATTTTCTTAATATTGAACAGTGAACATAGACCATAGAACATTATTTAATGGAGACACTAACAGAATAAATGAGCAGATTGGTCCTGGACTTAAGGAATATATGTCTCTACAGTACAGTATATCTTTAAAAACCAGGTAGAGTCTGGGCAGCAAATTCAGGAAGGTGTGTGTTGTGTATGGACTGTAAAGGGTAACGTTCTCACTCAAGTCCACCTCATTACATTCAGCCTCAATCCACCTCCTGATTGGTTGTTTATACTTCACCTACATTAACTCTGGATCCACCTCCTGATTGCTTGTTTGTTTGTACTCCATCTACATTAACTCTGGATCCACCTCCGGATTGGTTATCACCTTCAGGGCTGGCCATATAAGCAGCCCAGCAAAGCTGGTGTATGCCTGTGTGTGTTCCTACAAATAAAGAGCTGTTCATCATCTTTGTTGACTCCATCCTTCACTCCCACAATGTAACACTGGTGACAAGGGTGGGATTGGATAGGAAGGATCCCCTCTTTGTTTAGTGATAGATCAGGAAAACTTCCCCACAAATATGAAGAAATATGGATAATTATTTAAAATAATGAAAGTAGCAAGAATGGATTAACAAGATGGATTGCTATGGCATTTCCAAATGTACATGCTCTGGGGAGGCGGCAACTACAGTTGGTCAAGCCAATGTCCCGTCAGCCCTCAAGCTACACGTCACAGTGCAAATCAAGGGCGCGCACTGCAATAAGGAAATAGACAAAGGATCAGCTATGTCATTGTCAATCATTTCATGAAGCACAATCAAAAGACTTGTTCCCAGGCTCTCTAAGAGGCAGCTCGACCCGCACCATATTCACCTGAGATACTACCAGGGAAACAGCATCCCAGTTGCGGGTACCAGTTAGTTCCGGGTCACATTTAAAGAATTAGATGGCCTACTGAGACTCATGATTGTTGAGGGACCTTGCCCCAGCCTCCTGGGACTTTAATGGTTTGCACTCTGCGACTGGAGGTAACGGGGGTCCATAGCATCTCAGATCCAGAAGTGGAGGGCCTACTCAACAAATTTCCTGATATATTTGATGGCACCTTGGGGCAGTACACAGGGACTCCTATATCCTTCAATCTGCCTGAAACTGCACCGGGTCCCTTTCGCCCTAAAATCTAAAGTAGACAAGCAGATTGACAAATTGATTAGACAGGGTGTCCTCAAGACTATTGATCATGCAAAATGGGAAACACTGATTATCACACTCATCAAGACTGATGGACCGGTGCACATTTTTGCTGGCTACAAGTGCACAATCAACAAAGCCCTTCAACACCATGCTTATCCATTCCAGTTGTGAGCCATCTGCTCCACTCTTTGGGGGAGGGCAAGGTCTTCGCCAAACTTGACCTTGCCCAGGCCTATCAGCAGTTGCCTGTAGATGATGCCTTGTCAGAAGCCCAGACTATTGTAACACATCAGAGAGCGTTCTGTTGCCGTTGGCTACAGTTCGGAGTAAGCGTGGCTCCAGGCATTTTTCAAAGCCTCATGGCGCAGGGCATTCCTGGGGTTGTGCAGTATTTTGACAACATCATAGTGTCAGCAGCATCCAACCAACAGCTGGTGGAATGACTTTGTGTGCCTTCCCTTTCACTCCATGTCAACGGTGATGGCAGCAATCAGAGTCCAGGCTATGGTATCCCTCACACTGAACATGGGTGGTGGTGGAAGCACCCCCCCCCCTGCTTGCCAGAGCCACCTGGCTGCTCGGGCAGGTATTTGTGAGGGGGGGGGAATGCCTGCTTCTGACTGCCCATGCAAACCACCCAGTCTGAGCAGTTTGCAAGGGAACCATCACCACTTTCCTTGCAAGCAGCACAGGCTGGGCAAGGATCAATGGTACTTGAATGCTTTATGGAAATATTCTTTTTCAAATATGCTTGGTTGCTTGGGTATGTTTTATGTTTGTTTATGGATTGGCTTTCCTTAGCGTGCTTGAAACCAGCCCCCCTCACCCTCCTAAAGATTGACAAGAGGGTTTTTTAAAAAAATCAGTTAAGAGGGGCAGAGAGAAATATGAAATGGAGCCAATTCTTAAAGAAACCACGTTCTCTGCTTCTTGCAGCTCTGAAATTGACGTATTGGCACTTTGCAAAAAGTAAATGGGTTTTTAATTGCAGTTTGGGCACTTGATCTCTAAAAGGTTCACCATCACTACGTCAGATGGTGTGGTATAAAAATGTCCATTGCCTGTGACAAAAATAGGAATAGGAGGCACAACTGTATATTTACTACCCTGTTTCCCCGAAAATAAGACCTCCCCCAAAAATAAGCCCCAGCAGGATTTCTATGCATTTGTTAAATATAAGCCCTACCCTGAAAATAAGACCTAGTAATGGGCGTGGCTATGGTTGTGTGCAGGGCTGACATTCAAGCATATTATATTTAATAAACGTAAGACATCCCCTGAAAATAAGCCCTAGTGTGTCTTCTTGAGAAAAAATAAATATAAGACAGTGTCTTATTTTCGGGAAAACATGTATTCTTATACTGTAGAACTGAGGTGTCCAAACTTTTTGTAAAGAGGGGTCAGTGGGTGGGGCTTGCAGTGAGTCAGTGGGTGGGGCTTAGGAGGGTCAGTAGGAAGGGCTTGCAAGGGGTCAGTGGGGGGTTTGCAGTGGGGGGGGCAGCCGCCGCCCCCCCATATTCTCAGCCACCAAATCTAACCCTCCGTACAAAAAGTTTGGACACCCCTGGACCAGAGAGACTGACATGAGCAGGTAACCGAATATCTGCTAGTGCAGCACATCACACCTCATGCCTCAACAGGATGCCAAACTCCTCATGGGGCACCGATTGGGTCTCCACTTGACCGGCTACACCCAGATTTTGCTGTTCTTGATCCTCCACATTGTGCTGATGTGCCGTGATCTTTTGTTTCCGGGAACCAGGTTTTTGCTAGGAATTACGCAGGGAAATCAGCTTGGGTGCCAGCAGTTATTGTGGGTGTCTCCGGCCCCTGCTCTTATCAGGTGGCGCTGGAGGACGGCCGTCTTTGGCGCCACCACATCAATCAGCTACAGTGTTGGGCGGGTGACTTGGAGACTGCAATTGATCCTCTGACGGTCTCTCTGCCCGAGCCTACAGAGGCTGAACATCCGCTGACGGACAGCGATCCTCAGCAACCCACACCACAGGCTGCGTACATGCCAAGGAACATTGATCCAGAAAGTGTCCCACCAACTCCAGTAGCAGGCTTCCCTGAGAGGCCAGTGGCCACGGCCTCCTCCATGGCCACGGAGCCTGGAAGAGAGAGCTCAGACTGTCCAGAAACTCAGACTTCACCAAACCCAAATGAGGACCCAGGAGGGCAGGCTACACTGGGCACTGGCCCATGACAGTTGGATTGAGTCCAAAGGGTGCCCAGCCTATTTGAAAGATTATGTACAGTAAGTGAATCTTGTCCTTAAATAAATATTATCTAGAAAAGCATCATGTCAGCGACACTCAATGTACATGCTTGTCTACAATGGGACTGCATGATTCTTGCCGAGCTTGAAGCAGATATTCATGTGAAATGGTACTGCCTTTTGTAAATCTCACTTGTATGTTGACTCCCGTTCCACTGAATCAATGTAATTAATTATCCTTCTGAGAATTTTCTTTTATTATGTGTTACTCACTTTATATTATTTACATTTTCTTGAAAACATCATTTGAAAAACAACACTGTTTTGCATCAGGCATAGCTGTTTTAGAAAAAGGCTTTATGGAGATTATAAATTATGTTTACCCCTAAAAATCCTGAGGAAATCAAGCCATCGCTTTATCAGATAACACCCATTGCCCACTTGCTCAGTGTTCTGCTTAGAAGGAAAAAAAACCATGTAATGCTATGCATTTTAATTTTTTTTTTTTTTAAATGTAGGATTCCTTTTCAGTTTCTTGGTGACCATTGTTTCTTCTTCATCCCACTGTGCTTTTGTGCAGCTTAAGAAACTGCATAAACAAGTTGAATCTAAATGTTATGCCAACATAACAAACATTTTTGCTGGAAGAACTGCTGTACTAGCTAAGATCACCCAGAACCAGAACATGGAGGGTAGATCAGGTTGAGTTAAGTGAGCAAGGAAGTATGCTACATCCAAAGTTCCTTTGGCCCAAGGACACAGTGGTGATGCACCAAGATGCAAGTAATCCTAAATAGTTTTCAGCATCTCTAGTCTGGGATAAGTTTGAATTCAGCACAGCATCAGTTTCAGTTCTGGAATTCTTTCTTGCTCACTAGCACAAATCTTTAGGATTTGGGGGACCAATTGGGTCATAGGGGGTTGTGGGATCTGTTTACCCTGCATTTTTCTGCAAACAGAAGTCCACTCTTTTAAGAGTGGCCTTGCTGCCAGATGGACAGTATAGAAACCCAATAAATAAATAAATAAATAAATAACATTCAATTTGGAACTTTTCTTGATTTTGCCATAACATACTAAGGTGGCTACCTGCCTTGAATTCTGTACCTGTTCTGTCTAACATCTCCATCATGTGTTATATAGAGATGGGCACGAATTAAAAAAATGGCATTTCGTTTGTCGTTTGTCGTTTGTAGGGTCAGTTTCGGTTTGTTTCCATTTTTCGCGAATTTTTGCAAAAAAATCTTTTTCATTTTCGTCCATTTCGTTACCATTTCGTTACCATTTATTTCATTTTTGTGATTTTTTAAAGGATTTTAAGCAATTCACTCATATTGCAGTAACGGAAACGAAACGCACGACAAAATTTCCGGTGTTTCTGTTCATTTTGTTTCATTTTAGAGACAAAATTTGTTTGTCGTTTCATTAGGTAATGAAACGAAAAAACGGAAACGGAAACAAAAAATTGTCCGTTTTGTGCCCATCTCTATGTTATAACATTGTATATAAGGAATCTTCTAATACCTTTTTAACAATGCCCTTTATTTTTCAGTTTTGAAAGTATTGTGTAAATGTGCATTCATATAAGAATAACTCAGTGGAACATATCTCTTGGCTAAACATGCATGCTATTATCTTCCAGACCCACACACCTAGAGCCAATAAGCAACTCAAAACCATTGTTTTACCACAGGGCCTCTGGGCAAAGAAGCTCTTCTTGCAGAATCTCCTTTGTCAAAAACCACAGAGTTTAACATTTCTGGGTGTTGTCTCTGCAGTTTAAAAATAATGTGTGGGGTTTTCTAAGCGTATTCTTTTCCTGTGTGTTCTCAACCCAGACCACACAGTCACTTTCCAAAGTACTGTACCATTCTTCAAAATGGCATTGAGCCAATCTTCAAACTCTTGTTAAGCCAATGAGGCTCCCTTGACTGAATTTGTAAGGAAATGCTATGTAGAAACATATGTTCATAAAATAAAGGAACAAACCTAGTCTTCATTACTAAAACACTGAGGAAATACTGGATGCAACATGAATTTCCTCAGTGCCCACAGAATGGGGCAGGGCCCCACCACCACCACCACCACGCACATGGAAATCTTGTCATTGCAGCTCTCCCTGCAATACACAACAAAAAGGGATATGCCTAGATCCCTAGCCCCTTTGTTTCCCCAATACACTATGGAATGAATAAAATAATACACAAGCACTGGAAATGGGGTAAAGTAGCCATATGCACTTGGCAAAAGGGGAGACAAAAAAGACAGTAGCTTGCATACAATTACATATGTTACTTTTCATGTACAGATGCAAAATTAGATTATTATTATTTTTGGTAGCGTGAACAGAAAACTATGGCTTCACTAAAATAGTAAGTTGCAACTAGAGTAAGTCCATTAAATTAGTGGAGACTTCCAACTTATTTCAGTGGTTCCCCGCCCTTTCGCGGTTCTTATACTGCGGTCCCGCTATATCGCGACACCACAGTATATGAGAAAAGGCCTGTTTCAGGCCTGGCGTACTTACCCCAGGATGGGTACTGCCCCAAACGGGCCTGTGAGGGCCTTCCCAGGCCTTCTGGAGGCCCCAAAAGGGTCTCCCTGCAAACCGGAAGTGACATCCAGTAAACTGGAGGTGACTTTCGGATAGCCAAAAATCATTTCTGAGGCGTGTGAGGGCCTTTCTAGGCCTGTCAGAGGCCTCAGAAATTATTTTAGTAACTTCTGGTTCACAGGAAGGCCCTTTGGGGGCCTCCAGAAGGCCCTTGCAGGCCCGTTCAGGGCAGTGCCAGGCTGGGGGTAAATACAAGAGCCCCCAGCTAGGCCCCCCAGGCTTGACCCAACCTGCAATCGCATATCGCGGATTTTCAATTATTGCGGGTTGGGTTGGGTCCCTAACCGGATCACTGTATTGGATTCCAACCATTCCGAATCCCATAGTTCTCCATTGATGGAGTTCCACTTGACAGACCACACTAAATTGTGTTCACCTGGAGAAAGGCCCAGCTTTAAGGCTTCATGGCATAGCTCCGCCACCCTTTTTGTTCAAAAATAAAGCTACAGAAAGGTAGATGGAACTACATTACAAATCCTTTGAGCTGAGCCTTTCTCCAGGTAAGCAAAATTTTGGTGCGGGTCTATCAAATGGAATCACAGTAAAACAGAACCATGAAATATCATTGACTGATGGTGCTGAAAGCCACCAAAATTCCAGGAAAATCATTAAGGGTCCATATTCTTTCTAAAATTAACAAAGCAATCCAGATATTTTCAGTCTTGAATTAGAAGCCCAACTTTGGTTCATATACTAAGCCTATGTGACACTGCATCTCATAATTGAGAAATAAGGATCTCCAGATTGTTTGGATTTCAACTTTCTGAAACCCTAGTCAACACGGCCAATAGTGAGGTACTGAAGGACTAGCAGAAAACCTTAAGCTTCTCCACTCTGCTGTAGCTTCTCACAAAACATACCCAACCATTTGTTGTTAAACCTATGGGGACAGGGAAGGGAAGGTAAATATTCCATTTTACCATTTGGAATGTCTAAAGTCTAACAGTGAAAGACAGTGTTTATGGTCATTTTAGCAGGTAAAGGCATTTTCACCACAGTACAGGAGCTATCTCCTGGTTTCAGTCAAGTTCTAATTCATCTCATGCATCTGTAAGTCTTAAGAACTTTTTAAAAACTGTTAGAATTATTAGATTATTCTTGATCCTCAGTGACATAAGAGTAATTTGAAATTAACTTCTGAGTACATTTAGGTAAACTATGTATCCTCCCTCAGACAGAATAATCCACTATGTTCACATATAAACAGAACCTTTAAATATGCAACAGATGTTCTCTTTCTTAAAATGGCTCTTGAATTCATTGACAGGCCTTTGGCTAAACGGACGAATTAATTTGTACGGGGCAGATTTCATAAACCCTCTAATAATTCTTACCCATACACATCTTGACTTGATTTCTCAGGTCTACAGCATGTGTTTTAAATGTTTTAACCTTTACTACTTTAATCAGGTAGCATTTATTTCAGGTTTGGATGATGATCAGTCATTGAAAGATATTGTTAACTGGGAAATAAAATCCAATTTGTCAGTTAAATAAGCTCCACAGATCTATCTAAACACATGAAACCAGCCTTTTCTATTCAGTCTTTTGGAATGGTTGTAGCACCAGCTTTTTCATAACGATCATCCTCAGTAGCATCATCTGAAGACATGTTTCTCAGTTATCTCCAAATACTGTGTTTATACAGGGCAGACACTGAGATTGTACACTGGGAGGGTTTTAAAATAATCCATCCAAATAAACACATCTTATAACTTGCTCATTTTTGTTGGCTCTCTAGACTAAAGTGATTTAGCACTAAACATTTAGCACTACATTAATCACTCAAAACCAAACAACTGAAACAATATGTATAGTAAAATTATAGCATTCTTCTCATGACTCAGCAAAGCCCCAAGACATTTTTCTGCCCCAAACAAAGGGCACATTGGCGTGTCTCTGTCACACCACCAATTCCATATTCAGAAGCAGTTGATTCTTTTTCATAACTAGTGAGAAGAAAGATGTCCCCACTGGACATCAAACTAAAGCACAGCAAGGCACAAGACATCCAACCTCTAGCTCTTGTTCTTCAATCCATTCATGTCCAACTCTCAGTTACTTTGTGGATCAATGCTCTCCATGCCTTTCTGTCTCTTCTAGCTTTTTTAGTTCCATCAAAGGGCGCTTTTACACGACCCCTAAGATCCGCTGGCCACTTAAATTCAGGTCAGAGATCTTAGGGGCTTGTCGCTCTTCCTGTGTTCCCACCCCCTCTGCACTTCCTGGCTGCTGGCTGCATGAGGAGAGGGAGAAAACAAAGGAAGAAAGACCGTGGCTCACCTCCATTCTTCCTCATTCTGCCTCTTGCTCTTTCCGGCTCTTGCCGGGGCAACATTCCAGCAGCTCTTAAGTAGCTCTTAAAGGGGCAGGAGCCAAAAAACAGCAAACAGAAGCGAGGAGAGCCCCACACTCACTATCGTTGCACCGCATCAAAGAATTTTCACCTCCAGAGAGAAGGTACTTGAAAGGTGCGCTGGGACACGCTAAAGTGGGCGTGGTCGCACTTAATTGCCTGTAAACTCAGGAGCTGGTGGGGAAACATTTTTAAGCTCCAGAGCTTGCAGCCATTTGCTGCGGAGTTTAGGGGTCGTGTATAAACGCCCAAAGTCATTCCAGTATGCCTTTTGATGGTGTCAAGCCAGTGAGTCCTTGGGTGGCCCTTTCTTCTTCTACCACTGACCAATTCCAGCACGATTATCTGTTCAAGTGAGTCAGCTTGTAAAACATGGCTGATGTATGACAGTTTTATTTGGTGATCTTGGCTTCCAGAGATAATTTTTGGCTTGACTCTGTCTAGGACTTCTTTGTTGGCTATCCTCAAAGTCTGTAGAATCCATAATATTTGCATAGTAGCACCACGATTCAAATGAATCTATCTTCTTATCTGTCTTCCTCAAAGTCCAAGTTTCACAACCATAGGAAGCTATTTTATATGTCTAGATACAGTGTTGTCTAGCACCTTTTCTCTTATCTGCACCATGGAGCATTGTGAAAACAGGTCCAGGATGGCAGAAGATACAAGGAGTGGGCCATCCTTGATTATACCAAATTGGGAGGGGTTGCTAATTTCCTAGAGGATAGGATGAAAATCCAAAATGACCTTGACAGATTAGAGTGCTGAGCCAGATAATGGAATGGGTTTCAACAGAGAGAAATGTAGGGTGCTGCATCTAGGAAAAAAAATGAATTGCACAGTTATAGGATGGGAGACACCTGGCTGGAAAATAGTACCTGTGAAAGGGATCTGGGAATCTGGGTGGACCACAAATTGAACATGAGTCAGCAGTGTGATGCAGCGGCCAAGAAAGCCATTCTTTGTTGCATCAACAGAAGCATACTCCACCTGGAGTACTGTGTCCAGTTCTGCGGACTTCAATTTAAAAAGGATATTGACAACCTTGAATGGGTCCAGAGGAGGACGAGCAGGATGTCATTTTCACTGATTGATCATAGGAAAGGATGGAGGCAGTAACCATGTACATTTTATTCAAACTGTTATTACCAGGAAGAACACGTAGTTCCTCAACTGTAGTATTCTGCCTCAAACTCAAACAAAAGATGGAACCAAAGGAATTGAGAAATAATTGATCTCCAGATAATTTGGACTTCAACTCTAATGGTTACCTTCTGTGAGGGCCTTCTCCTAGTGAAAAGGAAAGCCATTGCCATCTATTGGAGGGGAAACCAGCTGGCCTGCAAATGCATCCCCCTTCCCGCCTTTTCCTGCATCCACTACCTGTACTGATCCAATCTGAAAACAGGACTTCGGCTTGTGCACTTGATTGAAAATGTAGAGCAGCTTTTCATACCCAAACAATATGTAGAAAGAAGAACTCTGTTATATCAGACAAAAGGCCCCTCTGATCAAGTACCCTATTTCTTAATCATGGTCAACTGGATTCTTCCATGAAGATGACTAGCAGAATATGAAAGCAATGGCCCTTATCACCTTCCTGCCCTATTAAATTGTATTTAGTTCCTCCTCCCTCTCCTCTCTCTCAAGAAAATGTCTGAAACTACATACATGCTATCTGAGGAATAACCAAGGTGGACTGAAAACCTGTTCAGATACCACATTTCCTCCAACCCCCAACTCAACCCCCTGCCCAAAAGCAGCAGCTACCATTACTTGGCAGTGCAACCAGCTTCACTGCTCCTCCCTCTCTTCCACTCAAGAAAAAAGTGAGGACAACCAAGCCAAGAAAAAAGAGTCATGTGGCTTGGAAGAATTACCACACACAGAGTTCCACATGCATATATGGCTGACTAGTAATTCTGATTAATTACAAAGCTACCTCAGTCTTGGTGGCCTCAGGAGCTCATATAACTGCAACCACCCCCACAAAAAAGGAGTGCCACCAATGGTTTACTTGCCATGGTTCAGTAATTGTGTTGGGTGTGTGGTAGGAGTGTCTCAGGCCACAGTGGAAAGATAGTCTGTATTTTAACTCAAGCCTAGACATAGATTTACTAATTACTGCCATTTGGATACAAATCAAAACCTCACACACCTGATAAAATCAGTCACTGATCTTAACAATTTGTAAGATAACTTAATTAGACTAAGCCCCGAATATTACTCAGACCTGAATTACATCATTCAGTATACATTCTTGGGAAACCTGACAAGGAGAGTTCCCTATAAGTCAGCTCTGAATTATAGTTTACAGTTCATTTCTGACCAGGATGAAGAAAATTCATTATGATCAGAGGTCTCTTAAAGGTCCTAAGCAAAATACTGTAAGTAAAGTTCCTTTCGGACTGTAATCTGTATCATATATCACATTTGGCACACAGGCTTTGCTCCGCTAAAGTCCAGGAATGACTGTTCCTGAGAAGTGAGATACTTTCATCTTATTCACTGGAGAGCAATTCTTGCAGGTTAAGTTTGATTTACAGCACCCTAAGGATCAAGGCACATGACAATGTGGTGTCCACATTGCTCTAGGAAAGCAAAAGGACCTGAAATAGCTTTGAGCCTTCCGCCAATAGCCAAAACTATTTTTAAATTGCCAATTGCCAAAATTATTACCGGTAAATCCTCTTGAAGGAAGTTACAGCTCAAGATCATCTTAAAAGGCATGTAAACTAAATATTGTGTTTTCTTATGAAATCTGATTCACCAAACAGAGGTAAGTCTCAAAGGAAAGAACTTTGTATAGTCAATGGAGGAAGGTTGGCAGTTGGACGGTGTATGGACCCCTATAAAAGTCTATGGCAGAAACATAGGAGAAGTAACTATGCATTTGCAAACAGAAGTAACAGGAGTCCAAACCAGTCAAGCCATCACAAGGTATCTGCGAGGGCTCATAGGGACCATGGGTGACAACGCTGGTGCCCATAGCACAGTGATGTCATTGTCAATTCGTTGTAGTTTTGTCCTTCTCCTCATCCCTCACAGTCTGATGTTGCTTGGCAACTCTTTAACATTTAACAGCTAACTAAACAGGAGCATGGTGGCTGATGCTAGTTCAATAGTTTGGCTCCCATGCTGTCATAATTAATGGTCTACTTGGGGGTGGGGGTGGGGGAATTGCACCAGTTGTGAAGTCATTACAACTAATCAAACAGGCAGGAAGAGGCTTGTTGGGCTTTTCTTGTTTCAGGATTGACTGAGCTTGGGTTGATTTAATAAATCAACCTCCTTCATAACATCAGGGTAGGGTGTTGGAGCAGAAGTAAAATATCCTGTTTGGCAGAAACAGAAGGAAGGTCCCACACGCAGAAGGCCTGGCTTAGCCAGAAAATTGAAAATGTTTGGGATTATGAATCCCTGAAGTCCAGAATCTAAGATTGCTCTAACTCAGTGATTCTCAAAATGTGGGTCTCCAGATGTTCCTGGACTGCATCTCCCAGAAGCCTCCACCACTCGCTGTGCTGGAAGGGGTTTCTGGGAGTTGCAGTCCAGGAACATCTGGGGACCCACAGGTTGAGAACCACTGCGAGTCTAACTGCACCATTGAAACAACTCAGGAAAAACAGGTGAACATGGAATATTTGCGCCTAACAATTTAACGAGACAGGAGGGGATGTCTTTCTCTAGAAATATGCATACAAGGGCAAATTATACATCTCACCCAGGCATGTCTGTGTAGTCCCAACAGTCATCATCATCATTGCTATGCTGATTTGGGGACTGTGTTTCAGCTCACTTTGCGCACAAAAATTCCCAAGTCCATTCTTTAACAAAGATGGAAAAGATGCCTGCCTGCTATTCTGGACAGCTGTGGCTAGCCATTATACCCAGTGAAACATAAATGGACCAATGGTCTCTGTAGCATTATAATGTGGATTCTTTCATTCCTCCCACAGCTCAGAAAGGTTATATTTCAAAACAGCAGTTCTCAGGCAGTATGGCCAAATAGTTTAACAAAGTTGAGAGAAAGAGAGGCAATGGTGCTTCTGCCCATTTCTAGCTGCAAACCATCTTGAGAGCTTCTCATATAACCTCCCTAACCCCGTCTCCGCCTATATGTTCATGTAGTTCAATGTATCCCCACATATTGGGGAGTGACAAAATGGCTACCTGAGAACCAATATGAAATCTGCCCCTAAAAAGAGCTTGCAAGAATTTCAGAAATATTCAAAATATCATTTTAAACTAATGAATCAATCTAAAATGTCTATATTATCCACATTTTACTATGTTGATGTGTGACAGTCCCAGTAAGATAAATTCATTACGTATTGTATGATGAAGCTGAAATGCCACTGCATACAGCTAGACTAACTACAAGTGACTTTAACAGCAACGAGATAACTGTTTGCATCATAATCAAAACAGGTTATGTGTAAAATCTTAAATTAAGGAATATTCCTTGCTTTTCAGATCATGTGTATCTACAATAAGGGCTCCAGAACAATCTTGTTTATCATATCGCCATTTCTCTATGTTATTTCTATCTGCTCTAGCTATACAACACACACACACACACACACACACAACAGTCAGTAAAAGTGAAGCCAGATAAATACAGGAAAATGCATTGTAAAAGTAGGAGATTAGCCAGTTGAGAAAAACCTGGATAATGACTAGAGGCTAAAATATAGATAAAAGACAGGAGTAAAAGCACATTTGAAAAAAAGGACAGACTTAAGAAAATAAGAAGAGCTATTCTGGATCAGACCAAGAGCCCATCTAGTCCAGTTTCCTGTATCTCACAGTGGCCCCACCAAATACCTCTGGGAGCGCATGGGACTAGATATCTGTCTCCTAATACCACTCCCCTGCATCTGGCCCTTGAAGCACCCTCTTTTTAAGCTTGGAGATTACACATGCCCATCATGGCTTGTAACCTGTGATGGACTTTTCCCTTCAGGAATCAGATTCCAGTGGTGGAGGCTTCTGGGAGTTGAAGGCATCCAGGCCAGATGCCATCACCACATCCCTGGCAGGGAGTTCCACAGACTAACAACACACTGGGTGAAAAAATATTTTCTTTTGTCTGAACTCACTCTCCCAGCCTTCAATTTGAGTGGATGTCCCCTAGTTCTGGTATTTTGTGAGAGGGAGTAGAGCGTCCCTCTATCTACTTTACTCATGCCCTGCATTATTTTTATGTCTCAATCATATCCCTCCTCAGGGGATACTTCCTATGATGTCTAAAAGAATGCAAAGAAGGTTTGTGGAGCTTGTTTCCGAGAAGCAAGTTCTTCATTTGGAGTGCCACTAACAAAGGATTACTCTTCACCCTGGCTGCTCACTGAACCCCAAAGATCAGAGTGTGCAGAAAAAAATCTCTGAAGCAGATTCAGGTTTATGTGAAAATGAGTCACCCAGTAGCTGACTGACAGCTGGTCCCATTGGACATTTTGAACACAAATAGCAGGACTTTTGAACTCAGTCCAGAAACCAACTTCTAACCAGGTTGTCAGTGGAGACTCCTGTTGAAATGAACCAACTAGTTGGAACTACAATGTACTAATAAAAATGTCGTGACATTCCACAGGGACTAAATAGGAGTGCATGCCACCAGTCAAACGTGTCCCTGTCTCAGCTTTGGGACTGATCCACTTGAAGAGACCAAAATAACTCTCTACTACCTCACACAGTGCTGCAAAGCATAATTCATTTCCTCCTAATACACGGACACAGCTGTTGGCAATAGGCACCAGAGAAGTGTGGCATTGTATTATAAGAATATTAGCATCCTATTTACTGTAACCTGTAATTTAGAAAACCAAAATTAAGTGGAGTAGAAGCCAACTTTTGGCTGGTTGCTTCTATTAAATACAGGACTTTTATATAGCTGGAAAGGGTTCAACTATTTTCTCCCTACAGTGCTAGCAGCCAAGAAGAGCATACCGAATCAACCTGGTATTTAAGGGTTTAAAGTAATCCTGACATCATTCTCTCTGTGTACAATTTGAGGGAAGGGGGTGGATATGAAAACTTTTATTAGCAAATTGCTCGGCCTAGATGACAGAAATTAATTTTCCGTACTTGGCACACCTGGTCTATAATTAATTGTTTCTTCACATGATATTTCCATTGCTACAGGGCATCCATGTTACTTCCACACATTTGCCTAAGAAGGCTCAAAGAGTGGTTTCAATATCACATCGCTAACACTGATAACAGCAACTGCAAATAAAACCTGTCAATATTATATATATGAAATCTGCCCAAAGTGCAATATGTCAGTTGATGGCCTGCCACTGAGCTTGCTTCCCATGGGAAAAACTCATACAAACACCAATTCTGGAGAAAAACAGGCCACAACTTTATTAATTGCAGCAGCAGTTATGGCTAGGCATTGGGTTGGATCCCCACGTTGATGAACCTGACTGTTCCTTGATGACCAACCGTCTCCTTAGGAGACACCAAGGAAGGACTTCCAGACACCACATGGACATAGGCCACTTCGTGGTGCCATAGACCTCCTGGGGGGTGTAAGTGCCCCCTGGTGGACAATGCACAGCCCAGACCCCATAGCCACCAGTTATTCCATGCAGGCTTTAGCAGGAACCCAGTCTGCCACCTAAATCCTGAAGGATCCATCCCAATGCCAACAAAACGCCCCAATAAGTATATATCTAAACAAGAAGAAAACCATTAAAGGGTGGGAGGGATGGTCAAACTGTCTTCAGTGGACTGGGGCTCCCCACCCAGCTCACCCTTTTAAACACGTCACGTCCACCAACCGACAACTTCCTCTTCCTCCCCTTGCCTGGCCATTCCCAGCCTTGCCTTTCACCCAGGAATCCTGAGTGCTCCACTTCTCTTCCAGCAGGGTGCATGTGGCACCCGCCATTATCCTGCTGGCAACCCCATTCCAGGGCCACACTGGCATCAGCGTGGGGCCCTGGTAAGTCAGGGTCCCACCCTTGTCTTGGATGAAGGTTGGAACTACTCCTGTAGTAAATTGGAGGAAGGGTATTTGCTTCAGGTTAGCTGCAAACAGGAGCAACTCTGGTGCTTATAACACGCATCCAAATTTCAGTACTTTTTTCATTGTTTTAATTTAGTGTGCACAATGTCACTGTAGGACAGTGTCATTCCAGCCCCTGTTTATTACTGGCTCAGAAAACTGTAGAGGAACATTTAAATGATTAAATAAACAACAGCTAGAAGTATTTGATGGAATGATGTGCATTTTCAGATTTAGTTTTGGAAAATCTGCAGGACTATAAATAAGGTCATAAATTTCTTGTCAGCTTTTTCCTAACAATCTCAGTGTCCATTTACGGTATTTTAAATGCCTCATCCTCATTATAGTATCCATTGTCCTTGAATTGATTCGTTTTTCTTTAAGGTTCTAGAGGAATGTCCAGAGCACTTTGGCTCCCTAAATTTAATCATGTTTTCTCGTGTTTATTTTAACTTTTCGTAACCATTTCTAGACTTTTCTAGCTATAAAGTAATTGTCATGTGTTTAGCTTGCTGATACCTGTTCATTGTAAATAAATTAAGCCTTTTATTCTTTTATTCTTTCTCCTAGCAATGTCTCAGAGTGAATTATTGACACTGCATAATAAGCTATTATGATCTGCGCATCTGAAACATCCCTGTTTCTGAAGATTTGGAAATGCTGTGAGGCATGATATAAAGGGCAGGGTAAAGATGGATGGGAGACATGGTGGAAATTGTAGGCACATACAATACACTCTTATCAGTGGTTCTCAACCTGTGGGTCCCCAGATCTTCCTGGACTGCAACTCCCAGAAGTCTTCATCACTAGCTGAACTGGCCAGGATTTCTGGGAATTGTAGTCCAGGAACATCTGGGGACCCACAGGTTGAGAAGCACTGCTCTATATGGGCACATTTCATCTGCAATGTTATTGACATGTGCCATTTTTATCATGTTTTTTCTCAAAGCAGTAGAAATATATTGGCTGCGATCCTGTTGTTTAGTGTAATAAGTCCTAGGTAGAATAGGCCCTGATGAACCAGTGGAATTTATGGAGGGGCTGACTCACCAAATCTCCATTGATACAATGGATTTGCTTCAATTTTGACTTACTGTGCAAATCAACAGGATTTCAGCCATTGTCGCAATTAAATTTACAACAACTAGAGGGACTAGCTGACAGGGATGTTGCACATCATGGCTCACACTGTTAGTCAGATGCCTAACAGTCCTCTAGTTCATCTAATTTAGGGCGTTTATACACGACCCCTAAGCTCCGTGGCAAAGGGCTGCAAGCTCCGGACCTTAAAAATGTTTCCCCACCAGGTCTGGAGTTTGCAGACAATTAAGTGCGACCCCGCCCACCTAAGCGCAACCCAGCTGCACTTTTCTTGTACCTGCTCTTTGATGGTGAAAAATATTTAATGCGGATGTGCTGGGCTCTCCTCGCTTCTTTTTGTTTTTGTTCTTTGCCTCCCGCCCCTTTAAGAGCAACCAGGAAGTCACCGGCGGCTGCCCGGCAGCTCCCACCGGCACCGGGGAGGTAAGGTAAGGTATCTGCTGACTTTCTCTCTTGCGGTAGCCACCCCGCCCCGCGGGGAGCTGGGCCCTTCCATCTGGGCCCGTCCCCGGAGGCTCCTTGACCCTGTGCGGTTCTCAGAGTCCCTCGGGGATCTTCCAGACGGTTTGGATGACGATCCGGCCAACTCCCTTGTCCAACGGTGGTTTGAGGAGGTGGCGGGGGTTGTCGATCGGATCGCCCCCAAGCGCCTGATCCGATGCCGAGCCCGCTCGTCTCCTTGGTTTACTGAGGAGCTGCGGGCGATGAAGCAAGAGCGGAGAGGGTTAGAGAGCAGATGGCGGAAGGCTCGGACGGCACAGAATTGGGCTGCGGTTAAGGCGTCGACCGGTCGCTATTCTCGTGCGATAAGGGCGGCCAGGAGATCTTTTGTCGCCCTGAGAATTGGTGAGGCCTCGAATCGTCAAGCGGAACTTTTCCGTGTGGTTCGAGACCTCACCAATCCCGGTCCGCCGGGGCCTCCTCCTAGTGATTTCACTAGCGAGTCATTTGCAGCCCACTTTAAATCTAAGATAGAGGCCATCCGTTGCGAGCTGGACTCCGGTTGCCCTAGCTCGGCCTCGGTCGTGGCCAGTGTCGGGCCGCCTCGGTCGCCTCGGTTTGTTGAGTTTGGGCCTGTTACAATCGTGGATGCCTCCAGGGCCCTGGGGCACTGCAGGCCTGCGGCTTCTCCGACCCTTGCCCTTCCTGGTTAATTAAGAGCGCAGGGGGGAGCATGCCGAAATGGGCTTCACTGATTGCTTCGGCCTCCTTCAGAGACGGGATCTTTCCTAGTCTTCTGAAGGAGACGGTGGTGAAGCCCATTATTAAAAGACCCGGCTTGGCTGTGGACGATTTGTCCAACTATCGTCCCATAGCCAATGTTCCCTTTTTGGGCAAGGTGATTGAGCGAGTCGCCGCCCTGCGTCTCCAGTCGTTCCTGGAGGAGAACCATGTCCTGGATCCTTTCCAGTCCGGGTTCAGGCCGCGTCATGGGACGGAGACGGCCCTGGTCGCGCTGCATGATGATCTGTTGAGGAGGGCCGACAGGGGTTGCTCTACCTTGCTGGTCCTTCTCGACCTGTCAGCGGCTTTTGATACCGTCGACCACGGTATCCTGCTGGAGCGGCTCTCGGAGGTTGGGATTGGGGGCCAGGCCTTGGCCTGGTTCCGGTCCTTCCTTGGGGGCCGTATCCAGCGAGTGAGCTTGGGTGGTGAGCTGTCGACGCCCTGGACACTCTCTTGTGGGGTGCCTCAGGGGTCGTCGCTCTCCCCAATGCTCTTTAACATCTATATGAAGCCGCTGGCCGAGATCATCCGGAGTTATGGAGTCTGCTGTCATCAGTACGCTGATGACACGCAGCTCTATCTCTCCTTTTCCACCTGTGCAGTGGAGGCCGTCCGTACCCTTGATCGTTGCCTGGCTGCGGTTCTGGACTGGACCAGGACCCACAGACTCAAGCTCAACCCAGGCAAGACCGAGGTTATGTTCTTCGGGGGCTCATCGGAGGGGTACTGTGGCCCTCTTCCCAGTCTGGGTGGGTCCGCCCTCCAGCTGGCGCAAAGAGTGCGGAATCTGGGCGTCGTCCTGGACCCGGATCTGACCCTGGACTCTCAGGTGTCAGCCGTGGTCAGGTCGGCCTTTTACCATCTAAGGCTTATCGCCCAGATTCGCCCGTACCTCGATGAGGGCTCCTTGAGGACAGTGGTACAGGCGCTGGTCATGTCGAGGTTGGACTATTGCGGGGGTCTGCAACCCGCGGCTCCGGAGCTGCATGCGGCTCTTTGGAACGTTTGCCGCGGCTCCGGGAGGGTTCAGAAATTTCAACACAAAGGCGCCGAATCTCGCGAGGACAGCCCGTCCCACAAGGCGGCGCGAAGCCAAGCGCGGCCACACTCTCAGCGCGCTCCCTCTTCATCAGAGCAAGAGAGAGAGAGAGGGAGGCGTGGTGGAAAGTGCCCGCCGAAAGGCAGCCTTTTTTCTTTTTTTTTTTAACTTCAAGAAAACCTCCCAGATCTGGATTGTTGCCTCCCCCCCCCCCCCCGAGAAAAAAAGACGGGAGGAGAAAACCCTCCTTCCTTCCTTCCCCCTTCCCCTTCCTTTCTTGCTTGGGTGTTTGGTTGGAGGGGGAAGAAGCGACGTGTGTTTGTGTGTGTGTGTTGTGTGTGTGTGCAACGTGGAGGAAGAGAAAACCCTCCTTCCTTTCCCCCTTCCCCTTTCTTTCTTGCTTGGGTGTTTGTTGGGAGGGGGAAGAAGTGACGTGTGTGTGTGTGTGTGTGTGTGTGTGTGTGTGTGTGTGTGTGTGTGTGTGT